>CM046458.1:65786670-65814374 GCA_025506515.1 Flaveria trinervia | reverse complement strand
CCAAGACCTCATCAGTTCCTCCAAATTGTTCTTTCAAAGCAATCCAGAGGTCATGGGCAGTTTCATGATGCATTAGCCCAGAATAGATTTCATTGGGCAAGCCATGGCCAGAATTCCATGGGCTTTTGCATCAATCTCAAGCAACTTTTTATCCTCGTCTGAGTATTGCTCCCTCCTCTTCGGAACCATTTGATTGGTTCCGGGTTATTCACCATAGGCTTGTGTGGACCATGTACCACAGATGTCCAACACCCTGCGCTGTAACAGACAGGTGATGGAGCATACGTCTTTGCCATATGTTATACTCATTCCTAACCAGCATAGGAGGCTTGGTTGAGGACCCGTATTGTGAGGATCATTGGAGGGAGTGGTCATTTTCAGTTCAAAAATAGTTTAGTTCAAGTTTAAAAAGAAGTTTTAGACAAACCACAACAAACTCAATGAGAACCAAGAAAAGATCTCAGGATGAATGAGCAGAAATACAGAAAAATTCAATCTCTATAACCGTTTCTTGCAAAAACAAAAGCTAATTCAATCAAACTTGGATCTTGAATAGCAGTTTCAATGATCAATTATTAGATCGATCAATGATTAACCTGCTCTGATACCATTTTGACAGGATCAGTGATCACAAGTTTGACGTATCAGAATATAAAGCAGCGGAATACAAACACGAATTAGACAAATTGTAGCAAGCAATCGATACTTGTAAGCGTTAAGATCGCATACGGTTATAGGGAGAGAATATGAATTTCTGATTTCTAGGAATGTTTGTAGAATATTTCTAATCGAATCAATCAATCATTCCATTCAATTGCTCATATCACTACTGATTACAATAGGTTGTCACTCCTTATATAGAGTGCAACAGTCACTGCTGTTATCACGGAAAGTGACAACTGGCAGATCCAATACAGAAATAACTAATTCTTAACAAACTACTGAAATGTTCACAACTACTGAGAACATATCAGCAAGTTAAGTACAAAATATAAAACTACTGAAACTACAACGACTGAAGAACAAGCTCTTCAGTCGTTTTACAAAACTACTGAAACAAAAACATAAAACTACTGATATCACAACTACTGAAGAAGTCTTCAGCAGTTGTGACAAACTACTGAGGCTTCAGTACTTGTTCTTCAGACTTTGACTTTCAGGGTTTCATCAGCTGATGACTTCAGTAGATATCATCAGCTGATGTCTTCAGTCTTTGTCTTCAGACTTTGTACATCAGTTGTTGATCTTCAGCACTTGTGGACTCTTCAACTGTTGTACTTCAGTACTTTGGTCTTTCAGCTTCAGCACTTGTGTTCTTCAGCTGTTGTACTTCAGCACTTTGGTTCTTCAGCTGTTAAGGTCTTCAGCACTTGATCTTCAGCTGTTGAAGTCTTCAGCACTTGTCAAACTACTGATGAGGCTTTCAGCAGTTGTTGTGATACCGTGTGGGACTTAGAGGTTTGATCTGGCTCATTGGTTCTTTTGGTCCAACAAAACAATCGAGTTTAAAATTGACTTGATACCGGGAGCAAACCCCGTGGCCAAGTCACCATATCGGCTTGCACCATCGGAATGCAAGAACTCTCTTGTCAACTGCAAGAGCTGTCTGATAAAGGCTTCATCCGTCCTAGTTCTTCGCCTTGGGGTGCACCTGTTCTTTTCGTGAAGAAGAAAGATGGATCGTTTCGTATGTGCATCGATTATCGCGAGATTAACAAACTTACCATCAAGAATCGTTATCCTCTTCCTCGCATCGAGGACTTGTTTGATCAACTTCAAGGAGCTGCCATATTCTCGAAAATGATCTACGTTCTGGATATCATCAATTACGAGTTCATGAGGATGACATCCCAAAGACCGCTTTTCGTACTCGTTATGGACACTATGAGTTTATGGTGATGCCTTTTGTTTAACCAATGCTCCTGCTGTCTTCATGGATCTCATGAACCGAGTATGCAAGCCTTATCTAGACAAGTTTGTGATCGTCTTATTGATGGCATACTTATCTATTCTAAGTCCAACACCGATTATGAGCTGCATTTGAGATTGGTTCTTGAGTTGTTAAAGAAAGAGCATTGTACGCAAAGTTCTCGAAGTGTGATTTCTGGCTCGAGGAAGTTCAATTTCTAGGACACGTGGTGAATAGCCAAGGAATTCACGTTGATCCTGCAAAGTGGAAGCTGTGAAGAATTGGTGTGTTCCTACAACTCCTACCGAAGTTCGTTCTTTTCTTGGTCTTGCTGGTTATTTCGACGATTCATTGCCAATTTCTCGAGGATCGCGAAACCGTTCACCACTTTGACACAAAAGAATAAACCCTTCGAGTGGGGTTCCGAGCAAGAAGAAGCTTTTGAAGCGTTAAAGCATAAGTTGTGCAATGCTCCTATATTGACCCTACCCGATGGAAACGACGATTTCACGTGTATTGTGATGCATCTAAGCAAGGCCTTGGTTGTGTTCTTATGCAACGAGGGAAGGTCATAGCTTACGCATCGAGGCAATTGAAGGTTCACGAGGTGAATTACACAACTCATGACCTCGAGCTTGGTGCTGTTGTATTTGCTTTGAAGATTTGGAGGCACTACCTGTATGGTACGCAATGTATAGTCTACACCGATCACAAAAGCCTTCAACACGTTTTCAATCAAAAAGATCTCAACATGAGACAACGTCGTTGGGTGGAGTTGATTAGTGACTATGATTGTGACATTCGTTACCATCCTGGTAAGGCAAACGTTGTGGCCGATGCACTGAGCCGAAAGATTCACAACAAGATAATCTCATTTCAAGAAATTCGAGATCGGCGTCAATGGTTTGACACCTTGGGTGAGTTCGATACTGAAATTCGACTAGATGTCAATGAGACCACCGTACTACTACAAAACCTGAGAATAGATAGTGACATCGAGTCTAGCATCCTGGAGGCACAACAAATGATTCAACGAGAAGGGAGAATGAAGGATGAGTTGGAGCATAATCTTCTAACTCAATTGGAACGAAATCCAATGGATTGATGTACTTCGCCAATCGTATTTGGGTTCCAAATCGCGATAACATTCGTACCTTTATTATGAACGAAGCTCATCAAACTCGTTATTCTATTCATCCTGGTTCCGATAAGATGTACATGGACCTACGTGGTCAATATTGGTGGCCTGGATGAAGAAAGACATAGCGACTTATGTAGCTAAGTGCCTCACATGTACGAAAGTTAAAGCCGAACATCAACGTCCAAGTGGATTACTTGAGCAACCCGAGATCCCTATGTGGAAATGGGAACACATATCCATGGACTTCATAACAAAGCTACCCCGAACCTCTCGAGGACATGATAGCATATGGGTGATTGTTGACCGATTGACCAAGTCGGCACATTTTATACCCATACGTGACACTTACAAGACATCAAAGTTAGCTCGTATATACGTTGATGAGATTGTAAGTCGTCATGGGGTACCTCTGCACATCATATCCGACCGAGATGCTCGCTTCACTTCACATTTTTGGTCGTCTATGCAAGAACTCTTGGGTACACAACTAGATCTAAGCACAGCTTACCATCCTCAAACCGATGGTCAAACCGAGCGAACGATCCAAACCTTGGAGGATTTGCTACGTCTTTGTGTTCTTGACTTTGGTGGCGATTGGGATACGCATCTACCGCTCGCGGAATTTTCGTATAACAATAGTTACCACTCGAGTATCAAGATGGCACCGTTTGAAGCACTTTATGGTCGAAAATGTCGTTCACCGATCTGTTGGACCGACATTGGTGAAAACTTCATCACTGGTCCTGAACTTATACAAGAGACGACCGATAAAGTTTCTATCATTCGCAAGAACCTCGAAGTGGCGAGAAGTCGTCAAAAGAGCTATGCTGACAAGCGACGTAAGCCATTGGAATTCCAAGCTGGGGAGATGGTTCTTCTTAAGGTTTCACCGTGGAAAGGTGTAGTTCGCTTTGGAAAGAAGGGCAAACTGGCTCCAAGATTTGTAGGACCTTTCAAAATCCTGAAAAGGATTGGGAAAGTGGCTTATAAACTAGAGCTACCTTCCGACCTTAGTGGAGTTCATCCCGTATTTCACGTCTCAAATTTGAGAAAGTGCTTGGCTGACGAAAGTCTGCATGTCCCGTTGGAAGACATCCAAATTGACGAGTCATTGCATTTTGTCGAGAAGCCTGTTGAGATCATGGATCGCATTATGAAGAAGACTAGAACCACAACAACCCCAATCGTCAAGGTTCGTTGGGAAAATAAACGTGGCGCTGAATTTACTTGGGAACGTGAGGAGCACATGAAGGAGAGATGCCCGTTCTTATTTGTATAGTTTCATTTTTTTAAATTTCGGGACGAAATTCTTTTAAGTTGGGGAGACTGTAACATTTCGTATTTTCGTTAACTAAAAGTTAACTTCGTTTACTCTTACAAGGATTATCTTTGTCAATTTTGAAACTTGCGTGATTGTTTGTGTTTAATATCTATTGTAATTGGGTTTTCATGAAATGTTTTGTATAAATAATAATAATAATGTTAATATTAATAAAAGTAACAATAATAATAAGTAATAATGAATAATAGTATTAGTAATAATAAGATTACTTTTAATATGGTTATTTATAATTTATAAGGGTTATTAAACTTAACCATATTTAAAACATAAACTTAAATTAAGTTTAAGGGTTTTATTTGTCAAATTGGAAACTTAAAATGGAACTTTTAAGCATAAAATGTTGAATAATAAACTAGAGGGACCAATTGTGTAATTATTTAAAACCCAAACCTTTTTTCCCTCTCGACCCCGTTTTTCCGGCACCATTTCCGGCCAAGATCCGGCCGGCTCCGGTGAGCCCTTATACACCAAATCTGACTATTTCGTAACCCATAACCGATATGAATCGTTTCACATACGTGTTTCGAACTTGAATGCACCTAATAATTGAGAATACACGTCGTTATCAACCCATTCGAAGGCATAACTGAACTCGATAAGTTCCAAAACCGTTCGAACATTAAAACACCATAATAATTCAATTAATTCAACATAACCAATCATCTATCTATCACTAATCGATTGCAACCACCAATTACACCTGAAACAACCACAAACAATCAGTTCGATTACACCCTTTTCATCGCAACCTGCAACACCCGTAGACCACTTTCCGAGCTTGTTAACTTATAATTATCAGAGGGATTTTCATCGTGGGGATCACTAGAAGCTTACTGTAAAAGGAATTTGAGTTTCATCGACGATTTCATCTTGAATCGGTTCTCCACAGTCGCGACCTAGGTCCATAACGCGAACATCGAATACCAAACGAATCAAGTAAGTTGAATATATACATATACTCGATTTCACATGAGGAACAAAAGCCCTAAACTTAATTTGATTGATAACTTTGAATTGATGTTCAATTTGATCGATTGTGGATCTAGGGTTCATGTAAAATGGGGTTTTGTTTAAACTTTGCTTTTAAGAATTAAAAGTGGAGTTTTATCGCGGCTGGAAGCCTGGTTCACTGGTTAAGACAATGCTCCCCATACATGAGGTCACGGGTTCGAACCCGGGCACCTCATGTAAAATTTTTTAAAGCCTTTTTGGCTTAAAATCAATTATAGAAAATTTATAATAATTATAAAAATGAATTTTATAAACCCTAACTATTTTTAAAGTCATCTAATTATTTCTTAGAAATTTATTCTTGTTAAACTTTGTAATATTTTAATATAAAATTATTTACAAATGTATTAATTAAATATTTTTATAAAAATTAGGTTGTTAGATAATACTTAAAGACAATAAATTAATATTAGACCTTATATTTATGGATTTATCATGATATTTATAGAATTTAAATATATTTTATAAATAAAATCACAAGTTATTTACAAAGGATTAATTTCTTTAAAAATAAATTTATAAATAGTATTTTTATAATAAATTATTTACTTTATAAAAATCCCCAAAATTCAAATATTTTAGTTCATGTTAACTCGTTAATCTTATTATTAACCTAAATCTTATAATATTTATATATTTAGGTGCGTTGTCACGTTTTATCTTGGATCGGCATATTTTATTCTTATTAATCTTCATTACATACTTATTTGACATGTGAGTTTTCCTTGCCCCATTTTATTTTACTTCACACTACTTTGGGGTGAAACATGATTTATCTATACATTGTACACTTATTAACGTTTGAGACTTGTAAGCACATGCAATTCATCTTATTATTATGTCATGGTTATTTGTGTATTGTAAGTGTTTATATGAGATACATAGTTTTGTTTACAATCATTAACTATTGCTAGCCTGGCGACGTCTTAGATCTTTGGGCCTGACAAGCCTATTTGGTGCTAAAGTCGATGTATTGCCGACTCCTAGGAGCCGTATGCTTGTGCACTAGGGAACCAAATACACTTAGCCAATCTTTTATACTTGTAATCAAGTCGAGGTTTGATTGTAACGTTATGTGTTCTATAACCTTACTAGCTTATAACCTATGACATGAATTGCTACTCGTAACCTTTTTTTCTTATTATGTATGAAAACCTTGGAAACTCACCAACTATTTTTTAGTTGACTCTTATTTTTATCATGTTTCAGGAAATCCCTAAGTTTAAAGTGGACTTTTGAAGCTTGGAAATAAAACTAGGACTTGGACCTAGTTAAATAAATAAATGTTATGCTACGTTTTGTTTTATTTAGGATTATTTCATGTTTTGAGACTTATGTTTGTAATGACTTTTGAAACTTATAATTTTAATAATTACACTTAAATATAGCGTTATGTGGCTGTGAACAATCTTAACCCTCACATCTCGACGATTCCGCCGTCAAGGTTGGGGTGTGACATGCTGTGCGATGGCACTGACTAGAGGATTGGCTTCTCCTTGAAAGCTCTAAGAATAGTCTCTCTTTGTAAAATACCCGTAGACCGCTCAAAAGCTCCTGAGGAATGTTGATTACCATATAAGAGTGGGATCCACAAATGTCAGTTGAAATAATTAAACCTAAACCTATCACCAGTTTGTGTCTAATGTCTGTGCATGGATTTAAGAGGATTGAGAGGAAGTTTTCCCGGAGCCTAGGGCTGCCGGATGAGAGGGGGGATCATGCTCGATCTTCCCCTTGCCAAGAGTCTTGATTCTTATGTTGTAACGAGCTTGTAATCGTTAGTTTTTTATCAATCAAACCAATATTTGATAGTTCGTGTTATTGATTTGACTTTTGGTTTTGGTTGTTCATCCTTCCGTCAAGAACATGTCCGGATGTTTAACGATCCCGAAAAACCGACTTCACACTTTTAATGCTGATATAGAACGTTGACGTAAATTATAAGCACATTTTTTATTATTTTCATAATTAACATGTTTTTTTATTTTTAATATAATTTTATATATTAAAATTTTTAACTCTCATGTCTTTTCCATCATTACTTTCTTGTCATAATAAAATTTGATAATGACTCAATTTAATTGTTTGAAGGTCCAATTTAAGAAAAATATGCATGAGTGACTAAATTAGAACACTTTTGAAACTTGGTTATTATTTTGTGTCATTTTCCCTAATATTTACATGAGAGTGTAATGCAGAAACAATTTTAAATGAAAAACTGTGGTAATTGAATAAAACTTGTACATAACAGTTAAGTTAATAATATAGAGGGATGAAGAATCAGTGGCGGAGTTTAAACATTTGCGTACGGGGGCAGGGGCGAAATAAATATTTTTAGGAGGAGGCGGACTCGATATCTATATAAAAATTTACATTACCGGGCCAAAAAATTACACTCCCGGACTAAAATTTAACACTACCGGACTAAAATTTAACACTACCGGACTAAAATTTAACACTACCGACGTAAAAAAAAAAAAAAGAACCCTCCCGGTCTCTCTATGCTTCGTCCATGGTGTGAAAAAAACGTACATGGTTAAAAACAACCATATGTACCACATTATCACATAATTGTTATATATATATATATATATATATATATATAATATATTATATATATATATATATATATATATATAATCAACTTTAGTGTGTAGTTGTACTATATGTTTTATTTGGTTGTATCCATAATTATTGACTTATATTTTTTTACCTTTAACCTACTATTTTTACATATTTACAATTTAGCCCAATATTTTTTTATTTTCAATTTTGGTCTCATAATCATTCATATTTTGTCGATTTACGTTTCGGTCTAAAATTTATTAGTTTTCACGCACAACGTGCATGTATGGTTCAATGTTTTTACACTTATTATTTATTCATTTAATTGCCCCCTAGGCATCACGTAGGTTATAGATCAACTTATTTATTTTTTATATGTTTTACATTATGCTTGCGTGATAAAACGTTTTCATGTATAGTTTTCGTTTGGTTTTATTGTTTTTCGTTTTTATGTCCTTTTTATTGAGTTTTTAGGTGTTGGTGATCATTGACGATTGTGTGCAACTGATGCTAATCGATACGGTTTTACGCCTTCGTTACAACATCAAGGACTTAATCCTAGTTTGTAACTATATTGAAGTTCTCTGTCTGTCTAGTTTTTAAATTTATTTGACATACACACAAATATCCCTCATATATTAATGAAATAAAATATATTATCTATATTTTATGAAATAATGTATATTATCATCTCTATTTGTCAAAGTAAAAGTACCAACACCATCCTAGCTCGAAAATCAATGACTAGTGTCATTTTAGTTATTATAAAGAGTTACTTTTATTTTGTTTCTTTGATTAAAATAATTATTTTCTTATAAACTATTAAAAAATTAATTTATCTTCAAAAATTTAATATGTTGAAATTTCATTATTTTGGATAAAATTGAAACAATTAATGAAACTTTGGATTGAAACTGAAACAAATTATAAAACTTATGAAGATAAATGAATCTTTTTAATTTTTTAGAGAAAAATAGTTATTTTTAATAAACCTTAAGGAGTAAAATAAAAGTTAACTTAATTATAAAAGATAAAACTTCTAAAAAAATAAAAAGGTAACGAGAATTGAGTTCAAAGTAGTGAATGTTTATGTAAGGTAAAGTATTTATGGCCTGTCGTGACGGTTTATGTAAAGTTAGTTTAATAAATATTAAATAGATTAACATAGGTATGATAACAATTTGACGTTTAAAAATAACAAATAATAAAAAAAGGATAAATAAAAACAAAATCCACAAACACACGCGCCAAATAAAGCACGTAAATGAATTAAAAAGAAAAAAATCAATGACAGGGGACACGCGTCCCATATCTGACAAATAACCACTTACCAATTTAAGCCAATACCACATACGTGTCCTTTAATAATCGGATACCCTTTTCCGGCACGTGTCACTCTACTTTCCACCATCCAATCACATCCCTCACACGCTTCCCAACACTAGACCCCACCAAAAAAACCTTCCAACCAATCAAAATCAATTTTTTTACAGTATCCCGATAAACCTTGTTGAAACACTAGGCTATCTACAACGCACCGCTCTTAGTTCCGTCCATGCCGCCCTTCCGAAGGGCTGCGTTGTGCAGAATCATCCGTTTTTCACTCACGCTTTGCCTAGGGCGCTCCATGGATGTATTTTGTGGGACCCATGTCACAAAAATGTGTGTTGTTTTGTTTTTATATAGTTTTTAATGGTTGTTTGTGGGAAGTATGGTGTTAGAGTATTTACAATGGAATCTTTAAAATTATGTGAGTGTGTTGGTATATTATATGAAATGGTTTTGATGATTGTGAGCGAAGAAGAGAGAAAATGTTATTGTGGATTGGTATTATTTGAAAAATCACTGTTCAATCCTTATAAATTTTTTAAAATTTTAAAAAAAATTTTAAAGTGAGTATGAGTGAAAAAAAGAAAAAAAAAAATAATGATAAGGGTATAAAAATTATTATTTAATTGAAAATAAGAGAGAAAATATCGTAAGTTTTAGTGTAATTATATAGATAAAAATAAGGAATCTACTTTGAATACTCTTAGGGGTAAAAGTTTATTGTGGGAATGATAAATGAAGATTAGTCAAAAACTGATGTGATATTCTGACTGTGACTGTTTATGAGAATGTCGTCTTTTAACAACAGTCTAATAGCACTGTTCATAAGGATTTTAACACTCCAAACATGACTCGCGTAGAAATTAATCCTAGTGACACGTTTAAACATGAAATTTTTAGCCTAAACAAAAGCTCTCATTCCATTAGACTATAAGGGGGCACAAAGTAAAGATGGGAAGAAGCCGGAGAAATCCCTCTTATAACAGGGTCGTCCGAGGATACTGTGTCTTTGGTTTCATGGCGTCGCACCCCCGATAAAATTTCATCATGATTCACCGGTACCATCGCTCACTTTTGAATCTTTTTCTTTAAAAGGATGGAAGAAACGAGGAAATTGAGAAAAAGCGGGTTGACACTACGTATAATATGGGAAAATAAGACGAGAAAGAAAAAAAACTGATGTAACGTTGATGTGTTATACGTAAAAAAACATAGAAAAACAGGCCAGGGGTGTCAATGACTTAACAACTTTGTTTCAACCAATCAAATGGTCCGAATACAATTTGTTGCCCTAGACACGTGTTACCATGCACCGGCGACCGATTATCATCTTAATCCATTATCATCTCCTCCGTCGGCTCATTCCTCCGGTTTCACGCACAAATCTCCATGGAGATGTAAAGCTTTCACCATCGATATGAACCACGGAAAGAGGCGCGTTGATCGACGCTCCACCGCTGCCGACGGCAACGACAGTATGGTCATCCAACAGATCATGCTCAGATTCCGCCCGATTGCGCCGCGGCCGGCCACGGCGGAGAGCTCCGGCGGTGTGCTGCCGGAGAAGGACGTGAAGAGGACGAGAGTGAAGCGGAAGTACGTTAGAGTGAAGAAGACGAAGAGGAGTAATAATAATAATGATAATGATGATAAGAGTACGAGTTTGGGGATAAACGGTGGCGAACGGTGGTTCGATTTGGATCGCACGGTGGCGATGATCGACGGAGCTACCGGAAGTGAGATCGTTGTTGCAGATCCGATGCCGGAAGTTTCGAATTGGATCAGTTTCAATTTAGATGCTCACGAGAGAAAAGGTGTGGTGAATCATACGTTTGAATCTGAATCGCCGGATCTGCATGGAGTAGATCTGGCCACGGCGGTGCGGCGGAGGAGCGTGGCGGAGTCGTGGATCACGGTGGAATCGGTGACCGGAGCGTGTGAGGATCGGCGGTTGTTAGGGTTAACAGACGATGAGATATGGAAGAATCTAGAAACTGACAGCTGTCCAAGCTTTATCACAAGTAGTTACGAGAGTTACAATAAGGTCCAGTGGGTGAATCCGGCTTACCGTAGCATGTTAGATCTGAATTCTGATGATGATTCACAGGCGACTGATGTCGTCGTGTGGCTCGTGGTGAAAGTCGAAAAATCGACACTGGTTCAGTACCTACCAGCGTTTTCGTGTCGGGTGAGAGTCGAGTACATATCGTCCGAAAAGAAGACGCGAATGATGGTTCCGTGTGATGTTTGCAAGATGGATTCTGGTGCGTTTGCATGGCGTCTAGATGTGAAATTTGCTTTGAGCTTGGGGCCATTGAGTTAATTAAGTGATTATTCGACGAAAATCAAGTTCACCAAACAGGTAATTTGATCAGTTTGAATTGAAAACTTCATACCATATATACACATCTACAATCAAGTATATATATATATAAGCCATAGGTGCATATAACCTGAGGACATATCAGTGTCATCATATAGCTTATGCAGTTTCAACCATTTGTAATATTCAATATCCTCTCTATATCTGGATGATCTGCATATGATAATAACTGAACCATTGATTATTGTTAGCTCTACAATAATATCTGTAACAAAGATGAGAACAAACCATTGTTATTGCTGCTTGGATCAAGCTTCAATTATATATAGTATGTGTGATATTATCAAAGATGAAGGTTTCATATGTTTCTAAATGTCAAGATGAATTTTTGAATGTTTAATATGTAGTATTAATCTAGAGACTAGCTAGATAGTAAGATAGAGTATAGCAGATTTGATATCATAATACTTAGAGATAATTAAGGGATATATACATATAGAGTGCCTACATGCTACATGAAACATATATGTCATGTTATATGTGTGATCATAGTGTTAATGGTATTAGTTTGTTTAAAGGTTATCTTACATATTTCATGGACATGTAGGAAACAATATTAAAACTAAGGATATGATATTGTTGGTTGTTAAACTGTTAAAACAGTAAAACTAGGTGGATATGATAAACTTACCTGAGATATAGGAATGAAGACGCGTGTGATAACGTCGGTCCAATACTTTTACTGTTTGTAACTAATAGAAAGAGCAGCTAGCTAGGTGGATATATGAAAAATTTTGGTGCATATATATATAGGAAGTTTGGAAACAAAAAAGTAGTGTTTGGTTATAAATAGGTGTCATTATGTGACAAGTGGTCTCACTTCATTGTATGATACTATAAGATGTTATATAATACAAGTTTATAATGCAATTGATCACAGAAAATAAGTTCCAACTAACTTTGGTTTTGGGGTAGATAGAAAGAATATTACAACAATCTATACATGTTGAAGTGTCATTTGACCATATATGGTTTCAACTTTGAGTCTTTATATAGACTAAAGTATACATCATGCATGCTAACATATATGTGATATAAGATATGTAGTAGGTGAGTTTTCCTGATGGCATAATTAAGAATTTGTATTGATATTGATGTGTAGATATCTTTTTAGTTATATTTGATTAACAAAATGGTATTAGGTGTTTAAACTTAATATATATTATGATAGCATGGAAGTTCTTTTCCTTACCTAAATATTAAGATCACAGTGATTGAGGTTGTGACATGTTTGGTGACTGCTAACTTTATTGTAGTAATGGATCAAGATGAACCAACAGCCAATTACTATCTGTCTATCTCCTGTGAATTAAAATACTAAAAGTTGGAATGGGTAGGTCTGATTTTGTTTGTTTTAATAAAGATTCTGGCTAAAGCTTACGGTTTTGGCTGCAAAACGGTAAACCAAACGGGTCAGGTTGTCTGGTAAGCTGGACGTTCTTGTTTGGTAGTTTAACGTTTGGTTTTAACAACTTGAAGGTTTGAACTGAATTTGTTCCAAGTCATTAGTTTGTTATTAAAACCTTTTTTAAACAACGAAGATGATTCATTTATTATAATACATATACAGTTTGAAGATTAAACTATGTGTTTCAAGAAAACAAAAATTACAAATATAAAGTCAAGTGACTGCAGGTTATGTTTACACGAAATATTTCAAGTTTTGGACTGCAACGAAGCTTTAAATGGTGAATATCAAGTCGCTTGTATTTTAAATCTGCTGACTTACTTTGATCTAGATGGTTTTGTCGATTTTAACAGTTTGATAACACTAACCATATGGTGTGGTGTGTAAGATAATTGTGTCCACACTAACAAATGTTAACACAAAGAGAAATAATATATTTTCCTAACTACCTATTCGAAATCATTTTAATAAATCCTGATTATCAATTTAAAACACTTTTATTTTCGTTTCATGTGAGATATTTTGCAACCACCCTTTGCAGAAAATCACCTTAATTGAACGTACATATATATCATCAGTTTGTTCGAACTTTTAATGGATAAAATTATTAAAAGTGTACACTGGAATTTATGGGAATATATTACTTTAAAGAGATAAGTGCATGAATAATTGTGCAAAAGCAAATGAAGGAAGTAGAGATTGGGCCAGATGGCACCCGTGAATTACTGGGAACACACGTAGCCCCATGGTCACAATCACTAAATGAGTGCAGTGCACTTGTCCCCTCCACCGAGAAACAACTAGCCACCTTTGCATCAACTTTTCTAAGAGAATCAAAACTATTTGTTTTACTAGACGTTACAAACTTTTTTCTTACTACTAGCAGCTAATACGTGACATCTTGGTCGTGTAATTATTTATTTTTTAATTAACACCAACCACCCACCCAACCACCACAACCGGACACCACCATCACCAACCACCGTCACTGCTGTCAACCACCGCCACTGATAACCACTACCAGCCATCATCACCACCATAACTAGTTAATAAACAACATAAAGTAATAATTAATTTTATTTTTTAATAGTATTTAAACAGTATAATAAAATGTAATTATTCATTTTATTCTATAATCAATTTTATTTCTTATTCATTACCTCATACTAAACGGATCATAATATTTTTATAAGAAGATCAACTTTTAAAATTTTAAAATAAGATAGATTAGAAGTTAGTAAAGTTTTAAAATAGTAGATAAGTGTGTGAGTCGTAATTAAATAAGTTACGTGTTATTTGTTTATTTTACGAACGGTCCTAATCTAATTTTATTTTCTCTAAACCTAAAATTACTTCATGCCTCGAGTAACGTTTAATCCTTTACCGTTCTAGTGAAGACCGTTTGAATGGACATACAACTGTATTATTAAATACGTGTATGTGTTAATTAAATCGTGACATAGAAATACGTATAAAGTTTTGAACTCATAAGCTTGGGTTTTTCTTTTGTTTTGAATTTTGTATTATTTTAATATTATACATAATTTCTTAAATTTTTGTTTTTCCTCTTAAAAGTTTTAAATTATAATGTTTTGTCGAGTATTCAACCCTCATGTTGCAACGAGAGCCGTAAACATGTCAAAGATCACTAATAGCACACAACCACCAGTGACCACTAACACAAAAAAACACGTATTAAAAAGAAATAAAAAATATAAAATATAAAATTGAATAAAAAGTAGATGTAAAAACATTAAATTACACAGATGACACGACACATAAAACAATAACTAAGTCGATTAAGGACCTAGGGTCGTTTAAAGTAAACAATTTATGGGGTTAAATTGTAAAAGTATTGGGTTAAAAATAAAAAAAAATGTTGAGAGTTTTGAAAAGAAAGAACAAAACGTGAGTACCACTCACTAAAACACATTGTACAACTCAAATGGCATACCAAAATTGATAATTAATATAATATAATTATATTCAAAATTGAGCCGAGTCAAATATATTTTTTTACAATTTAGTTATCATGGTTCGTTCACGCTCATTTTCACAACATAGTGTTTTAATAAATTTCGAGGACAATGTTGCAATGTGCTTAAATTTATATGCATTTTGATATATATATATATATATATAATATATATATATATATATTATATATATATATATATATATATATATATAATATATATATATATAATGTATGTATAGGAGTGATCCTAAAAAACCACAAAGCTACGTAAAAACTAAAGAAAACCAATGAAACTTGTCACATAACTTATAATTTTTATATCACTGCCCTTTTATATTTTTGTGTGTGTATATAAAAACAAGAGTATGGATCAAATGAAAAATCGTAGCATAGTTTTACACATACGTCACATATAGGTCACGTATACGTAACCATTTTCATTCGACATGGTCTTACTTATACGTAAGACTCTTCATTCTCGTATTTATGTTCAACATATATGTAAAAAAATACTTAAATAATATATTAACAATTAAAATAACATATAATTTATGAATTATGTAATTGTTTTTCATAGTTTTTATAAAACTATATATAGGGGAGGGATCAAGTGAAAACTTATTTTTTTGTGAGAACTCTATGAACCAATCTCATCTACTAGTTTTCAATGGCAAAATGGTAATTAACAAAAATATAATTAAAATTTTATAAAATAAAAAATAACATAAAAATAAAAAAGTAAAACCACAAAAATTTTATTTCGTTCCCCTCTTTTAAAGAAGTTTATAAAAAATAAAAATATTCATGTTTTTTACGAAATTCATTTTACACATGTGTAAATAACAACCGGATATTTTTTAAAAAATATATATCAATATGGTAGACGTTGAAAAGATAAAAAATACTTAATTTAATGATGATATTCTAAAAAATAATATCGTAAAAAAAGTTATGGACGTCTGTAAAAATGATGAAAATGACATGTGACTTGCATGTGATGTAAATTGTGTGGTTGATATTGGTTCTTACAGGTTTCACAAAAAAAGGTTCTCAAGATAACCCTACCCTAGATATATATATATATATATATATATATATATATATATATATATATATATATCTATATATATATATATATATATATATATATGTATATATATGTGTATATATATATGTTATATATATATGTATATATATATGTATATATATATATGTATATATATGCATGTATGTATGTGCATGTATGTATGTGTGTGTGTATATAATATACATATACATATGTATATATATACATACATACATACATACATACATGTATATATATATACATGCGTACGTACATACACACACACAAATATATATATATATATAATATATATATAGAGAGAGAGAGAGAGAGAGATGAGGGATCATAAGAAAACCAATTAGTTTTGAGAAAACCAAAAAAACCAAATCTAACCAATCACAATTTTTCATTACTTATTTATATTTTTTATTTTCAAAGGGCGTTTTAGTAATTTGTTATATAACATATTTATAGTAAATATCAATTGTTGACTAAAATCCCATATTTTTCTCCATAATTGAACAAATTAAATTAAATTACAGATTTTTTTGAAAAACTAATCAATCAAACAATTAGGTTCTTAACAATTCTATTTTTTTTGGTTATACATAACCTATTTCAAAAAGCTTCAATTGATTCTAGCATTAATATGTGGATTTAATCAAGAAGGTAATTTCTTTTTATTTCTTTTCAACTGAATGACTTGATTCAAGAAGAAAAAACTAATAATGAAGTTCAGCAAGAAAGGAATTTTTCATGTAATCAATGTCAAAATTTAATAATGGTGATGAAATCAAGTTAGATGATAGTGAAAGAAAGAACATAAAATCAACAAAGTGGATAAAAACAAGTCTTAGAATTGGTTCTCGATGAATTTGATTGATAAATGGGTTCATGATATAACATCCAGCTATTTTTACAAATCAAGATATAAAGAATAAAAGCAAGAAAGACAATAAAGTCCAAGTGGAGGGACTAAAGTATCCAAAAAGAACAAAACTTTCAAAAGTTGGTGTAAAAAGAGTATGGCCGCCCACCCTCACCTCACTTCACCATTTGTCTCGATTTTAGAGAGAGAGAGCAGAGAAAAACTCTCGGTTGAAGATAGGAAGAAGAAGAGAAGTCGAATTCAAGATAAGAATTCAAGGTTTTTATGCTTTTATGTCGGGTTTTATCCCGGTTATGTGTTTGTATGCTTATGGGCTGTGTTTGTGCTCGGGTGTGTGTGTTTTTTTGGTGTTGTTTCTAGGTGTTTTGAACTCTTTGCAAGCGGGTTAAAAGGAAGAACACCAAGTTGCACCAGGTGAGTTCTAGACCCCGGTTTTTACATGTTTTAAACTATCTTTAGGGCTAAAAACGTATTAAAATGATTTTACAAAGTTTATGTGAATACCCGTATGTAATGTGAATGTTGGATGTTAGTTCTGGATGGTTTATAGGCTACTCATGTTTAGAATAGCCACTTTATGCTTAGAACAGATGGATTCGATGATTAGGATTGAAAATATCCTAGAAACATGTTTACAGAATGTTCATGCGTCTAGATAAGTGTTCATACGTTTGAAATTGCCTTAGAAAGAATCAAGTGTAAGTCATGCGCCTAAACAGTAACTCATGTGCCCAAAATTTACCTTAGAAATGTTTAAGTTCTGCCCATGCACCTGAACAGTGGCCCATGCGCCTAGAAATGTTAGTCGGATGACTAAGGGTAGGGCCATGCGCCCCAATAGTGCTCATGCGCCCAAGTGGCCCATGCGCCTAAGTGTTCATACGTCTGAATAGTACCCATGCGCTTATATTGGGTTGGAATTTACTAAGTTATCAGACGTCCGGAAGTCCCAATGGGCCTGAAAGTGGCCCATGCGCCTGAATAGTGTCCATGCGCCTGTATAGTGCCCATGTGCCTAGGACTTAGAATATTTTTCTGATTTTTGGGGAAAATGTGTAAAGTAGGCTTTGACTTGGGAAATTCCCGGGGGACTATAAGTTGACTTATGGGGTCATAGATGGTATGATGGGCATGTTATGGATGATGATGATGATGATGTTGCATGACTATGCATGATGTATGTTATGTATGTATGATGCCCTGTGATGATGTATGTATGGTATGTTATGTTATGTTCCTATAATGATGAATGTTTATCTTTCCATGGCTTTACGTGTATGTTAATGAATGAACCGAAAGTATTATGTAACGTAAAGTGAAAGATAATGAAAGAGGAACATGATGAATGAATGCGTGCATTAACGAATGAATGAACGTAAAAAGTATTGCAAGCAAATGTATGGAGGTTCACACCCATGAAGGGTGTTAGCTCAACTGTGTGCGGGTTAGCTAC
Organism: Flaveria trinervia; assembly: GCA_025506515.1. Taxonomy (NCBI): domain Eukaryota; kingdom Viridiplantae; phylum Streptophyta; class Magnoliopsida; order Asterales; family Asteraceae; genus Flaveria; species Flaveria trinervia. The sequence continues at coordinate 65,795,900 of CM046458.1, read as the reverse complement.
CCCAGAAGGATGCACACTGGGGTCCAATCCTTGTGATTGACCACATGTATGGGATCCTTGCCGCTTGCCTAGGTACTGGAGTCAGCTTCGTGCACAATGTTCGGGGTCTATGAAAGACCTCAGGCCCAGTAACCAGCTTCGTGCACAATGTTCGAGGTATAGCATATGGCATTGATCCGGAATGAAACGAAAAAATGAACGATGAATGTACTTGCCTCAGGTACTGGAGTCAGCTTCGTGCATAATGTTCGGGGTCTATGATAGACCTCAGGCCCAGTAACCAGCTTCGTGCATAATGTTCGGGGTAATGTACATGTCATAAGATGTAATGAATGAACGATGGTTAACGAACGTAATGAAAGATAATAACGATGTTATCTGTATGTACGTATGATGTGTGATCACGAACGAACGAAACGTATAGTATGGACTCTGTAAATGAATAAATACGATTTTATGTATGTTCTATTATAAAACTAGAACTCACTCAGCAACGCTGACTTTTATACGTTTTCAGTTGGCAGGTAAACGTTGCTGAGGATGGTACGAGGCGGCTACTCAGCTCTTTTGGATGGCATATATTTAATTAAGGCTTTTGTGATGTAATACAATGATATAATTTTGTAACCGACAAATGATGCATTATTTTGCAAAAGTTTTTAGGATGAAATGAAATGTCATGTGGTTTATGTTTTCCGCTGCAATGTTTTGATGAATAAATGTAAAGTATATGTTTTACGTGCGATGAATCACCAGCTGTAAGCGTCCCGGGAATGGGGCGTTACACATGAGCACATCAGCGCTGCTCAGGAAACCAACAAAATCGATTGATTGTCTTACCACCATAGGTGGTAAAGAAAGGAAGAAGATGAAGACATGTTTATGTTACTTGGGTTACATATACGTATCTTGGGTTTCATATATGTACCAAAAATATATTCAATTTTATAGTTCTCAACTTTTTCTTCCTATATTTTCATTTTTAGTTCTTTCATTCATTTACATATATGTAAGCATAACGCTTATATATATGAAGATATGCTTACATATACATAAACACATAGGTATATCTACATAAGGATAATATATATGACAGGTGGTGGTTACATATATGTAATCATATGATGGCTATTAGAACACATCATATGTAACATTACAAATGATTTGCAACAGATTTTAGTTATTGGCTACGTATATGTAACTAACCTGTATCTTTATGTATGACTTAAAAAATACAATGAAAATAAGTCAGTTCTTGTATATTATGTAAATGAAGTTAATTGTCTATTTTTTAAACTTAATGTATAAGAGAGGAGAGTGAAAAGACAAGAGTGAATGTAGGAATTTTGATGGTGGTTACAAAACCTAACATTTTTTATTTCATATTTACCCTTATGTCATTAATATTATTTATTATAAATTTGAATTATTTACTAAAATGTTATTGTGTATATCAACCATTGATCAAATATATCAATGGTATAGATTTAGTTGATTTAGTTTTCTAGTAAATTATGGTTTTATTAGGAACCCTTCCCTATATATATATATGTATGTATGTATTTAATAAAAAAATACTAAATAGGTAGTAATGAAGATTTATGAAATATTAAACACGTGAAGTAAAAGAAGAAAGTCAAATTAGATGTGAGGCCATAGAGAGGAGGGTCGAGAACGATGGGGGGAAAGGAGAGAGGGTGGTTTGTTGGGTGTTACATAAGAGTTAATGATGGTAAGGATGTGATTTAATTAGTTTTATTTAGCTAGATCATATATTTACGTATGTGTAATCTAAATTTATAAGAGTTGAATTTAGGTTTTAAAAGCTGTATTTGAAATGTTTAAATATAAGGGTCTTGTATTCGTGCATATGTGTCAATAATTGCAAGTAGTGGCAGCTCCAAATTTTTTTTCACGGGGGCATAAATTTTAAGGGTTATTTGGCTATCTCAATATAATATATATTTTATCAGTCCGGTTCAAGTAAGATGGGTTGGGTCTGTTCATTGACGTAAAAATCATTACCAATTTGCGTATATGCATAATATAACAAAAATCGTATTGAGGCAATTATACTCGTGAAAGTGGTGATATGTGATATTTGAAACAATTATACTTATTTATTTAGTTATATGTTCAACATGTTTGAGATATATTATCATCAAATATATTTATCTTGATATATTATTTTCTTGCTACTAATTACATGATTATTTGATAGTGAAAATTCAAAAATCCATTTGATTACAAACCCGGTTAATGAGAAATATGATTCCCGGCCTGTCGGAAGATCATCGGACCCCATTGTAGTTTCGCTCCCAACAATGTATTTGAGATAATTTTGGTCTTACTTTAGTTTCAAAAATTTAAGAGGAACGATGACAAAATTTTATAAAGAGTGGAGGTAGAATTTTCATGTATATATAACACTTAAAAAAATTTAGGATGAGCGACTGCTCCTCACAGCAGTAGGTCCGCCCATGATTGCAAGTTAATACTCAATGGCGAAATAGGATGAAAAAGGTGGTAAAAAAGAAAATGTGGTAAAGCATTTAAGGCGTGCATGGCAAGGTGTTTTGCATGCATGCATTCTTATGCGTGAATATTCATATAAAAGGCTTATGAGTATGATAGTTTATGTATACTAGTGTAGAAATTTAATAGTCTTGATGTATAAAGCCAGTAAAATCACCGATGTTTGCTAAAAGTTTGTAAAAACTATAAAAGAATGTAATGTATTGACTTGGAATGAATTTAAAATTCTTGACATTCACATATGATAATGTGAAATAATATATGGAGTATTGATCCTAACACATCTTTGAATTTATATGTGGATCATAATCTAGTTTGCATCTAAACCAAGTTTAACATGCATTAAGTAAAATGACAATTAATGAGTTAAGCACATAAGATTTACAAATGTTAGACAATTCTTCCCCACTAAAAAGGATATTTGTCCTTCAAATTCACACCATGCACGCTCAACTCACTTTTTCATTTATCATGGTACCTATATATTATTCATCCCGCTTTAGGTACCACAAATTACACTAAATCTGAATCTTTAAATATTATTTGATCTCGTTAAACACATCTCATATATATACCACATGTTTAACTACATATAATCTTCACATACAATGTGATTAACCATCTAATCAATCACACTCAGATACTATTTGATCACACCACACTTCAGATACCATCTGATCAACCACACTCAGATAACATATGTTCAAATCACATAACACACCTTGCTAAATATCTAAATCGCTCAACAAATAAATCACCAATGTAATTAACCATCAATCCATGTTTTCCATGACACTGATCAAACATTAAATTGTTTCAGGTGTCAAGACTGATAATTAAACACAACAATCTCTAGAAGTTTCAAACACAAAAACATGCAATATAGAAAAGATGAAAATCATCGCATTAGTACCGTCTCACTCCTCACAATCTCTTTGTTGTGACGCTCTCAAACAAAACATTAGATTTCTTATCCTGGTCCGCCTATAGCCATGGTTCATCTTCAACTACATCATTTGTGTTGTCACATCTTTCAAATTCCTCTGGATATCTTAACACACCCAACTTTAATATCGACACATGCCGTCGATCTTCTATACATATGCATATGATAATAACTAAACAATACTTTCAACTAAATCTATGATAAAGGTAACAACAACCATTGTATTGATGCTTGGATCAATTTTTATATAATATAGTATTTGTGATCTCACATATGAAGGTTTCATACATATCTAAATATCAAGTGCATTTTTTAATGTAAAATATATGGTTATTCAATCTAGAAATTATATATGTGTGTATGTAAAATATTGAAGATTTGATATCATATCCTCAATTAAGAGGATACATAAGATTACTAACATTCTACGTAAAATATCTTTTGTTTTTTAATACAAAATCAGATAGTCTTGCTTTGAAATATGACATTACATTAATAAGGAAATTAACTTGTGTAAAGGTTCTTTCACATCTTTCATAAACATGTAATTAAGAAACAATTTAGAATAAGAAGATGTCAGTTATTAAACCCTTACGCCATTAAAACTAGATAGAAAAGATAAATGTACCTGAGATAGAAAAGATGAGATGGGTATGTTGACGTTGATCACATGGTTTTAGGGTTTTTTTTTAACTGAAAGAGCAACTTTGTGAATATAGCAAATGTTTTGGTACATATATAGAACGTTTGGATAAAAAGAAATAGTATCAGGTCATAGATAGGTGTCAATATGACACGAGCTTCTATCTTACTTCTCACAATAATCTTTAATAACAATGTATAATATGTTGTTGAATATAAGAGAGACACATAAAATAAGATCAAACTCTCTATCATTGTACACTTTAATTTTTAATGATGGGTAGATAGATAGAATAACACTAACAATTTATAAATGTCAAGTTTTGATTTGACCAGATATGCCCTTCAACTATAATAATAAGTATTTATATCGACAATCAGCACATCATGCTAACATATGATCTATAAAATATGTATTAGGTGAGTTTCCCACGATGGCTTAGTTAAGAATTTAATTTATTTAAATATTGATGTGTATCTTTTTAGTAATATCTCTTACATAATATAGTATTGAGTGTTTAAACTTAATATATTGATTAATGGTAGCATAGAGGTTCCTTGCTTTACCAAAATGCTTATAATTTATTGACAATCAAATCCATAACATTGATTCGATAAGATCAGTGATAGAGGTTGTCACATCTTGTTTGGTGACTCACTAACTTTATTCTGGTAATGGAGATGAACCTTCTCCCAATTACAATCTCTTATATTAATACCAAAAGTTATAATTTTTGGTTTTAGATTGGTTGGTTTACTAAAAGTTTTGAGTTAAAACGTCAGCTATGATCTCATAAAATGACAAGCAAAGTTACTGTGTTTTGCTGGTCTTTGACCGACTTGTTGTACTGGTTTAACAGTTTAAATCAAGTTTTTTTTTCAAATCGTTAGTTTGTAACATTTTATCAAACATTTTGTAATGAGAAAGAAGATTATCATTATAATGCATATACATAACTATATATTTTTCCCGATATAAAAGGTTAGGTTCTCTTTACAAGACATGTTCCAAACTTGAAACCGTAAATAAATCTGTCTGATTGGTGAATTGTTAGTGTTTTGTATTTAGTGCTTATAGCTTCTTGCTAGTGTGTTTTTTTGAAGTTAATAAAATTATGCCGTTCAAAAAAATAAAATAAGACCGTCTAAATTTAATAACGGTTAAATCAGTCACTTGCTTTGGCTCAAACGATCTTGTTTAATTTAAGGTTTAAAAATATCACACATTAAGCAGCGAAGTAGTTACAAAGGACTTGTAACTAATTAAGTTGTATATATATAATGTTTACATAGTTATGTTCTTACTTTTCAGGTTAGGAGTTCGAGTTACATGATGAACAATGATGAAAACTTAAGAGTATAATTATACTCTTTTTGACCGACGAATACATACTTACTCTGTAAGATTTAATCTTTAGTTGAAGAGTGTATTATTTTACTTTTAAAATATTCTTTTTATAGACAAAAGCTAAATTAAATAAGTATATATTTACCGATAAGCCTTAAATCGATTGGCTTAAAAAGAGATACTATGATTTTTCAAAATAGAGTTAATCTGTTCGAGTGTCATTTAAAACAATATGTTTCAAATGTGTTGTTAAAGAAAAGGATAAGTATGTATTTTATGTGTATTTTTCCACAAAAGTATAAAAGTAGTTGGGTTGTCAACATCTTTACAATCATAGTTTATGGGAATATAACCTCTAGAAAAGATATACATTCTTGAAACATTAAAAAAGCAAACGTACAATAAATATGAATAATGTAACGATAGGGCCAAGTGTCATACGTGAAATAGTGAAGACACACGTTGCAAATGGTCACAATCACTATATGTGACCACCGGTCCCCTCCACCCATAAAAGAATTAGCTACCTCATGCATGCATAACTTCTTTAAAATAGCATCAATATTAATTCAAAAATAACCATTTTATTATATGTTAGGATAAAAAAACTTTATGAAATGTTTATGATGTTAAATGAGAAGTTTATTCGTGTATTAACATCAATATATCATTCTTTTGATGCTAGATAGTTGATAGTATTTATATGTACGTGAGACGGTGAGAGTATGGCATGTGTGTGGCGTTTTCTTTTAGGTATCAAGTACGTGATAACGTGAACGAGAACTTTAAGCTCTGGGTGAGATGTACGTATATCTACAGAGAGATGGAGGTTTGTTGTTAAGGACGGGAATCCAAACATAAAAGCAATAATTGTCAATTGAAACAGTGTCAAATGTCTTTTGAGTCAACGATATAAATCGTTGCGTGTGTGATGCTAGCATGCACTGTTGTTAGCGATGAGAACTTGGTTTTGAAAAGCTCCAGGGCCTTCTTAGGCACTTAGGGTTGGGAGGCAAAGTAGCTTGACTCGCGTAAATGAAACGTTTAAGACTAAATTTAGATTACATTTTCTATTTAGTAAATAAATTATATACTTATAAATTAATTTTAGATTTCTTATATCAACAAGTGTTATCATTTATATACAACCACACAAGCTATATGTAGAGCTAAAAAATATTCATTAATAATATATTCAGTTTAAGCTATAATATAGAAATAAATAGCGTTAATTTTAATATCTTTTTAAATAGAACTACCTAGCCTATCCATTTGATTTCTTGTTCTCTCTTTTCTTCACAAGAAAACACATAGCATTGACTCCTATTCTCCCTCTCTCTTCTTATACTTCCTTATAGTTCTTCAAGAAAAATAATACAAAAAATAATTATTTGTATAATCATTATTTTCGTTTCATCAAAAATCACTCCAACTCTCTCAATCTCTCCCTCTTTGTGTCTTTATCGCAATGATGTCCTTGAACAATGAAACACTTCATCTCTCTCTCTCTCTTCTTCAACAAATCATATGCAAATATGCAATGTGTGCAAGAACCACTAGAAATAGTGTCTCTCGCAAAGGAACTTGACTTACGTTGTAAATACATGTTGTGACTCTAGACATGAGACTTCACATGCCTACTAAAACAGTAAAACATTTGATTTCTGCTTTCATCACCTCATATCTGAGGTGCGCTTTTTAAACCAAGGACGAAACGACTTATTTATGCATTACCATACGTTATATTCTCTTAACACCTATAGCACTTTGTCACTATGAGCATCTTATCTCCAATATATTCTAGCAATTTGGTTATTGTCACCTTATAAATACAACTCTGATTATTATTAAATAAAACTTTATTAAAAGACCAGAGATCCAACTTCATAAGAAAGTAATACTTTTTATATGCACAAGATGATAATAGCTGGAAAATAAATTAGAAATCAATATTACATAGATTATAACATTAACTTTAATTAAACAATAAACTTACCACATCAACTTCCCATCATCATAAGAAGTTTTTTTAGTGATAGATATATATCCGTACACCGAACAACTTTTAACATATATCCTAGGACTAAGAGATGATCAAAACATGTTGATAGAGTTGTAACACCCAAATCTTCATAACCCTTTCTAAAATTATTATTTGTTTTTTTATTTTTATATTTCACAAAGAAACCCAAGTTTGACATTTACCGAAAGACTTAGGGGTTGTTTGATATTTTTTGAATTATTAAGTGCTGAACCAATAAGAGGTCTGAACCACTAAGTGTTTAACCATTAAGAGGTCTGAATCATTAAGAACTAGTATATCGCTAAACTATTTAAAGGCAAATGTCTAACCAATTCAGATAAGAGGTCTTAACCATTCAACATTAGACCTCTTAACCATTCAGTATTAGACATCTTAACTATTCAGTATTAGTATAATGTTTAACCATTCAAAAGCAAATGTCTGAACCATTCAGACATTTGCTCGCGAAACAAACAGTCTGAACTATTAAGTGTTGAACTAGGGGTGTTCATCAGATCAGATAACGATTATTCGGATCGAATTATTCGGATTTGAATATATCAGGACCCTATCTGAAATCCAATCCGATCCGAATAAGGAATTGTCTATCCAATCTGAATCTATCCGAATTCAATTCGGATTGGAGTCGGATGTATTCGAATAATCCGAATTTATCTGAATAATCCAAATAAATCAAATAACAATTTTTTTCTATTTTTTGTTTTTTTGTTTTTTTTTTTGCTAATTTTTTATTTTTAATATTTTATAAGTTGGAAATCACAATAAAGATATGAAACTAAAAAGATGAATTGTATGCAAATTAAAAATTAAAACATAATAGGTAATTGTATGGAACGCGAAGATTAGAATATCTAATTTAGAACGACGGTCAATTATTGTGTAATTATTTAAGATTATGACTAGAATGTGTAAATATTCTTGTGTATTGAATTGAAAACGTAATAGATAGTTGAGTAATGAGTACTGAGGTAGAAATATAGTTGAAGTCTTATTTGCATTATTCGGATATCCAAAAAATCCGAATAACCCAAATAAAAATTTTGTAATATCCGAAATCCGATCCGAATTAAGAATTCGGATTCGGATGAGATCCGATCCCAATATCAGTATAAGGATTCGGGTCGATTTATTCGGATTCGGATACGGATCGGATTTGGAATAGTTTCAAGTATCAGATTTTTTGAACACCTTTATGTTGAACCATTAAGAGGCTGATTTAGATGCTGTCAAACAATCCCTTAAAACTTATAATTTCATCTATAAATCAATCCAAACAAACCACATCGGGTGTCCTCTTGTATGAAGGTTAATATCTTTAATGTTGGAGTGAGATTCACCGGCCGCACACGAGAAGTTTATTAACTTCAATGATAAAGTCTTAGCTTTTGAAAATTTCACATGTTTCTTTTTAGCAGCCCGTATTGAAACTTCATAGGAGGAAACCATTCTAGGATTGCTCCCATTTTAGCAATATTAACCATAGTTTTTCTCTCATCCAAGGGCGTTCAATGTGTGAATTGTATTTAAAAAACTCAAATTCGATTTGATTCCAATAGAACATAACTTTTTATAATTTGTTTCTAGTTTTCAAATTTGAATTCGATTCGATGACACCTTTAATCTCATCCATAGCTGATGCATCCAAAAAATGTGTTTATGATATTTAAGGTAAGACATTTCGTATAGGCGTCATCTCTTTTCAAGTGATTAGAGCA
>CM046458.1:65476670-65784170 GCA_025506515.1 Flaveria trinervia | reverse complement strand
ATATTCACGATCAAAGAGTTTGATTTTATTTATGCCCATATCTCGGTTTTCAGTACTGATGTTAGTGTATGGATGGAGGAAGAAGGGTATTCCAGAAATATTATTCTATTTGAATACTTAACTATAATTACTAAATACTGTTATAATAATGATGATAATTATAATCCATATCTATATCATTTATCATTTATTACAATCTATAAAACATCTTTTTAAGACAATATTATAATTTTGCAACCATTTTAAGATAACATATAAAGGATTGCAAGCTTTAATATTTAATATTTTAAGAAATCGTTCTATTATACTTTAATTAGCACATTGTTTTCTATTAATATATGTATATTTAATATCTAACGTCACAAAAAATATTTTCATTGTTGTATCAAAACAAATCATCCTATATTATGTCGAATGTGAATTTTATTAACAATATTCGTTAAATTTTAATCATATTCAACACTTATATCTACTTTAAACTTGAATCATTCAACTATTATAGTAATACTAATTAGTGTTGTAAAAATATGTTAGCTTTAACGTATGATAATAATAATATTAAGTTGTATACGAGATTTAAACCATAAAATAAAACAATTGATAAATTAAGTGAAATATAACAAGTATAGAATTGTAAATTGTTCACTCCACTACAACACACGAGTTACCCACTGGTCACTGTATAAACTCGCTTTAGTCTAACTGGTTCCAGCCCGATTCAAACCGATGGTTTGTATACAGGTTTAGCAGCCTGACATCCAAAACCAATTTTAAAACCGGTTCAAATAGAAAAATCGATTAGTTTGGTGAAAAACCAAGTAACAACCAGTTTGAGGGGTTTGAATGTTTAACTAAAAAAAATTATAAACTGTATTGATTAAAAAATCCAATTTGATTACATAACAAAAAAACCCATGGGTTTATAAACCTAACCAGTTTGAAAAAAAAAAAAAAACCATTTTATACACCTTTTTCATGGGCCGTTGCTCAAAGGGCCCAATAGCCCAACACCCCTCGCCCATAAAATACTCCAAGGTGGCCGGCAACAACAACGACATGTAGGCCCACCCCGGCGCACGTTAGTCCCACACACTCCCATTTCAAATCCCCTCATCCGGCACAAACAAACGTGACAACAACCTTATGTAACCACCGGTCCCACCATCAACATTTTCAAATTTCAAAAACACCCCAAATCCCAGACCTACTTTGCAACATCCTCCATTCTTCAAGGACCATTTCGTCACATCCCTCGTTCTTCAGGGACCTGTTCGCAACAAAACTCACCCAAATTTAATCTCCTTTAAACAAACATAATCAAAATTAAAGAGAAAGAGAAAGAGAAAGAGATAGAGATAGAGATAGAGATTGAGAGAGAGAGATTGTATATATACAGACACAAACATATATATACACACATCTGTATCTATATATCTATATATATATAGATTTACAGAGAGAAAGCTTATGGTTGATGACGATGGATCGAGAGAAGGAGAGAGAATCAGAGCTCGAAAGTGCGATGTATACAAACTGTTTGTTGTTAGGGCTTGATCCGTCGATAATCGGTGTCGGAGCGAACAACGGTGGACCTCGGGTCGGGTTATTCCGCCACTCGAACCCTAAATTGGGTGAACAGCTTTTGTACTTCATATTGTCGTCTCTCAGAGGTCCAAAAGTGCGTAAAAACGGGTGTCATTTCGGTTTTTGGTTGCGTTTTGTGTGCGTTTGTGGTCTGTGTTGTTTGTTGATCTGATGTGAGATCGATTTTGTAGGATTTTGATAAAGTGTGGCCGATTTTTGATTCTACTCAGTCTCGTGATTTTCGGAAGGTATTGTTGTGTTGGATTTTGGATTAGATGAGTTGGTTTGGTGGTGATTTTGGGGGTTTGTTTGGTGTTAGGTTGTGCAAAGTATTATAAGCGAGCTTGAATCACAAGGGGCGCTTCCGAGGAGTAATTCGAGGGTTTCATCGTTGGCTACATGTTGTGGACCGAGGTTGGTTGGTGTAAATTCACTTATAAATTTCAATAATTTTGGTGTGTGATGCTAACCCTTGGCATTATATTATATTTAATCACAAATCAATTTGAAGCATTCTTTGGGGAGAGGGATAAAACTGACAGCCATATATGCTGTCAGAAGGTTGGTGGATGTATGATGCTGGATTGAGTTATTAGCATAAATTTAACCCGGAAAGTGGAATGAATGCTGTATCCAGTAACGCGTATCTTGGTTTAGTTTTTGTGTTTCTGTGTTGTCTGTGACGATTGAAGAGGCACCAAAATTTGGTAAAAATATATATGGAATGCAGAAAATAAAGGGTACAACTTGTAGTAGAGGGGACAAGGAATTGTATTGTATATTCGTATCTATTTCTTATGTGGGTTGTGTTGGAATCATGTATATTATTGTGGAAATACATGATAAGCTTGCAATAGAAGAACATTTAGCTAATTGCTAATATGCTATACATCTGTACAAGCAGTCTCTATCTATTTATAAGGTTCATCTAATTGAATATTTCATTTTCTTCTGTAGTAATTGCATGGACACCCTGATTTGTTTATATTCACACTTAAAAGATCAAATTTAGTTGGAGTTAATGTCACTTTCTGTGTGTGGAAAGAAGTTAAGTTCTATGAAGGGACAAGAAAAGGATCATGCTCTCTAACCCTTTGCCTTAATCATCCTACCTATATATTGTCATGAATCATGTACTTTGTATGAATGTAAATGTTATTGTTTTAATTAATAATATTGTTACCTAGGTAGATTGAAGTCAATAATATTTTGATATGATAAATGGTAACTGCAGATTTGTGGAACTATTGTGGCAACTTTCTCTGCATGCTCTAAGAGAAGTTCATAGACGAACATATGCTGCAGATGTAGCCTCAAATCCACTTCCTGCTTCGTTGACTGATGTAGCTTTCTCACACGCAGCTACACTTCTTCCTGTAACAAAGGTACCTCGTACTCACATTTTTAATTCTTGTAATATTAAGTTAGTTGTTTGCTGCCGAGACTAGCTTTTAAAGCTTAACTAACACCGGATGTACCATAGATAAGAGAGTCAGTGACCTGATATGTATTGTTGTGCCATTGAATGCTACACTTCTATTAATTGTACTTGCATACATGATACATACTGAATAAAATATTTGTGGATGATTTTATATCCTGATATATGAAAAATATAGATACTTATGTCTCGTATCTATCATGTGTCAGTGTCACTGCTAATCTTCTAAGAGCTGACTTTAGTTGTTGTTTAAACAGATAAAACCTATTAGATATTCAGGGGTGATGAGATAGAATTATCACTTTTTATACGCCTAATCTTGTTTGCTTATTGAACAGGCTAGAATAGCTCTAGAGAGAAGACGGTTTCTAAAAATGCTGAGACAGCAGTGCAGAGACAGGCTATGTGGTCAAATTTAGCTCATGAAATGACAGCAGAGTATCGCGGTCTTTGTGCTGAAGAGGTAGATGTGACAGTTCTTATCCTTCACCTTGAAGTGACAGAATAATTAAAGATTATGTACAGATTTTTTAATTCATACATCCCTATTTTTCATTGGAACTTTTGAAGCTCAGGCATATTTGCAGCAAGAGTTGGAGAAGTTACATGACCTGAGGAACAAAGTAAAGATGGAAGGTGAACCGTGGGATGAACTCGTATCTAGCTCAAGTCAGAATTCCCATTTGGTTCAGCGAGCTACTCGTTTGTGGGATTCTTTATTGTCCCGAAAAAGTGAGTGGAACTATTCAATAATAGTTATGATAAATTAATCTCTCGTGGCTTATGTGTAAGTATCACTGTTCTATTGAAGTAAAAATTTTGTAGCTCTTATATTATTAAAGTAATACCTTTTTATGTGTATAGTTGTTTCACATGTGTGCTTCTATTTGGAATAAAGTTCAGTAAATGTTTTAGTTATTCTTATGTACCACATTTATTGCATGTAGGGTGTAGACATAATGACACCTGTAGGTGTGAAATAATTGAATTGCTATATATATCTGTGTAACCCTATAACTATAAAGGGGTGTTTGGAATTGCTAATCTAAACTGCTTATCTTTTTACTGCTTACTGCATTTTGAAAATAAGAAACTTCATGCTGCTTATTTTAAAGAACTTATTTTACTTACATGTTTAATTAGCAATCCCAAACACCCCCTCAGCTATGTTTAAGATCTCTTAAAGATATTAACTTGTCTAGTTGTCATGTGAAGAATAATGCCGAACAATTAAAGCATATCTTTCCCTGGATTCCAACTTTTAAGTTATAAATCTTTTTTAAGTTCAATTTCTGTAATGTTCTGATGTAGGTCAGCATGAAGTTCTGGCCTCTGGTCCGATTGAGGACTTGATAGCCCATCGGGAGCATCGGTATTAATCCCTGAAATCATATCTTTTGTGTCTGTTAGTGACATTTGTTCATGGATTTGAATAATATGTTTGTTTGCCAGATACCGTATTTCGGGTTCATCACTTCTGGCAGCTATGGATGAAAGTACTCAACTATCTTCTGGTGATCTAGATAAAGAACAAACCGATAGATCACAACTGAACTTAAATAGAGAAAATGTGAAAGAAACTTTAAATTCTTCAGAAGAAAAAACTGATAGAGGTGGAAGAGGTCAGCCCACAGTTGATATTGCAGAAGTCTTAAGGCGATGGACACATGCCCTACAGCGTATACATAAACAGTCACTTCAACTGGTATGCTACATTTTATGGGGCTATGTTTCTAATCCTAGTAATCACATTTTGTTCCAATGACACATGTTCATCTAGCATAAAGAAACAATATTGTATTTGATGCTGTAATGTTTGACTTTATTATAGGCAAAAGCAAATGATGGTGAAGGTCCAGATCTTCTGAGAAGTGGAACTGATGGTGGTACAAGTGGTCATGCTGAGTCATTAGCTACAACACTTGCTGAACACCGACAACATCTAGCTAGCATACAGGCATGTTATAACCTAGTACTTTTCCAAAATTGAATTGTATGATGAACTTTCTTTTGTACTTTTATATAGTGTTGTAAAAATCGGCCTAGTCGGCTGATTAATTGGTGATTAATCGCTAGTTGGCTCATGACCTTGGCGATTTTATATAATCGGTGGATAAACTCGGTAATCGGTCGTAGTTGGTCAAAATCGGACCAAATCCGTCCTAGTCGGCGACTAGATTGTGGCCTGATTCAGGCCACATTTTGGCCAGATTCCAGCCAAATGTTAGAATTTTGGTCAAACCTTGAAAATTTTGGTCAATGTGTGTAAATTTTGGTAAAATATGTGTGTTATATATATAAATCTGAAAATTTTTATATAATTACATATAAAAATGTGTGTATAAATATATAAAACTAAAAGTTACCTATAAAATTTCCAATCCGATTATTCCTGATTAATCCCGACTAATTCCGATTAATCACTAGTCGGTACCCCACCGCCCGACTAGTGCCTAGCAATTTTTACAACATTGCTCTTATAGTTTTTTTTTAATTTGGCATGGTGTAATGTAGTAAGAGTTTGATAGATTTATATATAGTATAAACGTATAAATCTGAAGATCAAAGAAATGCATGAGTTTGTGCGAAAAGTCTACATTTATTAATATCAAATTCCATGTTCAAAGATATCCTTTTTTCCCCCTTGCTGTTTCACTCTGATTACGTGCTTCTGTTTAATTTCTGGTTGCATTAAATACAAAAAAAGGCTTCCTACTTACATTTTTTCCTGTGCAGGTTCTTGTTAATCAGTTGAAAGGTGTTGCACCAGTTATACAAAATTCAATATCAGAGTTGACTGAGGAAGTGAACAATATTTCCACGAAGCTTCCTCAAGTGACACATCCCCATGGCAGATCCACCTCACCTGTTCAGGCACAAAGCACGGGAAGGACGATGGTAGTTGTCTTTTTACATTATATACATATATTCATTACTAAACATTCTAAGTACATACTTTATGTCCAGGAAAGTAGCAGTGATGATGTATCAGATGTTACTTCAAGATTATCATCAGTTCACATTGATAAAGTTTCATCTAGCACTGCTGCTTTAAAACTGCCACCTTTATTTAGTTTGACACCAAATTCAACTGCAAAAAGTGGGAATTTTTATAAGAGGCAGGCTCAAGCTCATACTAATCACGTAGATAATGCTTCCGAAAAGTTGTCTCATGAACCAACCGTATCAAATAACCAAGTAAATACACCGCAAACAGGTTATATATGGTTCCGTTTATTTTAAAGCATAACCTTGTGGTTTGTAGCTTGTAATTATTTATTTCATTTTTTTGCAGACAATGAAAATGATTATATTCGTAACTTGAAGAAATCTGTGAGAGAAGCAGCTCTGTCAACACTGGCCAGCAATACAAGCCAGTTACCAGATAATCAATCTAATGATGGATCTGAACATTTCTTTGTTCCCCTCTCGGGAACAGGATTTTCTCGTGTGGGTGCAGAAAAGAAATCAGCTTCTTTGAGAAGTAAACAATTGTTTGCATCTGAATTAAATAATTCTTTGGTGGAGAACCGTATTTCAGATGGGATAAAATATAGTGAATCACTGGATATGGTGAATGAATATGATGGGGTAAATGGTTTTACGTCTGCTGCCGCTTCAAATTATGCAGATTCTGAAGGAAGATTGTCATTTTATGACGTGGAGGAAACTCATGATCAAGTCTTTTCGCCTCCTTTTCTGATGGATGCATCTTTGTCTACTGACTCATTTGAGGATTTACTTGGTATGTTATTCTTACAATGTTTATATATTTCAGAGTAAATTTCCATCCCTTGGGTTTGTTAAAAGCTAAGGACCTCGTCTCTAAACGTCATTTATTACCCTGACCTTACCTATCTTGAGATCTGTAGCAATTTCATTCTATTTACCAAGTAGAATAACACAAATGCCCTCATCTTTTCTGTTCACTTTATTATTATTTTTTAAACCCTCATTTTATTCTCTCTATTTCATGTGTTTGTAAGAGAGAGGAGGGTAGGGTGTGGGATATGCAAATCTCATGTTGACTGTTAATATTGTTGGGTGTAGGCTTCGGGTGGATTAATTTGGAGCAGTTGGGCTCGGCCGACCCAGTTCTAATTAGGCCCAGTTTAGTTAGATTATTAACTAAAGGGTTTAACCCTAATTGTAGTCTATATATATTCCTTATTGTACTTGTAATCTTTATCACTTAATAAAAGAAAAAACCCTAGTTGCCCCAAAGAGGACGTAGGTTGCACACCGCAACTGAATCTCTATAAATCTCGTGTCTCGGTTTATTGTTTATTGTTCTTAATTCGTGTGTTTCGTACCAGTTTGATCCTAACAACTGGTATCAGAGCTTTAGGCTCTTGTTTGCTGTTTATTGTTCTTAATTCCGTACGAAAACACGAATTAGGGTTCTGTCGTCGCAAGCTTTTGCTAAATTAGGGTTCTGCCGTCGCATATTTCTGTCAAATCAGGGTTCTGCCGTCGTCTGGGTTGTTTAATTGTATGCTGCGTTCTAAACTCAGGTGCATTATTAAACTCGTTTGCTTTTGGTTTTTTGGAACTGTTCTCATAGGATAGTAATCAATAGAACAACACTCAAGTTCAGGCAGCCGACCACTGTTGTGTTTGTTACTATTCTCAGTTCTGACTTAACTGTTGAGCATCTGCGTTTAGAATAATGGCTGAGGAGGGGAAACTAGAATTGAGAAATTCGATGGTCATGATTTCGGATGGTGGAAGATGCAAATTGAGGATTTGCTGGTTCAGAAGGATCTGGAAGCCACCCTGTTTGGAAAGAAACCGGATAAGACTTCAGATGAAGACTGGGCTGCTCTTGACAGAAAAGCTGTTTATGTCATCAGGCTTTCTTTATCAAAGAATGTTGCTTTCAACATTCTGAAGGGAAAAACAGCTAAAGGCATCATGGATGCGTTGTCAAACATGTATGAGAAACCTTCTGCTGCAAATAAAGTCTTTCTTATTAGAGAACTGGTGAACATGAGACTGAAAGAAGGAGGATATGTTAATACTCATATCAGCAACTTCAATACTGTTATCTCTCGTTTACTATCTGTCAATATAAAATTCGATGATGAAGTTCAGGCATTGCTACTTTTTGTCTTCTTTACCAGAAAGCTGGTTAGGAACTGTCACTGCAGTTAGTAGTTCATCTGGAACTACTAAGCTTACTACCGATGCAGTTCGGGATCTGATTTTGGAGGAGGATATTAGACGAAGAGCTTCAGGAGAATCATCGAGTGCTTTACTAAGCGCTGAAATGAGAGGAAGAAAGAAAGAAAGGGGGACTAGTAGAGGAAGATCAAAATCCAGAAAGAGGGGTCACTCAAAGCCCCGGAAAGATATCCAGTGTTGGAACTGTAAAGAAACTGGTCATTTCAGAAGTCAATGCCCAAATCCGTCTGCCTCAAAAGATAAGAAGGAAGTAAATGTAGCTGCCGAGGATTCTGATTCTGATGCTCTTATCTGTTGTGTGGAGAACTCAACTGAGTCATGGATTATGGACTCTGGTGCATCTTTTCATGCTACCTTTAGCACGAAGTCGATGAAGAACCTCCGAACAGGTAACTTTGGCAAAGTTCGATTGGCAAACAACCACACTCTTGATGTTACAGGATTGGGAGATATTGATCTGAAAACCTCATTGGGCACCTCGTGGACGTTAAAGGATGTCCGGGTCATTCCTAGCCTGAAAAAGAAGCTAATCTCTATTGGGCAGTTAGATGATTAGGGATATGATGTCATGTTCGGCGGGGGACAATGGAAGGTAGGAAAGGGGAACCTTGTGATCGCAAAGAGGCAAGAAGAAGGGGACTCTTTACATGGCTGAAGTTCCAGTGAATGGGATAAACTCAGTGACCAGCGTGCCGAGTCAATCCAGCTTGTGGCACCAACGACTCGGTCATATGAGTGAAAAAGGAATGAAAATGCTCGTTGCTAGAGGTAAGCTTCCAGAACTTAAAAAGGTCGAATTGGAATTCTGTGAACCCTATGTCTTTGGGAAAAAGAAGAAAGTATCTTTTGTGAAGACGGGGAAAGCACCAAAAGCTCAGAAATTGGAGCTTGTTCACACTGATGTATTCGGACCAACCTCGGTTTTATCTCTGGGAGGAGCTCATTATTATGTCACCTTCATAGATGATTCAACACGCAAGGTATGGGTTTATTTTCTTAAAAATAAATCTGATGTCTTTTATACTTTTAAGAAATGGAAAACTGCTGTTGAATTGGAAACTGATTTGAAGGTAAAATGCCTGAAGTCCGACAACGGAGGAGAATACATAAGTGCTGAGTTCCTTGGTTACTGCGCTGAACACGGTATTCGGATGATAAAGACAGTACCGAGCACTCCTCAGCAAAATGGAGTGGCGGAAAGAATGAACAGAACGTTAAATGAGAGAGCCAGAAGTATGAGACTTAATTGCGGGCTTCCAAAGATGTTCTAGGCTGATGCAGTCAACGCTGCTGCCTATCTGATTAATCGGGGATTATCAGTACCGTTGGGATTCAAGATACAAGAAGAAGAATAGAGAGGGGAAGCAGTCAAATACGGGCATTGAAAATTTTTTGGGTGCAATGCCTACGATCTAGTGAAAGACGGTGATAAACTTGATTCTAAAGCTAAGAAATACACCTTCATTGGATATGGTCGGATACTATGGGCTACAGGCTTTGGGATTTTGAAAGCAAAAAGGTAGTCAGAAGCAAGCATGCTACATTCAATGAGGCTGAGTTGTATAAAGACAAAATTTCAGGAAACTCACAAGTCCAGAAAGAGTAGGTTGAATTTGAAATTGATGCAAACAAAAAAACAACACAACCAGTCACTGAATCAGACATTGAAACTGAAGTTCCTGAGTTTGAAAATGACGATATGGGTGGAGATGAAGTAGCAGTGGGAGCTTCTGATAGTGGGAGTTCAGAGTCGGATGATGAACAATCACCGCAAAGTCCAGACCAGTCTCAAAATTGGGTCAGAAGGTCCACCAGAGTCTCCAAACAACCAGAGAGGTATAGTCCTTTAGTTAACTATCTTCAATTAACTGAAAATGGTGAACCAAGAAGTTTCTTTGAAGCTGTTAAAATGAAAGATTCGCTTCGGTGGGAGCATGCTATGAAAGATGAGATGAGCTCTTTGATGAAAAACAAAACATGGGTACTAACCAAGCTTCCGCCAGATAAAAGAGCTCTACAAAATAAATGGGTCTTCAAGGTCAAGGAAGAACATGATGGGTCTAAACGATACAAAGCTCGCTTAGTAGTCAAGGGTTTTCAGCAAAAGAAGGGGGTTGATTACGATGAGATCTTTTCTCCAGTTGTGAAGATGACAACCATCAGATTGGTTCTAAGTTTGGTAGCTGTAGAGGGCTTACATCTAGAACAATTAGATGTTAAGACAACATTTCAACACGGTGACCTTGACGAATAAATTTATATGACACAACCTGAAGGGTTTTAGGTTGTCGGGAAAGAAAACTGGGTCTGCAAGTTGGAAAAGAGCTTGTATGGTCTAAAACAGGCGCCCAGGCAGTGGTACTTGAAGTTTGATAACTTCATGGAAAGGTCGGGGTACAAGAAATGTCAAATGGATCATTGCTGCTATTTGAAGAAGTTAAAGAGCTCTTATATCATTCTACTACTCTATGTAGATGATATGTTGATTGCAGGGTCAGATATGAAAGAGATCTGCAAGTTAAAGAAAGAAATGTCCAAAGAATTTGAGATGAAAGATTTGGGTCCAGCCAAACAGATACTCGGGATGAGCATTTTCAGAAATAAAAAGGATGGATCTTTAACACTATCCCAAGAAAAATACATAGGGAAAGTGTTAGAAATATTCAAGATGAATAATGAAAATACCAGGCCAAGAAACACACCATTGGAAAGTCACTTCAAGCTCACCAAAGATCAGTCTCCCAAATTTGAAGAAGAAAGAACAGAGATGGCTAAAATTCCTGTCAAATCCGGGGAAAGAACATTGGGAAGCGGTCAAGTGGATACTTAGATACTTAAAGGGTACTTCTGAAATGGGGTTATGTTTCAAGGGTAAAGATGCCACTCTCAGAGGGTATACTGATGCTGACTTGGGTGGCTGTAAAGGGACATTTAAAAGCACTACCGGGTATGTCTTTACAGTGGGAGGTACAACAGTTAGCTGGATGTCCAGACTTCAGAAAAGTGTAGCTCTATCAACAACAGAGGCTGAATACATGGCTGTTGCTGAAGCTAGTAAAGAGCCAATATGGCTAAAGACTTTTCTCGAAGAATTGGGTAAACAGCAGTCTGATTACTCATTGTATTGTGACAATGAGAGTGCGGTGAAACTTGCTAAAAATCTAGTCTATCATGGAAAAACAAAGCACATTGGGATGAGATATTATTTTGTTAGAGGATTGATCAGTGATGGATATGAAGAACATCTCTGGTGCGAAGAATCCAGCCGACATGTTTACCAAATCTGTGATACTGGATAAGCTGAAGCTTTGCATAGCTTCAGCTGGCCTTCAAGAATAATGTTGAGAAGGTGGGGTAGCTAGGGGGTGCAAAAATCAGAAGATATTACAGAAGTACAAAGAAGCGGAGTGCGGCTGAACGTGGTTCGAAGCCTCCAAGTGGGAGAATTGTTGGGTGTAGGCTTCGGGTGGATTAATTTGGAGCAGTTGGGCTCGGCCGGCCTAAGTTCTAATTAGGCCCAGTTTAGTTAGATTATTAACTAAAGGGTTTAACCCTAATTGTAGTCTATATATTTCTTATTGTACTTGTAATCTTTATCATCTTTATCACTTAATAAAAGAAAAAACCCTAGTTGCCCCAAAGAGGACGTAGGTTGCACACCGCAACCTAACCTTATAATCTCGTGTCTCGGTTTATTGTTTATTGTTCTTAATTCGTGTGTTTCGTACAAGTTTGATCCTAACAAATATCATGTGATATGCTTCCTCGGAATTGAACATAGAGGTACCCAGGCTATGCATTATCTAACAGGTCAAAAAGGTTATATGAAATTTAGCTAAAATGAAGCGGTTGAAGTGGGTTGAAATTCATCAAAAATGTATTTATGATCCACGCATCTGAATTGTTTCGTAATTAGATTGATTATTATTGTAGTGAATTAGTAATTTAGTTTATGTCTTTATCCTGAATACAAATTTTTATGGATAATGTATGTGAAGGTCGCCCACACATGTATCCTGTTCCCTTTATACCATAATTCTGGCTGAAAAAAAAACATGTCTGAGTATTGTAAATGAAACCATATACATTCTTAAAGTTATTACCTTAACCTATAGTGTTGACAGATCGTTAGAGGATACCGCCTTTTTCAAAATTTTGTAGAGCATGTGTCATCAGGGTTTTTTATATATAAGAAATTGGTATACATGAAGGCTAGATATGTATTTGAGTGGGCCAAGTGGCCTATAAAGTAGTCTCAATGCATGGGTGCCTATAATGTAAGCAGTTGAATACTTGGGGTGACATTCAAAATGTGTATTTTAAAAATGGGCAAAAATGTGTTTGCAGTCAACCAGACCCAACATGTTTCAACCAATTTTAAGGGCACTACTTTTCATACATTGCTCAACATGCCATCTCATATCAAACATCATGACATCTTGTTGATTTATCCTACTGCATGTGGACAGCATATTCTTTTGCTTTTGAGATTCTGTTTCAAGTTCTATTAAATGGAATATGAATATTTTCTTTATTTTCCTTGATTAAACTACCAATTCCTAAATAATGAAGCAAAATTATTCTTATATGAATTTTGCTACTATTTTTAATTTGCAGCCCCTCTATCAGAAACTGAAGCAGCATTAATGGAGCACTAATAGGAAGTTTGAAAGAGGTTGCTGGTGTTGTATTTTTTAAGATGATATAGTTTCTATAATTGGTCTAGTTTTGGGTTGTGATATTATTCTCTCTAATCATTTGGATATAAATGGTGCTTATATGTTTGATGCAAAGGTCCATCAATTCGCTCACTTTAGCAATCTGGCATCTGGTATTGGCATATAACTCATGTAATACACACGATAGTTATCGATTTGTGTTGTTTGTGAGAGCAAGGATGCAGGCATTGTCAAGTCAACCAATGTTGTTGACCAACTGGCAACAAAAAAAGGAATGATGTTGGATATCAGAAGCTTTTGGTGAAGATTGTTAGTTATAGAATCTGGTTGATTTCATTAGTTGGTTATCTTAGAAGTCAGTATTGATTCTTTATTTCTTGTCATCCATTGTTCAATTGTTTATGAGTTTATGTCACTATCTCTTTTTGTGCTTAGTTTCCTCTCATCTTCTGCCCTCACTTTGCTTTTGTAGCCTTGCTGTTTGTGTTCTAAATGGTTGTGTGGATGATGTTTTATATAAAACTTAAATTTCTGTCGGGTAATATAAAACACTTTTAATACTAAAATCATATTGTGTTATTTTTTTATGAACTTGCTTAGAAATGTATCTTGAGCCAATCAGTCAAGTTATTGATATTTGATTCACAACTAACTTTTTCATTATCTTCTACTATTATTGTAATCACACAATATGATCAATATAAAGATGTAAAGCTTCAATAGTAGGTTAAAAATGAGGATGATGGGCTTCCTCAACATGTATGATGTTTTTTTATAGTGATCTATCTAGAATAGATCTCATATTCAAGTTTCCCCATTCTAATGCAAATCAGAAGGGAATGATCATCATAAAGATATAGGCCTTGATGAAAAAACATGTTGTCATAAGAGACTAGCTCACATTAGTCTTAAAAGTAATGAATAGATTGATTAACACCGAATTGGTAAGGGGTACCACTTACCGCAAAAGTACACTTACGATAATAAAAGTGTCCTGTGTGTATGAAATATAAATAACACCATCTACACATTAAAATTAAGCCGATATTATATTTTTTCCCTTTGATTTCACTAATTGTGAAAGTTATGATGGCCCATAGTTGTTTTCAAGTTTGTGAATTGAACTTTGGTTGAATCAAAATAATTAAGAATGAACACGAAGATCTTAATTTATATATGAGCGTTTCTTATCCGATTCTCTTATTGGACTATTTTCTTGTGCTAGCTACTTCTTTACGAATAAAAATAGAAAAAGCGTAAGCAAGAAAAAACAAATTAAATAACTTTCTTGTAAGTTTTTCTTATGTTCTTCCTAAATGATTAAAAGACAACTGAATACGACAATACAATTTATCATTAAAAAATTAAAACTTCGAAATAGTAACACACAACTTTATAATTATCAAAACTTAATATTTATCAAAACAAAATCATCACAAACACAAATATATTATACAAAATTCAATGATTTTCTCACCAAACCAAACACATTAGACAAGAACCAGAGATTACCTTCTGATCATAAGTCATAACCCGTTTTCTCTCTCCTCAATTGCGATCGGGTCTTCACAATTTTGTCACTGATCCTTCAAGTTTTATTCTTTTTGACTTTTATCTGATGATATTCTTCGTTATCTGCTTGCAAGAACAACCCTCACGTAAGTATCCCATCATCATCTCCTCAATTTTCCCCCGATTTCTTCTTGTTTACTGCACAATTTCATTTCATTTCATCGATCGTTGTTCGATTCATCTCTTTTCTGTAAATTTCCCAATTCCCCTTCAGTTTTATGAGATTTCTGATGGATAATGCTATGTGGGTCTTCTAGATCTTGTTTATTTTGATCGAATTGAAGTGGGTTTTGAATAATTTGTATGATGGAAGTAGTTACGTCTTTTCCCACAAATGTTGTAGGGATTGATTTCAATTAGGGTTTGTATTGTGGGTGTTTCTTGACGAGTTGAATTGGTCAATGAATTGTATGATTGCTTTGAGTTTATGAGGATTTTGTGTTATTGGTTGATTTGTGTAATTTGTTTGCTTGCAGGAGAAGATTACTTTCGGCTTGATTATATATAGACTTTATCTCTGGTGTTTTGAGTGCTGATGTTGCGATGAAGCTGAATTGTAATCGGTTTTGAGGACATATGGTTCTTTGATGCTGCTTTGTAAGAAACATTTGACTCCAAGGATACATTGTTTTGCGGATTTTTGGTGCTGAAAGTGTCAATTTGTTGTTTGAGTGATGATCAAACAGATACTTAATAGGATCCCATCGCGGAAGGGACATAAGTCATCTGATCATCGAGATGGAGGGAACACTAGTTCATCTTCAAGTGCATCCACCAGCTCAAAAAGCAACAGTGATGTAGCGCTTAATCGTTCTAATAGCTCAAATCCTGCATCTGGTCATGGACATGGGCATGGTCAAAATCTTAATCCATTTTCAAACACTGGTGCTAATAAGTTTGATAATGCTTCAATAGGAAATCTGAATGGCAATTCGGTCATTTCTACCACATACGAGGCTTTACCTAGCCTCAAAGATGTTCCAAATTCAGAGAAACAAAACTTGTTTATCAAAAAACTGAATATGTGTTGTGTTGTGTTTGACTTCACTGACCCAACAAAGAACGTGAAAGAAAAGGAGATCAAGAGACAGACTTTGGCAGAACTTGTGGATTATGTTTCTTCTGCAAATGGAAAATTTTCGGAAACTGTTATGCAAGAAATAGTGAAGATGGTGTCAGCAAACATATTTAGAAGGCTCACACCACAACCTCGTGATAACAAGATGTTAGAAACTTTTGATGGTGAAGAAGAAGAGCCTTCCATGGACCCCGCATGGCCGCATTTGCAATTAGTATATGAATTTTTTCTAAGATTCGTAGCATCACCAGAAACAGATGCAAAGCTCGCTAAAAGGTACATCGACCATGGTTTTATTTTAAGGTGGCTAGATTTGTTTGACTCTGAAGATCCAAGAGAACGTGAGTACTTGAAATTTGTACTTCATCGTATGTATGGAAAGTTTATGGTGCACAGACCATTTATCAGGAAAGCAATCAACAATATATTCTTTCGGTTCATTTTTGAAACTGAAAAGCATAATGGAATCGCAGAGCTGTTGGAAATATTAGGCAGCATTATTAATGGTTTTGCTTTGCCATTAAAGGAAGAACACAAGCTTTTTCTTGTTAGAGCATTAATACCACTTCACAAGCCAAAATGCATACCAATGTACCATCAGCAGTTATCTTACTGCATCACCCAGTTTGTTGAAAAGGACTGCAAACTTGCTGATACTGTTATTAGAGGTTTATTAAAATATTGGCCAATCACAAACAGCTCTAAGGAGGTTATGTTCTTGAGTGAGCTCGAGGAAGTTCTAGAAGCTACTCAGCCTCCTGAGTTTCAGAGATGTATGGTGCCCTTGTTTCGCCAGATTTCTAACTGCTTGAGCAGTTCACATTTTCAGGTAACTAATTTAGCCGATTTGCTTTCTTTATTGTTCTGGTTCATGTTATCGCAACCTGTGCTGAGAAATACTTCGCAAAATTGTCATGTTTTATATTGCTTGTTTTCTGGCGTCTGGGTCCTATCTATATTTCCTCACTTTTACCTAGGACTGCATCTTCGTTTCTTCTGGAAACACATAATTAGGACACACAAATGAAAACAGTAAAGGTGGTCTGAACAAACTGAGTCCAATGTCATGGCTAGCTTTATTTGGTGAACACATGGCATAAATATACTTTGATCAACTCTACTTGTTCTCTGAGAATAATGGTGAACTCTCACTTGTAAATAGAACACTATGTCACTAATCTATTTTCCATCATAGAAGTAGTTTGTTTTAAGTTCCAGGGACATGTACTCATTAGGTGGTTGAGCAAACTATTATAGGTATAGATAGGTGATTTGTATACCATCAAGCATTAAATGCAGCAAGAGTTTTTCCATGGCATAGATCGTTGTCTTTGTGCTCTTTGTTACATCGTTTGTTAGATCTTGATTTACCTAGACAATCTACATAAATAATTTTTTGAAAAGGCGAGGTTAGTGTCTTGAAGGGGACTTAAGCGCTAAGGATGCAAGATTTAAATTTGAAAATCAAAAACCCATGGCAAAGTGGTGTAAGATTTTGAAAAAACCAACGGAAAGCATAGCTTAAGGAGTTACAACATGAGTGTGAGCAAAGGCTAGCAACTAGTAGTCCCACAAGAGGAAGTGCAATGTGATACATGTCGGAGAGGTCACTCTAGTAACATGAATGTTAGCTTTGGAGGAAGAATGGAGAAATGAAGTCATTTGGTAAATGGTCTAGCTTAAGAAGTGAAGGGTGTGGAGGACAAGCTTATAGCATTGTAGACCAAATGACTTGAGTCTTAGTGAAACCCTTAAAGGTACAGTCAAACACATTAACGAGGAAATCTTGATAGGAGATTTGTCTCATGGTAGAGTCACCTCAACTTGACGTGTGCATAACACTAGGAGGACGAACACATGAAAGGAACAACCAGAGGATTTCTTTTGTGAATGTTATTTGAAACAAGGCATCTTGTAGTAGGATGTGAAATTCAACTAAAGCTTAAAGGATTGGCATTCTTAAGCCCAAAACTTATAAAGGAGAATGAAAAGTGAATGATGTGACTTCATTTGGGGTGTGGAGCAATATTATTACAAGCAACTAAGATAAAAAGATGGATAATGTAATATGCAAATTTTTGTTGTAGGCTTGTGGCTCAACAAGAAAAGCGCTCTTTAGTGAATAAGATGTTTTGGCGTATACTAGAAACAAACAAAGTTTTGTTCATCATGAAATTTAGGATGATTTCTTTCGTGATTTACTCTAAAATGCCAAATGGAGGCGAGGCATAAGGTAATCTTCTCTAGCTTGAGGAAACATGCTTGACTAGGGACTAAATAAATGAGCTAATGATGTGTTTGAAATTTGTGATGCGTTGGAGTAAGCCTTACTATTTTATTTCAGGTGTTAAAACATTGGAAAATATGAAGCTTAATAGACATTAAGTTTAGATCTAGTGAGTGTCGTCGCCTATGTCAAGTTTTAAATGGATCTAAGGAAGAAGCCATTGAAAATTAAATCATCCTAAAATTTTGAACAAAGAAAATTCCTTTTCCAAATTCCTTGTTTCAAGGGGTGCATTAGATACAAAATTATTCGCCAAGGTAAAGCTTTCAACAAGCATAAAAACAAGGAGATGTCCCATTCTAATATTGATTATTCATTGTTCCGAGGGCCACATTAGCTGCAAATTTATATGGCCACATCCTAAAGAGATTTAAGGTCAAACGTTACATGTGTTCATTTTCATGGAGGCTAAGACCCTTTTTTGGAAGAGGTTAGTGGACATGGACATTAAGAAAGAGAAAGTACCATAAAACTCATAGAAGTATTAGTAAATTAAATACAAGCTCCATTTAGAGTTTTAAGATGGTAAACATGGGTATGTGGTCATGCTCATGACAGAGGTATAAGATGAAGGTACAATCATTCATCATCTAGTTTTTTAACTCCTTATTTATGCTAAAATATTATCGTACTATTAGGGTTGCATGTGAGTTCCATGCTCCAGTTGGAGAATCAAGCCTTCTCTAGAAAGAAGCAGTATGAGGAGCATCAGTGTTCTTGGAAAAGAACACGAGTGTTACCATGTGTACCGATTATCAAGTGTTAAACAAGGAACAATGAAGATTACATGTCCCATCCCATATATTGTGGTTGATCGTCTTTCTCTGAGGAAGAGGCAAAATAGAATCAACTTCTTAGCTTCGCTATCGCTCATGACTTGTACCTTATCATGTCTACCAACTAGGAAATATTTAATACTTTTCCATTTTGAATATTCGTTTAGGGTATTGTCATGTACGAATTAATAAGGTCGAGGGAGATGAGTTCAAAACCACATGTGACGATGTATGCATAAAAATGCCAACGCTCCAACTACCTTTTGCACCATTATAAGCCAACATGTTTAAGCGTTCTTTGGTAGCGTACCTTGGTGAATATATAATTTAATTTTAGCAATATCTTGGAGGAGTATGTGTAAGTTTTAAAACAAGTGTTGAAAGGATGAACAATGGAGCATATAAACCTTGTAAGTAGTATTTGAAATATTTTATAGTCTTATAGGTGGTTCTACCGACATGCATTTTTATCCATTAATGTATATTTCTCGAGCATTCTTTTGATGGTTGAGGGTTGATTACTTTAAATTGGGGTTAACCATTTATAAGACTTCTTTTGTAGCATCTCTTTCTTCCCTTGAGAAAGAGAGAGAGTCAAAGGTTTTGTTAAGTGCCAAGGTGTTATGAGGGCAATAGATAAGCCAAAGGTCTAATAGATTGAATATTATAAGATATTTCACTTATTTTATACAACTTTAGTTCTAGCAAATGTTAATTGCTTCGTCAATGATTAAACAGAAAGGTCATCTACAACGAGAACTAATCAAACTCGAAAATATCAAACGCGCTAACATTAGGAAATTTGAGAAATTCTTAGTTTTGAAAAGTGAGAAGCACACTGAGGCGACAAGGTCTAAAACATGTTGAATATCAAGTAGGTTTGATTTTGCAGATTTATATATTGAAAGTTATAGATTTTGAACGAGTATGAAATGGATGTAATGAAAGAAAAATGAGATTAGAAAGTCATAAACATTAACGAATTTTTCATCATATCATTTGATTGCATTACAACACCTAAATATAAAACGAACAATGCCTAGGAGTCCAACACACCCCTTGGGTGGTAATTGGCCTTAACCGCTTTTAAACTAACATTTGACCCAATTTGTTTCGTTTGAGTGTTTATTTGTAGATGTTACCTACCTTTCACGTCGGTTTGTATTGGTCTTAGGTGTTTTCGTTTTAAGTGTGCCTTTAGTTATAGGTGAGCCTTTAGGATGCATATGTCGCTTGTCATCCCTCGCTGTTGATAAATATGTGTATTTATTTATCATGTGTTGTGCGTATGTGTTATTGTTTTTTTTCTTGTGTGTTCATTTTGCTTTTGAGCCCGGGGTCTATCTGAGAGCAACCTCTCTATCCCCATACGGTAAGGGTAAGGTTTGCCTCCATCCCAACCCACATCCCTAGACCCTACTCTATGAATGAGATCTTGCTTGATATGTTTGTTTGTTTAGGTTTACTTGACCCGTATGCATGTTCTCACCCATACACAACTTAGTTGTCACAATATTATACTAATAAAAATTTACTTTATAAATCCAAAGATTGGTTGAACTTAGTTTAGGTTGGATCTTTATGTTCTCTTCAAGCTCCACTGGTTCCATCTTCTGCTGCATCTTCATTGGTCGTTCTTTTTCTATTTGCTGTGTTTTCACATGCTTCTTCCTTCTGCAGTTCAACCTCCTCTATCACATGCTATATGCCTTCCAAAACCAAGATAATTTGCTATTGTAGCCTACTTATTGTTTATTGATGCTTGTCCATATCCTCCCTTCTTTTGTACAATCATATATAAGTCAGACAAATATCTTTTTTCCCGTTATAAAGTCTTAGAGGTATAGGCCTTTCAGATGTGATTTCTAGAAATTCTTTTAAAAACCAAGTTACTATGATACAGAATTTTAACCCTGAACTTGTCTTTATTGTTGGCAATAAGATCTTGAATTTGTAACCTATCTAAGAAGGTCAAACAATCATTAATTGTAGATATATATTGAGGATAGAAAGAGTGACCTTTTCTTTTGTTTGATGAATTTGCTTTCTTAGCTGTCATGCGGTCAATATCTCGAAACATGCTTGATCGATCAGAATTCTATGCAGCAATGAATGAATCAAACAGTTTTGTTCTTCTTTTACTATTGCAACTTGCTTCGTTTTTGATCAAATCGGTTGCCTCTTTCTGTTCAATTTTCTTGCACCACTATTGCTTCTTCCTGTCGCACAGATCCAATTGACTTACCTCTCTATTGTTTGATCGCTTATTTTGTCCAGAATCGGTTCTGCCTGATACCAATTGTTGGATATCAAGAAGTAGGTTTGATTGTGTAGATATGTGTATTGAAGGTTACAAGTTGTTTGAATGGGTATGAAACGGATGCAATGAATGAAAAATGAGAATAGCAAAAGTCATAAACATTAACTGCATTATCATTATACTGTTTAATTGCATTATAGACACTTAAATATAAACAAAACAGTGCAGTCCCACACACCCCTTCTTCAGGTGGTGGTTAGTCTCAAACGCTCTTAAACTAGTTTTTGAACCAAATAGGTTTATTTGACCCATATACATGTTCCGACCCATACATAATTTAGTTGTCACACATAATGATACTAATATTCCTTTAGTTTATGAATCCCAATAAGAGCAAGGCACAAAGCGCAAATGCGCATCGCTTATTGTAAGCGGGCACAGGGTTCTTATATAAATCCTTTTATATTTCTCTTAGATTTTTAGCACCCCTTCCCCCAAAATTTAGCTATAAATAAGCTTTACATCCCCAACAACCTGTTGTTGTATAAATGAGGTGCACGCCTCACCTGCACCTTAAGCTGTTTTTTGGTGTGCCTTTTATACCTCAACTGCCCCTTTTGTACTAAGCTAGCCTTACCTACACAAAAGCATTGGGACCTGTGCCAGAGATCACCTTGCGCCTAGGCACATTTTTTAAAATAAGGAGAGATCTGAAGATATGGCCACTACTGGCCTACAGTCTTATAAAATCTAACGAAAACATGCTAAAGGACAAAATTTCTTTTAATTGTATCTGTTAAATAACTTATCCACTTACGGAATAGAAAAAAGTAACCACGGTCCATGAGTGCATTTTTATAAAAATCTTCAATTACATTCATCATCCAGTCTATTGTTTTCCAGATTTGCTATGAAAGAACAAAATTTTCAATGTTAATAGACTTATGTTGACCTGTGATCTCTTTCCGTTCTTGTTCAAGTTAATGTTTATTTGATCCGTTAGGTATAAAACATAACCCAAAATCATCCATTCATAGTAAATGGGTCGAATTTGCCAATCATTCATTCTCTCAACAACACAAATCTTGATTAAACAAGTACTAAATTTTTCTTGTTATATGTAGGTGGCTGAAAGAGCATTGTTCCTATGGAACAATGATCACATCGATAACCTAATAAAGCAAAACCGCAAAGTAATCCTGCCAATCATATTCCCTGCTTTAGAAAGAACACAAAATCCCACTGGAATCAAGCTGTCAAAAGTTTGACTGCAAACGTTAGAAAAATCTTCTCGGACGCTGACCCTGAACTCTTTGAGGAATGCTTGAGAAAGTTTCAAGAAGATGAATCGAGAAAAGAGGAACTGAAATCTAAACGTGAAGCGGTTTGGAAACGACTAGAAGAAATCGCTGAAAAGAGATCTGGTTCTGGTGCCACCAATCAACCCATGCTGTTTCCTAATAAGGTAACCACTGGCTAAAATAAAAACCATATTGGAAACCCATTTTTATGGGTTTTTAAAATGTATGATTTGAATGCAAAGAATGTGTATATGCATATCTTATATCTATCTATAGATATATTGAAATGGGTTGTCTCTAGAGATTGAGTTGGCCATTTATTGCAAGTGTCAAGAGGGTGACAAGAAAAAGGTTTAAAAATTTCAGGGGCATTTGTTTACTTTTGTTTTTTGTTATTGTTTTTTAATATATATCTTTCTGAACTTATACTATTATTATTGTACTCCTTATTTTTTATTTTAATGTTGTATCATATTACTTTGAGATTATTGCTTCTGCACATCTGTTGTATCAAGCAGTGAGACTTATAGTCAATAATTTTTCTTAGGTGTGAAGAGATTTCAACATAGAATTTGTGCTTGTTTAATACTTCTGTTTAGTCTTGGAGCTAATGTTATTTTATAGTTATTTTTGGTTTCGAGGTGTCATGATTTACGGAGGATGTACAAAATGTTGATAACTACTCCATTTCCGTTAATGTTTTAAGTTGACTAGGGTTGTACAAAAAGTTTGTGGCTCGAAGTTCGTTCGAAGTTAGCTCGAAAAAAGCTCGAATCTAAACAAGCCGGCTCGGCTCAGCTCGAATTCTAAGCGAGCCGAACTCGAGCCAGGATTAGCTCGGTTCAAGTTCGGCTCGTGACTCGGTGCATATAATATATGTATATATATCTATTTATATAGTATAATTATTATTATTTACTACTACTATTATGATTATGATTATTATTTTTATATTAGGATTAAAAAATGTTTTTTTTTAAATAAAAATGGATTTTTTTTAGAAACATTAAGTATTTTGTTTAAAAAATATATAATTTGATAGTAAATTGTTTATATTCAAAACAATGATTTTTGTTCTCATAACTATGAAGTACTCAACAAAATGTAAAAGTTTTAATATATATTTTTTGTGTTTTCATATAAATTAATGTGAAAAATAAAAAAAATTAAATTTGAGCCGGCTCGAGCTTTTCACAAGCCGAACTCGAGCCGGTGCTTTGAGCTCGTTCAAATTTTCGAGCTGGCTTGGCTCGGCTCGATAAGCTTCGAGCTCGAGCTCGAGCCCATCCAGCTCGACTCGGCTCGGCTCGTTTATAACCCTAAAGTTGACTATGATGATAACTAGAGAAATTATTATCATGGTGACATTCATCTAATCAATTGATTAATTGTGTTGCTAATATTTATTAGTATAGAATTATGTAATAATCTATGATTATGCCATTAATAAACCATTTTTAGAGTACTCATTTGAGCGGCGAGTTGACCCGACCCATCCATTTTGCCATGCTTATTCGGTTACAATTAGCTCCTCTTGTCTTATTGGAGTGACGACAGATGTTAGATCTAGGGTTTCCTAGATCCGGCAATTTGTTTGTTGCCCTTGATGCTCCGATAGGGGTTTTGATGGAAGGTCAAACGGTACGTGGGTTACGTTTTAGTTCGCTTTTTGTATAATAGGGTTCTTAATATTTATTTTTGTAAAATATAATGATTATGCATTAATTTGTTAACCGTCAAAGTGATAAAAAGTTGATAAAATGACATTCAATATTTTTTTTTAATAAAAATACACAATCTTATTGTAATCAAATTTAATTGTTAACATGATATCACATTTATAAACAAATATAATAAAACTAACTTTTACATTTTTCAAACGGCTATGTATTTTTTTTACTAGAACGATAGCTCAAGCATCATTTTACATACTTATAATTTTATACCTAAATTAATTTCTATCAATCCATCGTAACAAATACTAGAACCTTTGATTTTAATAAAGTTTAACCACTTTAGCCATAAATAGCTTTCCCATTACACATGTATTCTTTTTTACATATCGACATATTGTAATATACTAAAATTATATTTAAAAAAAAATTTACATAAAAAGTGAGTGTATAATAACATTTTATAATATCAACCAATTTTAATCATCTAATAGAAAAAAAACAACAAAAATATTTATACAAAAAACAAACAGAAATTTCAATTAACATATCATTAGTCATCTATAATCCCCATAACATCCTGTTGCTTTACATCAACCACCGGAGGTCTCAACAACCTCAAATCCACCGTAGCACCACCGCCAACCGCCGCCTGCACCACTTTATCATACGCCTTCTCCGACAACCTCAGCCCCTTACCCTGCGCCCTCAGCACCATATCGTACGCCACCTTCGTCTTCCCATCGTTCACCAACGCCTCAATCAACATCTCATACGACACCTCATTAGCTACAACCTCCTCATCCTCCATCCTCCGAAACCACTCATACGCGCCACCACTGTCGTTATTCCGCCCACAAGCGCTTATTATCGCGTTAAACGTCACCACCGTTAACTCCACCTTACACACCACCATCTCTCGAACAATCGACTCGACGATGTTCATCTTCCCCTGGGCTGCATAAACTGAAGCCATGATCGTATACGCGTATGCATTTGGCTCCACTTTTAGTTTCATCATGTGATTCCATACCCGAATCGCTTCATCGTAATGTTTTGTTTTCTCTAATACGCTTAACAACGCTCCGTATGATATTATTGTAGGTTTCTCCCCGTTTTCGATCATTTGATTGAAGATTTGGATAGCTGCCGATGGTTCTGAGGCCTTTGAACATGCGATAAGCACTGAGTTCCACTCTTTGCCCCCCGGTTTCAGCCCTTTTTCCTGCATTTTGTCGAGGAGGCGAATGCCCCATCGCCATATCCCCTTTCGTCGGGCTGCGGTTAGCAGGAAGTTGAAGTGCGAGACGATGAGCTCGTACGACATGTTGTTGGGTTTGGGGCCTTTGTCGAGGAGATCTTCGTAGATTTCCAGCGCGGCCCACCATTTCTTGGCTTTGCCTAGTAGCCAGATCACGTGGTTGCAGACTGACAGACTGATATCAGAGCCATTTTCGCGTAGTCTGTTGTACAGTTCTTTTGCGACTGTGTGGTGGTCCGCACGCATGCACGCCCATATGAGGCGCTCGTGTTCGACCGACCTGTTTGTAGACCCGCCTGGTCCATACAGGTTAACAGTCTCAACACGTTATGGCTCGAGTCATTCGAACCACTTGAGTTATCGCTGTTTACTAGCCATCTTCGCATGACCTGGTAGCATATTCGAACCACAAAGTCTTCTAGCTTTTTAGCCTCGGTTTCCCATTCCTCGTTCTTGTTGTTCCTCGTGATTTCACCGTTTTCGTAACTGTTTCTGAACTTGATATAGAAATCTAGAGCTCCAAACCCGTCTTCCATTCGTCTGTAAGCTAACAATGCGGTAGAATACGAAGCTGGGGATGGCGATAAACCCTTTGTTTTGATCGCGTGAAAGATCTCTATAGCTTTCGCTTCGTCCCCTTGAGCTAATGCAATCCCCACTAACGTGTTGTAAGTTACAACATTTGGGGATATCCCATTGCTAACCATATCGATCATAATCCTATCTACATGATCGAATTGTTCGGCTTGTTTGATCGCGCCCAAAAGACTGTTGTATATGAACAGATTTGGGCCTGGGGTCTTCAGTTTTAGCCATTCAACAAGAGCAATGGCTGCATTCACCCTTTTATCCTTACCAAAAGCCCGAATTATCGTACTGTAAACCTGCAGCGGCAGATCGCCTTTCTCACCGAGCACGAGTTCCACATCGCTTGCGGTTTCTGCAGCCCGTAAGCTCGATGCTAACGCGCGTGTATCGACCCTTTCGCCCCTGTTTTCGCCTCTGTTTTCACCCCTGTTTTCGCCTCTGTTTTCACCCCTGTTTTCGACTCTGTTTTCACCCCTGTTTTCGACTCTGTTTTCGCCTCTGTTTTCACCCCAGTTTTCGACTCTGTTTTCGCCGTTAACCTTCGTCGATTCAGGAGGCTGATTATCATCTAATTTTACTCTATCTTGATGAATATCATCAAGAATCTCACTATCATCTTCTTTTTTTGATTCATTTACTGGGTTTGTATCGATTTTACCCACAACTACTTGTTCTTCAAACGCTAAAGCTAAAGGGACAACAGATGAACCAATTGACTTCTGATTAAACCCCCAAAACGCATAAAGATGAACCCTAGAAGATCTGCAAACAAACCCACTTCTAAATCCCCTAGGGTTTCCACTTCTTTTTCTTACTAAATGAGGGTTGGATTCGAAATTAACAAACAAGCAGTTATTGATGGCGATACACTCAGAGATTGCATCGTTTTCACAGATTTGAAGATGAATTACGGGGATTGAGGTGGAGATCATGGTTTACACAAAAGGGTATGAATCAAGGGGTTTTGGTGGCATCAAAGATAGATGAAAGATTAGGGTTTGTACCTGTAGAGGATAACAATGGCGTTTTGGTGTTGAAGTTCTTGAAGATTCAGAGTGATGGGGATGAAGTTAATAAGTAGGGTGTTTTGTTGGCAGTTTCGTAGCCTTACAATTGGGTAGTAGACAGAATTCGAAAAATGGAAAGGAAATTATTATTTTTTATGAAAAATCTATAAACATAAAATTTCACTTCAAATATGGAATTATTATTAAGCCTTTCGGATTGCAGCGGAGGCGTAAAGACACGCCAAATAGTACTAGTGACACACCACTGTTAGTTAGTACCAACATCGAAAAAACTTGTATTAAAAAGAAAAACGAAAAAATAAAAGCGAATGAAAAGCGGACATAAAAACGTCCAACCACATAGACGAAACGCAAACCATGTAAAGCAATAACTGAAGACCAACGCCTTGCGATTGGACCTTTAAATGGGGGGAAATAAACGTAAAAACGTTAAACCACACATACACGTTGCGACGTCTTAACTCGCAAAAATAAACCTAAACGTAAAACAAAAAAGATTTAAAATTTGAAAACCATAGGGGACCAAGGTTGAATATCAAAAAATATTAGGCTAAATTGTACATGATGTATAAATATTTTGTTGGATTTATTAGAAAAAAACAAAAGACGAATACAATTTACCAAGCATATAGTATAACTCATTATGCACAAACAAATTGATAATTAGTATATATAATTGTTGTAATAAGAGAGCCAGAGGTAAAAAGGTAAAATTGAGAAAGTTGACCCGTTATTAGACCCGTGTATTGTTGTAATGACGTGAAACTGTGAAAAAACTTAACTTCAAAACGTTGATAAAACTAAGTGCATTAGTTTCACATGAGTAATAGTAGAGACGTTAATAATATTCAAAAGTTTAGAGTGGTAACAAAACGTTGACGTAATCATGAGTGTATTTATTTAATTTAGTTCAAATTTTGTTTTCTCTATTGGTAATTGATGATGCAAAGTATATTGTCGTATTACCACATGGCGAAAGTATTACTGAGCCTTCAAAAAAAGATATCTTATTCAACGTTTTTTTAACTTCTTTCTTGTTCTTTTATAGATCAAAGATTATTGTTTATAGAACAACAAAAAAATGTAGATTAATATGCTTTGTTTTTAATCTAGCACATAAATATCAAATTATGTAAATAAATTAACATATGGACGAATAGGGATATTCAAAAACTCTATCGATTAACTAATTACTAAAGTTGGAATCAAATGCAAATCACAAATACTTCAATCATGCAAGTCCTAGAGACCTAGACTACTAGGAATCGTCAGTTGGTTTGGGCCAGCAATCGTTGAACATGATTGGCCCACAACAAAATTGGGTTGCTTTTCTCTTAAACTATATTAAAACCAGCCCAATATTAAAATAGTACAAAGATGGTCTTACTAATCAATTTTTTAACTTATGTCCATATGTCGTAAACTATTCATACTGATTGTGAACCACTCGAGATCGATTTGTAGAAAGTTTGAATCGAGTTCAACTCTTATGAGTTTAAGCTCAAGCTCAAGCCTAAACAAAATTCATTTAATAAATGTGTCCAAACTTCATATACCGAGTTGACTAGGCCCAACAAACCTGACAGAGAATAGTATTTATGTAAGTAAATAATCTTATTATATATAACATGTTTATAGATACATAATGATCTTTGTCGTAAGGTCACATTACAAATTTAGCATCAAGCTTTTGAAATTATAGGTTTAGCCCCAATGACAGATAGTTTCTGAAATGAATGGTCGTCTGTTTATTGATTTTCCTTTTTTAATACGAAATGACACTTTTACCTATGTTTCCAGAAAAACAAAAACTAAGTTACCCAAGCTCCCTCCTTTCCCTTCACTTCATGAAACCTTCACAATCGCTACCTCCTCTTTCCTGACCACGGTTGATTAAAAGCGTGTGGCGCAACATGAGCAAAAAAGCTTTTGTGGGTTTAATTTTTATTTCTAACGTTAATCATAAGCGATACAATAATAATTTCACACAACATAAGTAATATCTATACATATGGTTGTGTCATCTTTCAATGTACAGTTGAGACTAATAGCGTAATTTCTAATTGCTTAGAACAAAATGTAATTTAACATTACCACATAGATTGTCGTATAAATTTAGTACTTATACTAAAAAGTAACACATTACACAGCTGCTACAACAACTTTTATTTTATTTACTTTTGGCCACCACCTTTTTTGTAATTTTAGTTTCTACCCACTCTACAACAATTTGATTTTGTCACGTTTCACCAAAGAGAACGGAACACTTTTAGATTTAATATTATTGGCATAAACTTTTGGTTAGCTTTATATAATTTATATTTTAAAAGGAACTTGTATTCAAACTCAAGTGTTTTTTTTATATCATAAGCTATAGCGAGTGCATTTATCATGACAGTATTTCGACGAACCAAACCAATTATGAATGAACATTATCATAGCCGGTATTTGTATCATTGGAACCGATATCGGTATTCGCTTTCGCAATTTGTGATGTGCCGAGCCGACAGCAAACAAATTCATGTAAAGTAGACAGAGGAAAACGACCAAAATCCCGCACACGTAGCACGGGAGAAAACACTAGTTATAATAAAATAGTTAAATTATGAACACACATTATGTATCAAACTATAATTAAATTATAATTGTATCTTATATAAATAAGCATATATTTATATAATTATATATATATATAGGGGTGGGTT
Organism: Flaveria trinervia; assembly: GCA_025506515.1. NCBI lineage: Eukaryota > Viridiplantae > Streptophyta > Magnoliopsida > Asterales > Asteraceae > Flaveria > Flaveria trinervia. Next base: position 65,754,753 of record CM046458.1, on the reverse strand, counting down.
CCAATGAAAACCATATTATAACTGAAAACCATAAAAACTACATCTAAGCCATTGATCTATTAGATCAAGGTTAAAATAAATAATGATGTTTTAGTAATAATCTAAAATTAAATGAGATTATATTAATTGTATATGAGCAAATTTGAAACACAAAAATATTAGTTTAGGAAACCATATTAAAATTCCTATATTCACTCTTCTCTCTCATCCCTTATAAATTATGTTCTAATATGAAAAAAAGAAAAAATAAACAAACAATTAAATGTATTTTTATTTTTTTAATCTCCCTCAAACATCTGACTTCATGTTCATTGTTTTTAAAAAAACCCAACAATGAATAGTCTCAGCCATATGTACGTATATGTAAGCACATATGTGACCTAAGTACGTATATGTAAGTAAATAGGAAACCTGATTTGTTTCCCTATCCTAAACAACTTGATCTTTTAAGTCTTTTTGTTACGTATATGTACAAGTTACATACAATGTTTGATTGTTTGTATATGTTGCTCATATACGTTTACATTAGCTTTATTAAGTTCATATGTAGCTCTTGTATGTTCCTTATCTTCTTGCTCATTTACTTTGCCTTTAGTCTTATAAAAATGTAAAAGTATATAATATTTATTTACAAACCCTACACTTACATATATGTAACTCATGTCCTTATGTATATGTAAATCCTCTTATTCACCATTGTCTTCTTTAAATCTCATCTGCTTACGTATATTTAACTTACATAACCTAACATACATATATGTAACCTAACTTACAAAATAGATATTCCTCTTCTTCCAAGATACATATATGTACATCACTTACATAACATGTCTTTATCATCTTCCACCCGATTTGCAGGTTTGACTCCGATTAAAAGTATTATTTCTTGAATAATTGTTGTTCTTGAAAGATTTGCATGTTTAATTAAACCATTAACGGTGGTGCTGGTGGCGTTTGAATGGGTTGGTGGTGCTCGATCGAACCATTGACAACAGGGACGATGGCACGATGATGAAGGAGCAATACCTTTTTCCAACTAGTTGATCTTCATTTTCATAGCAATCAAAGTTACATATACGTACGTCACGAGTTGGGTACGTATGTGTATCCTACTAGGACCCTTTTCCATCAAGTTCATCACCATTTTCATCTTGGTTACATATACGTAACCAAATTTATTATCATTGTCATCTTATTCATCTTGACTTTCCCAGTTCTATCCACATGAAACCCTAGCCGTCACCCCACTTCAATGAATGTAGAAGATGTAACATTTTTTCATATTTTCTTCCTTTACCAACGATTCAGATCAAGAACATACCGAACATCACCATCGCACCTACTCCGACACGCAGCCACGGTTGTTAACATCTCATGGTCGATTTTGAAGAGAAATGGAGTTTGTTAGATGAAAATGCATTAACAGGTCTAGCGAAGATCCCAAATAAATAATAATTATTTATGCAACTTACATCTATTGAATGACCCATTTGATCTGGATGAACTTGATTCATTATATTGAAGTTTGGATCACAAAAAGAGAAAAAATAAAGAATATAGAGAGATGATCTTGAAGAAGTTGATTTGGTGTTTCTAGGTAGGTATAAAAGTCAATAATAATATAGTGAAATCAGAAAATTTAATGATACCAAAATAAAAGTGTGCCAAAATTACAATATGAACCTTTTAAATGAAAAATAAAAAATTTAAAAGAAATTTTTTTGATTGGTTGAATGTGGTTTTTATGGTTTTAATTATAATGGTGGTTCATATATATATATATATATATATATATACACTTTACATTTGATAAACAACTCAGACCATATCCGATCTCAAGCTTATATTTATATATATATATATTATATATATATATATATATACACTTTACATTTGATAAACAACTCAGACCATATCCGATCTCAAGCTTCAAGCTCAAACGAGCCAACCTCAAGTTTTCATTTACGTCATTAAATTTAAAAATGGCAATTCAGAAAAATATTCATATTACTTCTTAAAACTTAGAACGTTGAAAATGTATATTGTTTTAACTTTTGACATATAGTGGTGATGAAGAAGGTCGGGAAAGACATGGCCCAGCACTTGGGGGACTTTCAATTTGGGGTAGGGATGCCTAATGGTGCAGAGGCGGTGCTTCACAGTGCAAACAGGTTTCTCAACTCTTGTTATGAAGACGGCTCCTTGGTCTTGCTTACTGTGGATTTCTCTAATGCTTTTAACACGGTCGACCGCACACCTTCCTTCAAGAGGTTCATCAGCATTGCCCGTCAATCTATCGGTGGGTCCAATTTCTTTATGCTCAGCCTGCTAAGTTGTATGTTGGTAATGATTGTATTGGGGCTACTACCGGAGTACAACAAGGAGATCCCTTAGGGCCCCTTCTCTTTGCCCTTGCCTTACACCCCCTTATTCTTCGGGTCCAGGACCGTTGTAAGCTTTTATTTCATGCTTGGTATTTGGATGATGGAACGATTATCGGCAACGCGTCTGAGGTTGCTAAAGCCTTAAACATCATCAACGTGGAAGGGCCATCTCTGGGGCTTTATCTCAACATTAAGAAAACAGAGGTTTTTTGGCCGACATGCGATGGGCGTAAAGTTCAGGACGGACTTTTCCCGAGAGGGATTGGTAAACCAGAGAGGGGGGTTAAGCTCCTTGGTGGAGCTGTTAGCCGTGATCCTAGCTTTATTGAGGAGTTGGCTGGGCGGCGGGCCTCGGGAGCGGTTGACCTCATGAAACTCTTGCCCTGCCTTAGGAATCCCTAATGTGAACTACTTTTGCTAAGGTCGTGCATGGGAGTTGCTAAGTTACTTTTTGGGTTGCGCACTTGTCAACCCCATTTGATGGACGATGCGGTATCTCGGTTCGATGATGGCCTCAGGGAGGCCATAGAAGACATAGTCGTGGGTGGTGGCCCTTTTTTTGGTGATCTCCAATGGCGTTTGGCATCTTTGCCAATGCGTCTCGGTGGTTTGGGACTCCTTTCAGCTCGAGATGTTGGGGCTTATGCTTTTGTGGCCTCTAGAGCTCAGTCTTGGGAACTACAAGATCATATCCTTCGAAACAGTGGGGTCTTCGGGCTTGACCCGGACTATCAGAAGGCGCTCGAACGCTTATATGTCCTTCACCCATACTTGGATATTGGTGGTTTCTCTAATAAGGACACCGCCCCCTCGAAGCCACAAACAACTTTGGCGAATGCTCTATTTAGCAAAATCGCTCAAAGCTTGGGAGATGTTTTTTCTTTGTCATCCCGCCAAAAGGCGGTGTTTGAGTGCCTGAAGGGCCCCCATGCTCAGGACTTTTTGACCGTTATCCCGATTGAAGGGTTGGGACAGTGCATGTCTCCAGTAGAATATAGAGCAATTCTCAAATACCGGTTGATGATCCCTATGTACCCGGAAGATGAAACATGTCCGATATGTCGTAAAACTTGTATGGATAAATATGGGGAGCACGCCCTTCACTGTAAAGAGCTACCTGGGTTCAAATATCGGCATGACTGGGTACGAGATGTTTTGGGGGACATCCTAAGAAGAGCTGGGATTTCTGCTAAGAAAGAAGCCCCTGTGAATTTCCTCACGGACCCTATGGAAGGGAGGTCTACTTTGCGACCAGCGGATCTGCTCGTCTTTGGCTGGGCTGGGGGCAAACATGCTTGTGTGGACCTCACAGGGGTTTCCCCTTTGGTTGGTTTACGGGAAAACGGTTTTGTAGCTGGTCAAGCAGCAAGAAAGGCAGAATCAAAGAAAGTGGATAAACATGCTAAAGCTTGCGCAGAGAACCAGCACGCTTTTGTTCCCTTTGCCTTTGATACATTTGGCTCCCTAGCGCCAGAAGCTATCAACTTTTTGACCAGGGTCCAACGGGTCATAGACAACCATTGCTCAACCCCGGGGAGGCAATGATTTGTTTTTGGAAGGTTAGGATTTGCTATTCAGAAAGGGATGACGGCGCAGCTTGTTGCCCGTCTACCTTCTATTTTGATGTAACTTGACAAAACATTATTAATTGTAATCTTAATTTCTTGAGAAAAAAAATATATATATATATAGTCGTAACCAAACTTTTATTTCAAAATTTAGATTTCATGAAAAAAGAAAAAAAAAAGAGATAAGTGATGGTTAAGGTGAATAATGAATTCATATTATTCTAAGTTCACATTGTAATAATAATACTTTTAATTACATACATGATTCCCCATTTAATATAGTATTACAAACTTCTAAAAATTCATTGATTATATATATAATTAATACAAAAGTTGGGTAATACAATCACTTGACTAGTTTAGAATAAAGATGTATGTCTCTCATTTAATAGGTAATAGAGTAGGACCGTTAATTTTTTTTATATAATTAATTACTTAAACTAACAAAATCTTAATGGGTTAGGTTATACAAACACTCTTTATGTTATTGAAATACTCTATTGTCTCTATATTTTTTCATGTATCTATATGTATGTATAGAAAGATATAGAGAGTATAAAATAAATTTAATAATTGTCAATGAGTCCTAGAACAAATGGTTTATGAGAAGACATCCAATGACTTTTCAAAATGGAGGTTATGAGTTGGAGTCTCAGTAGGATAGTGGGTTTCCCTTGGAATGATGGGTGAATCGGGTCACCAGCGTTGTCTGTGTTCACGGGCGTGGGTGACCTTTCATCATAGATTTACCTGAGTAACCGAACTTAATAATTATTCGTTGGTCGTTTAGAAAAAAATTACCCACGCAAAACAAGTGGAATAGAAAGGTAGAAAAAGTGCACCCGATTGCAAGTCAAATGTTATACCTACACCCTCAATTCAAAGTCAAATATTATTCCCCCATAATTGGGGGGTTTATGAAAATTATCAACCAGTTTTGAAAAACATTTGAAAACACTATTTGTTACCAAGCGACCAACAATTTTGCTAACCTTTTCACAAGTAAACAAATAATATAATACTATAAATGTTGAAGCACTTTATTTGATAAAAAACATATTTCTACTGGAATAATGGTTGATTACAAATCTTAACAAAGACATCAAACCTTAATTGTCATTAAATCGAGACAACTCCATGGTCATGATAATGAATGTTGATATACATAAGTATGAACTTAAGTATGATGGCGATGATAAATTATGATGATGAAAGTTTCATCATGTCTACAATTGGTCGGTAATTTATGATAAATGATGTAATCAACAATATAGCGCCTTAAACATAATCTAAAAAAGTCATTGATTAGATTCACTTGATTAAAAGTCAATTTCTAACACAAGAGATATTTAGAGAAATTTTGAAAATGTAACCTTAAATTAGAGCACACATTTTTTTTAGAAATTAAATCATACTCAATATTTCTTTTTTCTTCAAATAATTCATCAACAAAAACTATAGAAATCATCTATGATTTTCTTCATCTATAAAATCGATTATTTTATTGTGTTTTTCCATTAATTACTCTGTTTATATTCAAATTTTAACAAAAGTTACGGGCTTTTTTTCATCGCCTACTCCCCAATTTGAAAGAATTAATGGGTATTTTTTTGGAAATAAATTCATATCCGATTTTAAAATATTTCTCAATCATCCCAGTTTTATGACCCTTGTGATTTGTCATAGATGATTCCTACAGTTTTTACTGATAAATTATTTGAAGAAAGAAAAAATATCAGGTATTATTTAGTTTCTAAAAAAGATTAGCTCTACTTTAGAGTTATATTTCTAAATTTTCCTAAATGTCTCTTATATTAAAAGTTGACTTTTAGTCAAATGAACCTATACCAACACTAAGAACATATACATATTTATGCGGCAATTGAAAAAATAGAGACTTAAAAGAAGGCCACGTGACACTAAAAGTAATTAATATAGATAATTGATTCGAATTTGTTTGATATGTGCAAATTGTTTTGATGTATCTGGAAGTAATATTGAAAATCATACTTTTATTTCACAGCTGAATTTGACATCTTCAGACAAAAGGATTTCTTTTAAATTTAAAAGAAGACAGTTTTCGTTGACAGTGTGTTTTGCAATAACAGTAAACAAGAGTCAATTACAATCTCTATTTAAAGTTGGTTTGTTTTTTAATAGAGATTATGATCAGCTCTATGTTACATTATCTCGAGTTAAAAGTAAACAGAGATTAAAATTATTAATATTAGATTATGATGAAAAAATCACCAACAAAACATCAAATTTTGTATACAAAAAAAATTTCGGATTTTATGGATTTGAAATGTTGTTTTTCATGATCAATTTAATTTGTTTATTACTTATGGTTCTTATTTATAAGTTCATTTCATTCCATATTATACAATATTTAGACGTATAAATATTAATTGAGAAAACCTACTAATATTAAATGTAGCTAATGTTACAAATTATATATAAAAGTCGATATACAAAGTATTTTAATAACATTATAACTTACGAACCTTTTTATACAACAATGTTTTTGGATTGAACCCGTGTGTTACACGAGTCTTTAGCCTAGTTACCGAATAAGTGAATAACCTTTGTTATATCCATATCATATTTTATAATCTGCTTCGTTTTAGTTTTATTCATTCGGAATATTTTCCTCCCCGTTTTACCTAATCCCGAATCGACCTCGATCATGAGTACATATTTATATATCTCGTTTATAGTTAATACCAATTTAAATGAACGGTAACTTTTAATAGAAGTTATAACCGAATGAAATGTATACAAATTATAAAGCAAAAATAATATTAAAAAGATGGCCTAGTAATAAAACACCTGAAAAATATCATAAGAGATCTAGATTCAAATCTTCCTAGAATACCAGATATATATCTTATATAACCACTTTCATTCCAAAAAAAATAGTTAGGGTTTGTATAATACACACTTTTTTCTAAAAGAAATTATTAATATTAAAAAAGCTCGTATATACTTTTATTTTTGACCAAAATTAGTTTAAGATATATTTTATGTATTAAAATCCACTAATTTTTTTGGAAATACATATGCATGTGAAAATTTAATATTAAATTACTTGTTTTTGTCAAAGTTTGTTGAGGTGACATTCAAGTATGTAAAAATGTCGGTTAGCATATATATTTTGATCATACAAGATTATATATTTTTTTATTAAAGGGGCCAAAATTAAGGAGGTAACGCTTTACGTTAACAAAAAAATATAACATGAAGGTAATGTCAACTCAAACTTTTCCTCCTTGATGTACGATGATTGCGGTAGTAATTGAGGTTATCGTGGATTTATACAAGTATGTAAACATTCTATTTATTTATTTTTAATATATAAGGGTTTATAAAAGGGTGGATTATTTTATCAAGAGAAACAAAAGGACGAGAATAGTTATGATTTATCACTAAGGGGTGAGCAAAAAACTAAAATAACAGAACCGGAACCGAACTAACCGAAAAAATTAAACCAAAAAAACCAAACCGAAGATAACCGAACCGAGAATAACCGAAACCGACTTTTTCGGTTTGGTTTCGGTTTTCAATTTCCTATCACCCCCGAACCGATTTCTTTTAATTGTATGAAAATTTAATTATCAATGTATGATAATATCTACTTTAGTTAGTTATGTGTTTTGAATCACAAAAACTAAGTTCTCTAAAGGTAAGATTTTAAACAAGAACCTGATAAACAAAAACCCAATATAATAATAATAAACATAAAATAATGTTTTGTAAACTTAAGTTCTCTAGCTACTGTTACGTGGCCATTGTTCTCGAACAAAATCTTGAGAAACAAACTTTTTATTATTATTTTTTAGTCATAAACTATTTACTTTTGTAGAGAATGTGTTTTTTTTAATATTTTAATCACTATACTTATTGTTTTAGCTCTTTCGATTAATGTTCGGTTGGAAAAAAAACCGAAAACCAGACCGAAACCATCATAAAAACTGAATAACCGAAAACCGATTGGTGGGAAAATTTTAATAACCGATAAAGTCGGTTTCGGATTCGGTGAATGGTAAAAACCGAACCGAACCGAGCACACCCCTAGCTATCAGATCTTAAATCCAATATCTAAGATAATTCAGTTGAGTAAATAATTTAAACTTGGTATTTTAATTTTAGCTACATTTTCAAGTTTCATCATTTTCTTTAAACCCTCATAACTTTTGCGAACAATATATTTTTCTGAACGAATTACACTAAAGAAACAAACGTTTTCTATCTTTAACACGCTTATAATGTTGATATATAAAAAGGAAAAAAATCATGTTATTTAAGCTAATTGTGTAATATTTGTTAGATATTGTGTAATGTCAGACTATTGTATAATATTGGTCAGATGATTGTGTTTAATACTAATTATTGTGTTTTCTATTGTGTTTTTTCTTTAATAATGACTTTTAAATAACATAATGTTGAAAATATAAATTTTTATTGCTTTTTAGTTCATTGTGTAATTTTGATAAGATAATCATGCAATACTCGTCAGGGAGCTCATTGTGTCTAATGCTAATAATTGAGTTTAGTTCTGGTTATTTTATTTTTTATTATGTCTAATGTTGTTTATTGTGTGTAATGTTGACTATTGTATTATGTATGATATTTTTCTAAAATGATTTTTTTGAATATAATAATGCTGAAAAACTTTTTACATTTATAGTTTATTGTGTAACACTCATCCTGTAATTATATAATCCTTATCAATTTAGATAATTACACAATTACTTGACAAAATTATAACATGAGTTAAAAAACATGATTTTCCTTTTTTGTTTTTTATATCAACACTATACGTACTTAAAGATAAAAAATATTATTTTTTGTGACATAATTTTTTAAAAATAATGACATATGTAAAAGTAACGTGCATTTAAAAATGGAACTTGAGAAAGGGCACATTACTAATTTTACCCTCAACATAATTTTAACAAAAAAACCACGTTTTAAAAACTTAATCTTTCTTACACTTTCTAATTATGAAAGACATTTTATTTGAACATTTCCCTAAATATAAGAGATTCTAATCTAAAAAAGTATAATGAATAGGGTTCAAAAAGTTTTTTCGTCATTATGTTTTCCTGAATATTGTGTTTTTAAAACATCAGGTTTCAAAAATACAGTGGTGAAATAATATTATTGTGTACTTATAATTGTAAAACACGGTGATAAAATAACAGTATATTTATATAAAATAAAAAAAACAATCACAAAATAACATGAAATGAACTAAAATATAAAAACGCAATGATGAATACTTATAATAAAGTGATAACTTTTTTTGACACGATGACATATATTGACACAATAACTTAATGTATTTGACATAATGATCAAAATATCATCTTTTTTTAAAAATAATAAAAAAATACATGTCAAGCCATAAATTATTCTTAACCTTTTTGAGTCAAATACTCTTTTTATTATATCGCCTCTTTTAAAAAAAATAAAATAACACATGTCAAACCAAAAATTATTTTTAACCTTTTTAGTTAAATACTCTTTTTATTATAACTCTACACTTATAAAAATTGAATTAAACACCTACTTTGCATAATGAAATAACACATAGATCCTTGATATTAACTTAAAAGTAAAAATGTGTATATAAACTCACTACATTCCAATGCTTATCCCATATTTGAATGAAATATAAAATTATTGGTATATTCATTTTCTCCCATTGATTTTTAAACTATCTTTTTTACACCACTTGTTTACTATGTGACTTAGCAACCTTAAAGAGATGAACATCTTGCTAAACATCTTGCTAAATATCTTGCTAAACATCAAATCATTTTATCTTCTCACATTATTAGGTCTAATCTTTGTTACCTCATTATATTCTATTGTTATTATTTATGGCTTATTGGTATGGTGATACGATGTTTGTCCCTTATAAAAATTGTGTGATATCAAATCTTATAGAGATACTAGAAGTGCATTTAAAAAAAGTACCATAAAACCCCATACCAATGTTGTAAAAATCGTTAGGCGCTAGTTGGGCGGAAAGGTAGGGACTCGGGATTAATCAGATTAGAATTTTATATATAGTTTTTAATTATATATATAAATACATAATATTTTAATAAAAAATTTTAGTTTTATATATAAATAGACATATTTGGCCGGAATTTTCAGGTTTAAACCGGATTTTTCAAGTTTTGGCCGGATTTTTTGAAAGTCGTCGGAATCTCGCCGGAAACCTAACGGAAATTCGTTGGAATCGCGGACTTCCAGCCGATTAAGACCGCTTAGGTTCGATTTTGACTATCATTGACCGCATAGCGATCAATTGGTCGAATAGCAAAAATCTACTAGGTGACCGGCGATCTCCGATTAATCGCTGATTAACCGGCGATTAATGCCGATTTTTGCAACACTGCCCCATACAATCATAATATGTCATATTATATTTACATGAACAACCCTAAAAAGAAGATACACCTATTTTTTAACCCTCAACTACCTTAAGGGACGTGTCTTCAATTTATTGATGTATGGTCTATGCAAGAAGAAGGGTTGTGGGTTCGACAAGCTAAAGAAAAACCCTATGACACTACCCATTGCACTTGGGGTAGTAACTTATCACTACCCGAGTTTGCTACTCGTAAGTGCTTCTGCTAGTCTAAAAGCATTAACATTAGGTTTTATATCCTTATCTTTGTAATTACACTAAAAATTACTATTTTTTTCTTTTTCATTCTCACTTATATAATATTTTTAATACTTTTATCATTATTATTTTTTCTTTCCCTCGCAACCACTTTAAAAAATTATAAAAATAGGATTTAAACAATGATTTGTCAAATATACAGATGAAAAGTATTTGTTTTCTTTATCATCCACTTATAATCACTTACGATCATTTTTTAAAATATAAAAAAATAGCCACATAAATATAAGTAACGTACCGTGAATGCTCTAATTGTTATCGTAAGATGTAGTGAAATTAAATGTAAGTAAAAAGAATTGATGTTAAAAGAAATTCAATTGTTATTGATATGAATACATGACTATTAACTAACTTTAGTAAAGAACCGACAAAGTAAAAACAAAAGTTGTTTGTGTTGGCTAACTGTCAAACCAGTGGGTCTCATGATAATATGCCACTCCAAACTTTTAGAGGGCTTAAAAAGAATTTTTATTTTTCTTATATTTGGGTAACAGTAGATTATATTATATTATTTAAGATGTTTTCTCATTTATATTTATCACTATTCATATGTACAAATAAAATTTATTTTTACAATTCACAAGTATTCTATACTTCTATTTATTGTTTGTGAGAAAATGAAGACGTAGCAGAACGGTGTAAATAAACCATAATTTGATTTAACATTATTTAATGGATCATCAAGATAAAAGGTTGACTTTACAAAGAAAACCAAAATAAATATTCACTCGACTAAAACTTAGCCGGGTTTAAAATGAGGCAATAAAAAGTCTTTCTCGACTACAATATAGTCAGGTTTAGAAAATTTATCAGATTCAACTGATACACGTGTCAGCCCCGTTTAGTCTCGTGTTGTTACGTTGAACCACATCAATGATTCAAAATGTTCGGTTAAAAATTAATTTCGGTGATTTTCCATTTTAATATATTCTAACACACATTCACATGTTGACCTCAACTGTTGAAAACCTCAAACCCTAACCATATAAACCACCTTCAATGAGAACCCCAAGAAAATATTAACACACATAACTAATTACCCCATTAATCACGGGCCCATTATCACTATAAAAACACCTTCAACTTAACAACATCATCACTCTCACATCAACCTTCATCAATGGCAACCACAATTACACCATTGATCTTCATTCTAATCTCTTCACTGACAATTGCTTCATCATCACCAACATCAAACAATCAAACAGCAGAATCAATAATCAATGAAGTCCACCAAAGCATCAATTACACCTCAAGGAGAAGTTTAAGTTATCTCTCATGCGGTACAGGGAACCCAATCGACGACTGCTGGCGGTGCGACCCCCACTGGGAAGATCACCGCCAGCGGTTAGCCGATTGCGCCATCGGGTTCGGGAAGAACGCGATAGGCGGGCGGAACGGGCGGATATACGTCGTGACCGACCCCGGTCACGACGACCCGGTCAACCCGGTCCCGGGAACCTTGAGGCATGCAGTGATCCAAGATGAAGCATTGTGGATCATCTTTAAACGTGACATGGTGATCCAATTGAAGCAAGAGCTTGTGATGAACTCTCACAAGACTATTGATGGAAGGGGTGTGAATGTGCATGTGGGTAATGGGCCATGCATCACCATACATGATGTTAGTAACATCATCATACATGGGATTCACATACATGATTGTAAACAAGCTGGTAATGGTAACATAAGGAACTCACCACATCATGCTGGATGGTGGACACAATCTGATGGTGATGGGATATCAATATTTGCAAGTAGAGATATATGGGTTGATCATTGTTCATTGTCTAATTGTCATGATGGGCTCATTGATGCCATACATGGATCAACATCCATCACTATATCTAACAACTACATGACTCATCATGATAAGGTGATGTTGTTGGGGCATAGTGATAGTTATACACAAGATAAGAACATGCAAGTTACCATTGCTTTTAACCACTTTGGTGAAGGTCTTGTTCAAAGAATGCCAAGGTACAACCACATAAACAACATCATGTAAAAGTACAACCACTTGATGCATGCTTGATTTGACATTTTTAACTGGTATAGTGATAAGTACTTGATTCCTCTTTGAGGTCTTAGGTTTTTATTTTTCTATCATAAGTTATAACCTCTCGAATGTGACTTGTTTAACGTAAGTTATGATTTACCTGATCTGTTGATGTTGTTGCTGGTTGGATAGGTTATTATGAAAAAAATTTGCTTTTGACTTTTGAATGTGTAATGTTGCAGATGTAGACATGGGTATTTTCATGTGGTGAACAATGACTATACACATTGGGAAATGTATGCAATTGGAGGTAGTGCATCCCCAACCATCTATAGCCAAGGGAATAGATTTTTGGCACCCAATAGAAGATTTGACAAGGAGGTATGTAAAATGTATACATACACGTATAAAAACATATAATCATATACATACATATACATATACGTGCGTATACAGTATACTTATAATGTATATCGACTATTTAATGAATGTATAGGTGACAAAGCACGAAGATGCGCCGGAGAGTGAATGGAAGAACTGGAATTGGAGGTCTGAAGGAGATTTGATGTTAAATGGCGCGTATTTTAGGGAATCAGGTAGAGGTTCTGCTTCATCTTATGCAAGAGCTTCGAGTTTAAGTGGCAGGCCATCTACACTTGTGGCGTCAATGACTCGGTCAGCGGGTGCACTCGTTTGCAGAAAGGGGTCGCGTTGTTGACTATGAATTATAGCTATTTGAAGCATCAATGTTGTATTTTGTGTTTCCTTCATGTTTTATGTTTTTGTTACTTAAATGTCAACCTTTGTGCTTGGTTGCATATGAAACAAGAGAGTGTTTCATGCGGATCCAGAAATTGTATGCAAAAGAGTTGACCAAATGAATATCTATCTATTATTCTATAATTGCCGCTAATCTATGCTTCATTTTTGGCCAAATTTCCTATTTTGTGTACAAGAATTGACACTTTAACCTTTATGCTTTTCCAACGCTATGTCAAATAAGATAATAATATTGTATAGAATAACTTACTATATACGTAAGATCATTTATTTTATAATAACTTTTCTAACATCAATTTTTAGATTTTTTAAATATAGGTATGTCATAATCTGTATTTTAACGGATTTAAGCTCTTAACATAGACACATCATATATCACTAGTATATTTGTTTCGGACCATTATCTTTATAATAATTATATAATAGTTTGAAGTTATAAATTTTAATAAATTATGGCTTTCAACATCTTCTCCCCTAACTAAAAGATGTACAAACCAGGTTTAGAATCTTAAACGAGTCAAATTGAACCTGGTTTAGGTCATGGCCTACAAATTCCAAACCGGGGTTGACTGGGGTTTCAGGTCTGGTCCAACAGGTTTGTATTGTGTAATTTTATGAAATATGAAAGATTCATAAAAAAGGGTTAATTGAACCGGGTCAGGGTCGAAACAGGTTGTGAAAAACACGAGTTCAAACCGGGTTGGTGAACGAATGAGGGAACCCAGTTTGGAACCGCCAGGTACACCAAGTGGGAACAGGGTTGGTTGCGGGTTGGGTTGTCGGTTCGAGTCCTTAACCCGTTTAGTTGTGCACCTTGACTTATCCCTTTCCGTATGTTTTCAGAGATGGTCGATTCATCATTCTTTTGTAAACAATTCATTGATTTTCGTTAAAGGCTAATACTTTGATATTTTGTTGATTTGGTAGCGAGGCCATATGTTATTATCTTACATCAGTTATGATTAAATAGAATTAAGATCTATTGTAGTTAATTTTATGAAACAAATTTGATTTTATTTGAACTATAACATATTGATTTATAATAACTCGTGCTAACAACTTGACTGATATCAGTTATGACTGTTACTTTTGTTAGCAATGATATTTTTACTTGTATAATTATTACAATTTGCATTTTATTTTGCTTACATGATTTCCTCATTTGATTATAATTTGCATTTTATTTTGCTTACATGATTTCCTCATTTGATTATAATTAATTTTGTGAGTGAAATCGAATGAAATAAATATAACTAAATAATCATTATGTTTAAAATATTATAATGATTAAATGTTATAATTAAATTATTATTAGCTAATAGATTATAACTTATTTCACTTCAATCCAATATGTATTTTTTATTATTATAAACATGTATTCTAGTGTTATGAGTTGATTACCTTTTGAATTACTAATCAAAGTTATTTGTTTACGAGTTAATGATTGTAAATCTCTCATTAAGCTTACTTAACAAACAATCATGTGTACCTATAATAGCTTACTCGATTTAAAAATAAAAGAATTAAATAGTCAAGATGTTTGTTTTTTTTTTAATATTTATATATTCTCAAGACCTGAATTTGTGGGGTTTCAATTTTTTTTCTTTCTTTTTTTTGTGCAAATTAATAGTTTGATAGAAATTGCTCATGAAGTTAAGCTATTGGCCCGTCAATCATGGGGTGTGGCCCATAAGGCCACGAGATTTCAACATTCATAATTAAGGTGTATGCAAGTACACTCCATGCTCTCATTTGCTTTCACTCTAGAAATAATAATTGCTTTATATCCTACCTCCATCATGTAAAAAACATACATAAATAAATAATCAATTAAAAATGTTAATTTTTATTATTTAACATAGGTTCCATTACACAGGTCCATGTTGTTCATCTACCACTAAAGGCTGTTTGGCAGCTTCTTAATCAGTTTTTTAATAGTTTAGATATCTGAATTGTTTTAGCATTTAATAGTTTAGACTGTTTGTTTCGCGAGCACATGTCTGAATGGTTAAGAGATTTACCTCTGAATGATTAAGCATTATACTGATGCTGAATGGTTAAAAGGTCTAATGCTGAATGGTTAAGAGGTCTAATGCTGAATGGTTAAGACATATTATCTAAATTGGTCAAACATTTGTCTTTGGATAGTTAAATTATATACTAGCTCTTAATGGTTCAAGGCTCTTAATGATTTAGCACTTAATGATTCAGACCTCTTATTGGTTCAGCATTTAATCATTCAAAAATTGTCAAACAACCCCTAAATTGTTTGTGGGAATGGATGTAGGGTTACTGCTATGGGGTGGAGACAGATTGACGCATGGTTCTTGTCGCGTTTGGTGTGGTGTAAGGTTACGGTCATAGGAAATCATGGGTCATTAGATTTTTGTTTGCGACATGGAGACGATATAAAAAATAGAGCGTTGTGGAGGGAGATAACGATGGGTGGGGTATCACAGACACAAGATCTATCTAGGAGCCCTCCTGTTATCACTTTCGTTGTAGGATGAAAAAAAAGAGAGATAGCTAGTTAAAAAATGAATATTTTAACAAATAAGATGTTTTCTTTCAATTAGTTTTTAATAATATAACTTTAGTTTTAACTTTTGCACAAAAGTTTCAATTAGTTTTTAAGTTTGCAACAAATAACTTTTTTATGTTCATTTGTCACAAAATTGATGAAAATGATTGTGGTGTTGACACATGACATCCTTATTTACCATTTTATTAGAGTAGTAAGATTTAAGAATAATATATAATTATATATTTTTAAAGGTAATATGTATAAAGTTGATAAAGATTAATTTCATATTACATTTTATATTTACCAAATCCAAAAGGAATTACCAAATTCAAAAGGGTTTCAACTAAGAATTTTCATGCAAGAGAAAGACTAGATAACTCTTTTTTTGTGAAAGATGTATGTATTCATATTTTGGGGGTCGTATAAAAAATGGCAATGGTTCGATTTGACCATATCAATATTACAATACATATACATGATAACATGAATAAAGGAACCAATTATTTTGAAAGCTCACCAATTTGATTTCCAATAAAATTACATTTATGTACGCACCTAAATTATAAAATGATAAATCCTTTTACACATTCTCTATAATAATCATAATCTAGAGGAAAAATAAACTTACAATTACAGCAATTCCAGATATAATAGTTGCCTTTAACGTATCAACAGAATCTTCATACTCTGCTTCTAAATCATCAGATGCCGGTGCATCAGCATCGGCATTGGCATCGGCATCAGCGTCATCCTCAGAATCTGGTGCCTCAGAGGATTCCGGTGCCTCAGAGGATTGTGGTGGTGCCGGTGGGCTAGCAGTTGATTCATCGGCAGACGGGCTAGGTGACGAACCACGTGATGGTGAAGATGGGGTTGGAGAAGTAGGCGATGAACCACGTGATGGAGATGGGGCATTAGATGGTTTAGGGCGTGCAGATGGCGATGGTGTTGAGCCCTTTCCGGGGCTTGTTGGTGATGACGCTTTAGGGGAGCTTGCAGGTGTGTCAGCAGCTATGACGAGACCAACAATAACGATGAAAACGAGAGCGAGAAAGACCAATATACGTGCCATGGCGCACAAAAGTAAGATTGTTTGAAAGAGGGAAGTTTAATATGAATTTTGAAAATTGTATTACTTTGTCCAAGTTTTAAATGTTGAGAAAGAGTGATTATTCATGTGATGCAATTTGGAGGAAATTGATTTGAAGTTATTACAAAGTGGATGAAGGGAAATAAGAGAATTGGGTGTGAGGTGTAGATGTAAATTAGGGAGATAAATATGGGATCTATTTTATCCATTCAAACTAATTTTAAAAATAGAATAACAGAACTTTGGTTCAACACACTTCAACATAAGCAAGTTGATAATAAGACCACCCATTGCCTTTTCAAATTGATCTATTACCATTGATGGCATGTATCTATGTAGTTTTATCTGAATCAGTAAATTGTTAAATTTTATAAGTTATAATATTTACTTATGTACATATAGGGTGATCAATAAGGGATGATGAAGTTAATATATATAATACTCAAACCAGAAACTAGAGAAGTATCTAGATTTGGGATAGATTAAAAAACTGAATTGTACTAACAAAACTTGTAATTAAAACATTATGATAGGTATTAGAGTATGGCATTAGTTTAAGAATTACTATGGGTTTGAAACGGGTACGAGACACCCATCCGATTACCCGACCCGATTTGACAGAATATTTATATAATATTAAAAATCATAGAATCGTTAAAGTGTTGAATATTTTATATTTCAACACAGTTTTGAGGTGCATTTATGATCATGTCTTGGGTAAGGGCACCTCAACGGGTAATTTATAACCACGGAAGATTTAGTGGGTATAACCACGAACTCGATGTGTATTGTGTAACGGTTACTAGACAGATATGAGGCATGTTTTACAACGACTGTCATGACAAAGATTACCAAACTCATCCAATAGTCAACCCATTGTCGTCCCTATTTGGAGTTGATGAAGAATACAACTTGGAAGTGAGAGATTAATGCATACTGTTTCTCAATCATTTTAAACCCATAAGCATAACTAATGCAATAGCAATTCTATAAGTATTCTAAAAACAGTAAACAAAATGTGCTGACTGGTTTATTCAGACTGTACTAAAAATAACCGTTTACCCAAACCGCTTGACTCGTTCGTGCGCTACCTGTAATGTGCACCTTTGCAGCCTAACAGCCGCAACATTGCATAAAATCATCATTCATTGGCCTTAAAATTGAACTCTTTAACCTTTTGTTGAACCCAAACCAACTCCCTGGCCACTGGGATAGAAAAAAGTCACAATTCCATTTTTTGGCAGAGTCTAACCTTGATGCTAACTTTGTGGCGACTATGCTAATGGTCATGAACTATGGCATTGCAAGAATCATTTGAAAAATGACAATCTATTGAGTCAAGATACATTACGAATAAAGACTCTGAGACTACAAGAAGCCTAAAGTCTCTTCTACACTATTGCCTGGTAATTTTCAAGATAATTCTACTGCAACCCATTTCCTATAAGCTAAAATCTATCATCACTAGTCGCAAAGAAAAAGAGACGGTTTACCTTTCAGAAGAAATGGAATCAAATAGCCATGAAATTCAGAACATATACTTCTAAAAGCATGTCGAAGAACAAGTCCAGCAACTATACTGTCTTTGTCATAGTCGATGCACTACTGCAGATACGAGCTCTGTTTAAACTTCCTTTGCAATAAACAGGAACTACGAATCCTCTATTTTAAACAAGAGTCCTACAATCAATCAGCTATGTAGAAACAAGGGATCATCATGGAATGATAATATGTCAATTCAAACAACAAATCAAAAAGACACCACATTTAAATCATCAACCAGTTGCAATGGACACTAAGATTTGTCTTGAAAGTTAATCTTTCTGCACAAATCAAATTATATGCTTCCCCAAAACATGTTAACCGACATGATCAAGAACAACTTGGTCTCTATCACCGTGTACGCACATAAAGTAAGAAACTTTTTATCGAACAAGACCACGTGAAATCTATCTTCACTAGACACAAAGAAAACAAGACAGTTCAGTTTTCAGAAGATATGGAATCAAATGACCATGAAATTTAGAACATCTACTTTCAATAGCACGTCAAAGGTCAAACAACAAGTTCTAGCAGCTATACTGTATTTACAAACACCAGACGATGAAATTAATTCGCATAATCTGGCTTTAAACAGAAATCAAGCTCATAAAGATGGATGGTATGTTCAATCCACATCAAATTACTCCAAAAAAAATAAAGAAGATACCAATTTAGTTAATTTCGATGTTTCAACTCACAATGAAAGTGTTCTACAGATGCTAATGGGTCATAGTAGATGTCAATTAACTTACTGAAACCATTCAATTCGGGCAATGAACACAACAAACAGACCCTGAAGGTGAAATCAAAGTGGAGATTTTACGTAAATCAAACTAACATCCTCTTAGATTCAATAACAAAATCGATTAAAACCCAAAAACCCTAGAATTCTCACCAGATTGAAATCAAGAACAACTATGTCTTCCTTCTCAGACGCTTTCTGAGCTTCTTTAACTTGTGTTTGTTCATCTTCTTCTTCCTCTTCTTCTTCACACTATCAGCCCAAATCCCTCGTTCTTCATCACCATAACCACCATCTTCTTCAGGTAAAACAGATCGAAAATCCCCAATTTGAGCAACCGGAAATATCAACTCCTGAAACGCAAAACTAGGATAAACAGCTGACGAAAGAGGATTAGGGTTTGAATCAACGATTCTTTTGGGTATGTTGTTGAAGAAGGGGATCGGGTCGACGGGTGGGTCGGGTTTTGGATCGAGTAAACGGGTCGGTGAAGAGAGAATTCGTGTGTTGAGATCTGCAATTAGGGTTCTGCTGAGGGGTTGATTTCTAACAAGCTTATGGATTAAGGAAGCCATTGATGAGAGCTTGAAGATGAAAAAGACATAAGAATGGATCTGTGATCTTGATTGTGCATTGGTAATTAGGGTTTTAGGGATGAAGATCTATAATAATCAGAAATTGAAATGAAAATTTTGATTAAAAAGATTGTGAATTGCCCCCATGCAGGATCGAACTACAGACCTCCAGTTTACAAGACTGGCGCTCTACCACTGAGCTATAGGGGCTTTGATGTTAAAGATCATTGATAATATTATTATTTCAATGGTAAGTTAGTGAGATAATTTTATGTGTTGGATGATCACATAAAGATCATGTAATAATAAATTATAAATGGTGTAACTAATTGTTATGGGGGCAAAGGAAAAGATATATCTGAAGTAACATGTTATAGTATTGAATATGCTTATATCTTTTAATTTTAAGACTAACTTTAGTATCATCGTATCAAAACAATAAGTCGTTATAACCATAATCAAAGTAAAATATATTATTATCTTGATTACTCTTCAAGAATTGACCATGTGATCATTTGCGATAATCGTATCTTTATTGGCTACGACTTTCGTGTTCGTTTCATCACTTGGTTTACAACTTCAAAGTTTAGTCATCAATGTACATTGGAAATACGTGGTTTTCATATGCCACCTTTATTCCTTTTAAACCTACTGGGTTTACAAATGCTCATCCTCTCCTCGTTGACGCTATGAGGCGTTTTTCTTATGTTATCACTCTCATCGGTTCTCCCTCCCTCCTTCCCTCTTGATACTTATTTATCTCATGCTTATGAGTTATGATCCACGGGTAATACATGCCTTATGTTGAATACTTGAACATATGTAAGAAACATTTACCAACATGATCGTTACTTGTAAGAGTATTTTATGGGGCCATAGAGGCTTCAGCCTAATATATGATGTTTACAACCGGTATTGGTTATGACTAAGTAAATCATAATGATATAGCTTAGTTAAACGACCGAAGGACCATCATACGTAAAGGGTGAAGTAAAGTTCATGCGAAAAAATGTAAGACAAAACTATGTACATCAATCTGGCTCCTTCCAAACCCTAAGTAAAGCAAAAGTTAAGTGAAATAATGTACTACGCCTTTTCTAACGACGGAAATACAACTACGATTCTTTTCTTAATGGTGTTTAGAACTGTCCTTAATGCTGAGGTGAGCCTTCATGAGACGCGATGTATAATTGTTTATACTAATTTTGTATGAGTAGATAATGTCTAGTAGTTACTTGTTTCGTCAACGGGCAATCTATGTGGCCATTTAACTATAATGCGACATAACTTAATCCAATTTCTCTTATCAACAACATATAAGGTGAAATTTTAGGTCTATTATGAAATTTCAAAAGTTGAAATCCATTTCTCTTCAAGCTAGTATATTCTATCTATTCCCGTTTTCTGAAACTATGATTTGCAAATTCGATCATCAGTCGATTGTATTTGTAACGCATAATAACATTTTACAAATTAGGTATTCTCTACAGTAGTACGTAAGTTTTGTTTTTGAAGTTGAATTAATCATATCTGACAAAGATTTTAACCCACGTGGTGGTTGATTTCTATCTAATTAATCATTTGTTACAAAGATTTAATATTGTTGAATTCAATCTTATAATTGCTTAGATGTTTATCAAATGTTAGACTAGTTAAAATGATCAAATTGTTGATGTGTTTACAAAGTTTTTGATAACTTAGCTAGGTATGTGTTTATCAGATGGTATTCAAATATTATAATATTATTATATAAAGAACCCTTATGTAATGCTATAATACACATGACCGATATACGGTTACTCTTCTCGGTTTGACTTCGGATCTAACCATTCCAATTTGGAAACACACACTGTAGCATAACAGTAAATACATGAAACAAGTTACATGGTTGTATTGCTTAAATCATGCTATAATTGTTAGGTTCATAGTTATCTCCTATGCATCCAACAAAAGTATTCTTTTAATCGAGATTCATAAATTATTTTATTTCATCAAAAGAAGGTCTAACTCATACATAAGTTTAGACTTTAGACCCATCAGATTACACTTAGGTAAATAAACAATTGACTCGTCACACTTCTTATTTTGGTATAGTACGTAACACAATAATCATTTGTTGTTGTTTATTCACTTACTTATAATAACTAGCATTAGAAGTTACCAGATTGGTATATCTGCATTACTTGATCAATAGGGTTCTAGAAGGCCAGTTTGGTCATGACAACAAAGGAAAGCAATGTATTTCTCCATCAACCGATGACACTCAGGGCATCGCATGCCTTCAGGGATCCTACCTGCTGCAATAGGGAACTCAAATCGACAGCAGTTATTTGCTGCAACATGAAGCTTATCATGGTAATCTTTAAATGATAAATCGAAACCCCTTGAAGGAACGTGTTCACTCCATAGGTCAAAGTCAGCAGGGGTTTGCCACATGGTGGATCCATGACCACTAGTTAGAATTTGTGATCCTTTGCAAAGCATAGCCCATGATCCATCCTTGTCATAGCTGAGTAGTTTCTTGATCTGTAGCATGATGAGGTCTTGATCATCAGCGCGCTTAAGTTGGATCTTGGAGAACAACATGCTCTCTATTCGGGTCCAAAAGAACCATATCAGGGTGGTGTCTTGCCAACAGTAACTGAGCTTTTCAACGTTGATGGTGGAAATCACCCTACGAACATTTTCTCTTTTTTTGCTTTTTCCAACATAAGCCATTTCTAATTGGATGCGTGCAGCTTTCGCCATGGCCTTTGCACTACTTGTGAATTTGCGAATCCACTCAATGTCATCCCCTCCATACAAGAAGATGTATTTGTCTTCTCTTGCCTAAAACATAAAATAAATTTGCTTAATACTTGGAAAATGATGAGTAACACTAAGCCCCCACCTAAAATAAATCTATGCGCCTTAAGTGTCTATCAAAGAATGATAAAAAGTAAAAAGGAGAACTAACCCAGTTGAGTATGGTTGGGTCCATGCCACCGATTAGCAACTCTAGTGTCCATGCTTCATCCTTCCATAATGCTTCCTCTTTAGTTGTGGTGAATGGGAAAGCAGTGCTTCCCCAAATCCATATCATGTGTAGTGCATTTGGGCTCAACTCCCTTCCTTGTGGGTCCAACACAACAAGAATAGGCTTGTTCCTAAAGTGCCACCTATCGCCAATCGACTTTTTCACCGCCTTGTCAATATTTGATGGGTGGTTGACCGAGTACCAAGGCATATTGTTCTTATCTCATCAAATTGTGCATCCATTCCATTAGTGTACTCGACATACGGGTCCACAATAGGGACCCACACCAGATCATACAAAGCATCCATCCTCGAGCCTTGAACACGTGACTCATTGTAAATTTGCTCAAGAACTGATAGCTCTTCACGTGACACATCTAGCCCTGATATCAGTAACAACACATTCCTTTTCCTCAAAACATCCAGCCTGACCTGTTAGAAGACAAAATTCAACAAGAAGTTAGTTAAAGACATTTACTAAACAAATTATATATGAAGTTGATATATTCCTCCAACCCTTTGTTTAGTAGCTCCATCAAAAAGTGGCAGTGGGTCATCCCTCGGGTTAAGCAAGATCTTGAGGATTTTCATGTTGTCCATATGAACTGTATCGAAAAGCTCATAAAAAGATTTTCTGAAATCCAACTCCTTCCTTTCTCCTACATTAATCAAATAGAAACATAGTCATTTGTATTTTTATTAAATTTTCGTATAAAATGTTGATAGCATACCTATAAGACGCTCACATTCATCCAGTTGTTTCCTGAGGAACTCGATTAGGTGGTTGATCTTGAGGACCAAAGAAGATAGTTCCCATGAGTGCACCTCACTGGATGATATCCCATACCTGAAGTCATTAAACCATGTTTATTGTTAATCTTTATTAGTTAATGTGGATTTTATGATATTAGAGTATTACTTACTCGTGACCCATGCTGCTAAGGCTAGTTATCTGTGCAGCACAAGCAATAATCCCTCTAACATTCCAATAAACAGCAGTTGGAACTGTGTTTATAGCTCTGGCCATTGCTGGTACTTCGGAAGTAACATACATTGATGGGAGCTCCTTAAATTGGATAATGCACTGAGTTAATTCGAGGATCGAGTGAATGAGTTTATTGAGTGCATCAAATCTTGGTTTCAATGGTGCCGAATGCTCCATGATCATAGGCACTTGTCGAAGAATAGCCATTGATTTTGCAAGTTGATTTGAGGAATAGATTTGAGCTAGAAGCCAGAATTCACCATAATTCAGAGCAAAAGCTGCAAGGATCAGTGCTAGCTTAGCATCCCAGTGGAAGTTTCCAACAGTGTGGAATAATGAAAGCGCGATTGTGTGTCCATCCCCACTAGTTAAGCACTTGAATGACATCTGTAAAATATTAATCAAATTCAAGCTTTTTAAATGTGTGTTATCTTTAAAGAAGATGAGAATACTGATATAGGTGTACAATTTTGAGATCAAACCTCACAAGCAATCTTGTCGATTACATGTGACAACAAATTAAGAGTTAAAGCTATATTAGCTTGGTGAGATCTGGCCTCCGGTTTGCCCACATCAGAATGCGCAACCTAGAAATAATTCAAGAACGATAATAATTGTTAATATAGTGACAAATTGTTTAAATAATAGTAGTAGTAGTAGTAGTAATAGTAATAGTACCGATGAGGTAGAATCTGTACTAATGTTAGCATTAATGGTAGCATGTCGTAGGATTTCCTCCACAATATGGATAAGTGGTTTGACATCAACATCAGTGCCATCAGGGAGATGGGTATTAAGCACTTGTTTCATTATAACATTGTCATCCGAAGCACTAAAAACCGAGTTACCTTCACCTCGGTTCAGTTGTTGCATCATTGGATTATGTACGTGACCCATCACCTCGTGTTGCTTTGGCTTATGAATTGGGTTCATCATTGAATTTAGCAATGAGTTGTTTTTTGGACCCATTAGTTGTTGTTGGTGCATCGGGCTAGGTACCATGCCCAACAACTGTTGCGTCGTTGGGTTAGTCATAGGACCCATAAGCGGCTGCTGGTGGTGTTGCTCATGCATTGGGTTAGGTGACATACCCATCAACTGTTGTGTTGTTGGGTTAGTCATAGGACCCACAAGTGGCTGTTGTTGGTGTGCTAGTTGTTGCAACGGGTTCATTGTTGAATTGACCGCCCCTGTAAAGGGGTTTGTGGTGGTGGTCGTTAGGGGTTGGTGGCGGTTAAGAGACGTTTTTCGGGGTTAGAGGATTGTGAGGGTGTGTTGGTGTAGTTGGAGAGTGATTGTTCCATTTTAATGTAACTCAGGCTAGTTAGGCAGTTTGGTTGTGGTGATACTTTGGACTTGGTAGGCCTTAAATACTTGCTAAATTTGGAATAAAGTTGTACTCCAAAGTGAATCAACTTCCTTGCTTCAAATGGAGTCAAGAAAACTTATTGTTAATTTCAAGATCGTCACTTTTGTGGTGTATACTCTATTTTTTTACACTTTATCATTTGGAGTCCAAGAATCTGCAAGCAAGCAGGAAACAATGGAATAGTGTGTTTCATGCAGCTACTTTGGCAGTTGTATCTTGTGCGTAAGAAAGTGTACTCTTTTATAAATGGGTATTTTTTGTAGATAGCCTTTATCATGGTATAATATTTAAGTGTAGAGGTTTAAGGTTTTTACTTTTATATTAATGCTAATAGTAAAGGGTTAACCTTTTGTGATTCAACACAGGAGAAAGGGAAATATGCTTCTGGTTAATTAATGTATGAGATTCCTTGTTAATCTTTTTTGTCTTGGAATATAATAAGAAAAATGATATGATTATTACTTCATTAAAATTAAAATATCTTACTAACTCTAAACTAATATATATGTGAAAAGATTAGGAGGAGTTGTTTAATACTTGGATATAATGGAATCACAAAAGTGTTGATATTTTTAGCATATCTTATTATAATATATACGATCTTATTATAATATATACGTTGTGTAAAACAAATAAAAAAAGATCATTTAGACAATATAGGAAGAAAATCTGGTCACTGGTTGGAAATAACTAATTAACCAATGGTTATGGTTATATATACATATGTTTTTAGTTATACCATAAAAATTCAATTTGTATTATTCCTTATTTGATATGGGTTTTGTTATATTAATATTAAAAGAGTTATTGGATTTTAATAATTCAATTTTTTATTTATTGGTCGGGATTAATCGTAACTTAAAATATATTTACAGACATTCTTAATATTAAACTTATTTTCTTTAAATGATCTTTTATTAACTGAGAGTTAACCCCCATTAGTTTTTTTGATGAAATAATGCCAACTTTGAACCATTTTTCAACTCTAGCATCGCCTAGTCTCAATTAAGTCCGTTTTCCACAGTCTAACCTCCATCATCATTTGAAATCTACCTCCTACGAGTTCGGTGTTCAAATCAGGAGGTGGAGATTGATATATTTTTTGGTGTGGAAGTTTCAAATTAATAAACATGATGATAAATTTCAACTTTCTATTTAGTGTTTTGGCTACAAAAACAGTTTACGTCATAAAAAAACTAACGGGGTTAACTTTCAGTTAGCAAGGGATCGTTGGAGGACAAAAAACTTAAAATTACGAGTATTTGTAAACATTTACTGAATTTGAATTAATCATGACCAACAAATAAAACTTGAGATTATTAAAATCCAATAACCCTATTAAAAACAACTTGTCTTAAAAGATAGGATACATTGTTGGTTATAATGATGCGTTTACTTTTCACTTCTAATGTATTATTATTACACCCGGTGATATTAGCATTAATATAAAAGTAAAAACCTTAAACCTCCGAATATATTAGCATTAATAATAATTTCTCCGAAAATTCACACATAATTTCCAAGTCTTCCTGCCCTTTCTAATATAACTTTACTACTCTTAGTGAACCGTGTATTACACGGATAAAATAAATAAAATATTAAATATAATATAATTTTATTAATTATAAAATAATATATGATTTAAATTATATATGAGCAAGAAGTATAAGTAATAAAATAATAATATCAAATAAAAAAATATGTTTTTTTTGTTTTTCCCAAAGAATAAATTAAGTTTTTTGTTTCAAAACAAACATGTTAAAAAACAGTTGGTTTTAAAATATTTTATGTTTTAAAAAAAGTATGATGTTTTAGAAAAAGATATATACAAATTTGTTTCTCTGAAAATAACAGTAAAAAATTTATATTTCTTAAATTTTTTAAATAATTTTAATTGAAAAGAGAATTTAAATAATATAATTAGTAATTAATAAAATTATTTAATAGAAGAGATAAACGTTAAAATTTTATTAAAAATAAATATGATGCTAATATATGACATTCATAATTATCTTTTTATTAGAATAGATATATTTTTTCACTACTATATATCTATTTGTAAGCCCGCGTATATGACATTTACACGTGATTCTCATAATTTATTCCACCCTTATATTTTAAGTATTCTTTCTTTACATCTCTAAATATTCGTTCTTTGCAAGCCAATATGTTTTTTTATCATTTAACTTTATTTTCATATAATGAAATCTCTGGAAGACTTGACCCATGCTGCTTCCTTTGTAGTGTCCGTACGGTAGCTCTACCGCCTCCACGCCCTTTACAATGCGATGGATTTGTTTCGCGGCAGAGCGAACGGTCTTGATGCAGCTAGTGTTAGGTATTTTGTAAAAACTGATATGATATTAAAATGCTAGTAAAATTTTAAGATCAATAAAATCTACAGCAAATAAATTGGAGTTTGTTTAAAGTATATGAACTTATAAAATATATTTTTTAAATCATTTAACTTGATTTTAGTATATCAAAATCTCAAAGCTTGTTAAAATACACAAAGTTATAGAATAAATGA
Source organism: Flaveria trinervia (assembly GCA_025506515.1). Classification (NCBI taxonomy): domain Eukaryota; kingdom Viridiplantae; phylum Streptophyta; class Magnoliopsida; order Asterales; family Asteraceae; genus Flaveria; species Flaveria trinervia. The sequence goes on along the minus strand of CM046458.1, from coordinate 65,726,950 downwards.
TAAATGGCACAAACATCACATGTGTAAAACTATATATATATATATATATATATAATGAATCTAACAAGATGCTAGAAGCAATTAAGTACAAATCAATGATCGAGCGAACAATTGAAACTTTTACACATATTGCAATCTATCTAGTGAATGAAATTTATTTAGATATATAATCTAAGGATAAATGTTTGTCTTTGATCTCTTCCATCATCTTCATAAAACATTTGGATCTTATAATTTCTTGCTCTCCGTATGAACCAATATTGGTGTGCATTTTGGGTTATATCTTTGAAGCCCCAAATTCCTTTTAAGTTTGGATTTTAATGATCCAAATTATTATTCATTGACCGACAATAATTCATACTATTGATTTAGCCGGTAACAATTTCGACTTTCATTTTTATTAACCACAATAGTCACAACTTTTATTTCTATTACCAACAACAATCCCAGTAAATAATTATTAAAAATTTATGTTTAATTTCGACTCGATTTTATTCACAATAATAAATATGAAAGAAATGAAAAAGCATAGAAGTTAAATTGAGTTTAAAATAAATACAAATGAAATTATACTATTGAGACTGTTGCTAGTAATAAAAATAAAAGTTGGGATTATTACCGACCAAATCAATAATGAATTTTTATCGATCAATGAATAATAGTTTTGATTATTAAAATCCAATTTTACGTGATATTTTTAATAATTCTAATGAGGTTCTGTTATCTTGAACAATTATAAACCAACGTATTGAAAGTAAATTGCATTGACAACCTTCGTGTGTTTCTTCGTCCATACAATAATCTAGGGGTGTCAATAATATCCTTGACCAATGTAGAAGTTATAGGTTGAATGTGTCAACATGTATTAACTTCAACTAGGGTCGTAAACGAACTGAACATTCAGTGAATAGTTCGTGTACTGTTCGGCGGCAAGTTCGTTTATGTTCGCTCCTTTAATAAATGAGCGAACACAAACAAGAAAACTTCATTCGTTTAGTTAAACGAACAAATATGACAGAGATTGTTTTCGTTCATTTATGTTTGTGAACGTCTTATAATGTGTTCGTTAACGTTCGTTTGTATTTGTTCATAAGATAATTATGTTAAGTACTTATTTATATTTTGTGGATATTAGATCATGTCTGTGATTTTAATTAAAAAATCAATATATAAATTATGATGGTTTGTATTTGTTTGTTTTAAGGATTTTTGTTTGTGTTTTTTAATGTTGATGAACATTTATGTGTATTTGCTTGCCTTCATTTGCGTTTATTTATATTAGTGAACAATTCATGAACAGATTTACTTTCTTAATGAACGAACACGAACAAAAAATGTTGTTCGGTAAGCGTTCATAAACGGTTCATAAACAAGTTATTATTTTAATGAACAAACATGAACAAGACCCCATTCATGTTTATTCGGTTTGTTTACAACCCTACAAACAAGTATATAACTTTTAGCCCTTTTAATAATAAAAAATGTCTTTTAAAACACATTTTCTAAAATCTAGCGAAAGCTAATTTAAGTCCATCATAAACCTAAGTTGAAATGATATCTCCTTACAAATAAAGTCGATGTAAACTAAGTTAAAACAACAACAAAAATTCAAATCCTATATAAAAAACCCAAGAGAACCAAGTATCAATTAAATGTAATATGATGAGATGAATAGACAACGAGCACGAGAACACAAACAATGACAACGATGATGGTGTTGAATAAGCGTTGAACTGATGACGATGATTGTGATGAACAACAGAAGAAGAACAAGACGTATTTGCTATGACGGAGGATGAGGTCGAGTTCGAGGCGTGAAGCAACATCATAAAACCCTTTGTCATCATGATTCGAGCTATCTAAAGGTTAAAGGTTGTTAGTTACACTAGTTAAGAAGTTTTAAAGCAACCAGAATCCCCAAACAATGAATGATGTCACAATGTAACAAAAATATTAAACTAAAATAATCATCACTAGAAAAACCCCCAAAATTTAAAATGCTTATACAATATGTTCTTCTGACGATTGAGAGTTTGACACACACTTTAAATCTTTGATAACTTGCAATCTGTATTCTACAACAAATCTTCAAACTTCAAACTCAAAACCCACATCAAATCATCTATACAACACTTATAGATCTCTGAATCTTCATGGAAATCAACGAAGAAGATTGGGAGCTCATCAACGACGACGGTTTCGTCTACCGCCGTCTGAAGCGTCAACGCCTTCAAACCACCGTCACCGCCGCCGCCCCACCGCCGGATCCGGCAGCTGAAGCGAAAGCACGGAGAGAAAGGAAGAAGAAGGTGCTGTTAAAGCTGAAAACAAGCTATCAGCAAGAGATCGATCATTGGGGACTTTTGTCGAACACCTTGAAGGCATTGCAAGATTGTGCACAAAATCAACCACCACCGGCAGTATCGCCGGTGTTAGATCAGATGGTGGCTGTTTTGCCGGAGAAAATGATGGATTTTGCTCATCGGAAACTCGCCGATACCCTAATTGCACAGGTATGGGGTTCGCCTTTAGTAATTGCTGTATTTTGTTGGTGGTGGTTATCGTCGAATTGAAAACTTTAAGTCTACAATGGATTTTGTTGACGAATTTCGATCAATAATGTTCAATTTCTGGCAACGGGTTTCAAAATTTTCGTTATAATTCGGAGGTTTATTCAAATTTTACATGTTTTCTTGGGGTTCTTAGGGCTCTGAGTTAGAAATTCAGTGCCTTTGTTTATGGGTTTGAACTTTGAAGGTGATTTGGGGGAAATTAGATTACTTTGCACGTTGAAGCTCAGGAAGCCACAATTTTATTAGAAATTCAATGTCGAATTCAACGTTTTTCTACAAATAATATTCGAATTCTAGCAATCAATTTCAAAAATTTTCATTATAATTCAGAAGTTTATTTCAATTTACATGTTTTCTTGGGGTTTTTAGGGCTTTGAATTAGAAATTTAATGTCTTTCTTTATGGTTTTGTAGTAATATGGGAGAAATTTGATTACTTTGAAGGTTGAAGCTCAGGAAGCCACAATTTTATTAGAAATTTAATGTCGAATTCAACGTATTTCTACAAATAATATTCTAATTCTAGCAATCAATTTCAAAAATGTTCATTATAATTCAGAAGTTTATTTCAATTTTACATGTTTTCTTGGGGTTTTAAGGGCTTTAAATTAGAAACTTAATGTCTTTCTTTATGAGTTGTAGTAAAATGGGGGAAATTTGATTACTTTGTAGGTTGAAGCTCAGGAAACCACTATTTCTGATATTTCAAGATTATGTGATGTTGCTGAAGCCTTATGTGATGCAGAAGAACAACGGTTGAGGCACCCGTTGTTCGATCTACCAATTTGGGAGCCATCTCCACGAAAACTAGTCGCATCATTGTTAGAAGAATGAAGCTTTCAACCATGGGCTGTAGTCTAACTTGGAGGTAGAAGAAAGGTTTCAGATTCATACTCTATGGAAGAAACCTTGATCACAGTGTAGAAAGTAAGTCTCTCTTAACCAAGAATCTGTTGTGTAATATATTTTTGTTCATTGGCCATAGATAGATTCATTAAATGTCACTATATATTTTAAAGAGCACGCAACACATTGTTAGATGCAAGGAACTAGGGTAGAACAACTTTGTGATCTTGTTTAAGGATTTGAATGTAACTGGAGATGTAAAAAATTTGATTTAAAGATTCTTGTTCATGGATGAAGTTTGCATGTTGTGCTGGATCGTAAGCTGTAGATGTAAGAGAGAGTAGCAAATTAGACCAATGAATTTTGCTGCAGCAACTCATTTCCTGCTAAACAACTTCGCGGACAAAACAAACAAACAAGCAAACACGCCCAACTATATCCCACTCGTAGAGTAGGGTCTAGGAAGGGTGAAATGGGGCGAACCTTACATCTATCTTAGGATATTAACTTTGCAGACAACAGACAAAGACGAAGAAACTAGTATTTTAAAAGTGGATCAAATTAACAAGCTCAAAAGTTGGCAATGGTTCTTGTTTTCAACACCAAAGAAGGTGATGATTAGATGCTTTATTCTACAAGTTCAAAAGTTGACACAAAAGAAAGGAAATGGGGTATGATAACTCATAACAGGATTCAGGCCTGCTGATAATGTTTTGATAGGTCATACGGGTGAAACTAAAAATGTTAGCTAAAAAGGAAACGCGTGAAGCGATTAGAAGTCTTCCTAAAGTTTATTTTTTTCTCCATACAACCTTCTAAAATGTTCTATTCAAAAATTGGAGTCAAATTTTACATTCTAATGATTATTATGTAAAAAAGTTATGGAACATTGTTTTTCCCTTACAGACCTTAGCAGCCTCTATGCTTGTAGTGATGGATCAAGTTTTGTATTATATACATCATATTGCATAAAGGAGGATTCCTCCTTTGATGTTGGTTGTTACCAAATTTTGACATCTCAAATTGATATTTACTTGGTATTGATATCGGTTCGGTTCAAGTGTACAAAAATATACGGTACACTTGACGTTGTTTTGTAACCTTGTAGCGAGGTTATGAAATTTATCTTTTTGATGTATCTAACTCCCTCAACTTGCTAATTTATGTATATTTAGCTGGTTGGTTGGTTGATGTGACACCGTATTTACCCTTAAAGCATCTAACCTTTAACTAAAAGGGTGTGCTCGATATTTGACTTAGCTCCCACTTACGTAGGGGCTGGATCACTTCACGGTCTATTTTACGCCACATTACCAACTACCATCACCGCTGTTGACTTGTTGACCTCCCTCTTCCTCCCTTTGTATTTTGATTTTACAACTAAACGTAAAAGGTATCTGATTTTACAACTAACCGTAAAAGGTAAGAAGACACCGGATCATTTACTTATATTGTTTGGTTTAAAAGGAGATGCAAATATAGGTTACCTGGTTGCCTTTTGTAAATAATAATGATGAAAATGTATAGAGTGGGATTTATTATAAGAATATAAATAAATCAAAATTAAAGAAGTAACTTTTTATACTTAAACTATGATACAATTATGTCCTTTTCTCTCTACTAACCCAAGCACCTCAAAATAATATTAACTAGTTTGATGAAAAGACAAATTATTAAGAAAATTATGGATCCACATGTGATTATAACAACATGAACACGTCTCATGTAATCTTATCATACATCTACAGAAATATTTCATTTTATCACACGTCATTCAATTGAACCATGCATCATTGCATCATGCATGAAATATTTCCATACGGTTTTTTCAGTCAAATTACGTTGCTAAAAAATCAATTTTCTTTATGGAAAAACATAAAATTACCACACGAGAGTGTGTTAGCTTAATCTACATGATTATTTAATTTATGTAAAACTATAAATATATGCATGACTTTCAAATCTATTATTTTTATTGTAGTCATTCTTACAAATGATTATGCGGTTTTAAAATAATAAAAACCAAGTAGCATATGTGATGTAAGATTATGAATTTTTTAATCTAATGTCTAAATTCAATTCTTACAATCATTTTTAGTTTCTTAACTAATACATATATCTCAATTAAACCTTATTATCCACTTCTTATTTTTCGAAGCTTACCTTCAATACTTGGAGAATCACAAGGTCCAAACTAAAAAACTTGCAAAACCCAAGACCAAAATTAAAAACTCAAAATTTGAAATTTTAAGAAATTTAAAATTTTAACTTTTATAAAAAAATAATGTCCCAAATACCAACCCCACCAACTCCTTGTCCTACGTGGGATAGTGAGATAACGGTTTCCCTTTAATCAACCGCCCTTCGTTACAATTCAAATTCACAAACTTATTCATTATTAACAATTAATTATTTACTAATCACTAGCGCATTCATTTAATAACTAATAACTTATAGAAAACCCTAAGATTTACCTATAATTTGCACGTAACCATAACCTTACCGATAATTCCCCCTCATAAAATAATTACTGACGAAGTCTTGGAATGATGAGATGTAAACAAATTTTATGTTACCCTTATCACAGAAGATAAAAATGTTGCTTCCAACGAGATCCTCGGCTCCCTTGTTCCCACTTGAACTCAACACAATACTGAACTTTACAATTCTTAAATCTATCATTTTCATGTAATGCTTTAAATCTAATACATAAAATATTACATGACAATTATACTTTTTCCACTAGTATGATTATTTTCTATGCCTAAAACTATAAGTGATCACACGATTTTTAATATATCATTAGTTTAGTGTCCACTAATTAGTAATCACTTCCCATTAATAATCATTTAATCAAACACCAAAAAAGAAGATAATTTGAGGGTATGTTTTGTATTTTATTTATTTCAATGGCCATTTATTTTAGGGAACACAGAGAGGCAGACACAGTGCATATATATAGCAACATAATAATATCTTTCCATATATCACAAGAACCATAGGCCTAATAATCTGCAACTTCGATCACATTAAGGAACAATCATCCCTAAAAATTTGGTCAGATTTTGTGGCCAATTTCACAACTCACAAACAGGGGTTTCACCAAATTGAACCATCATCTTCAAAGCTTTCATCTTTATAGTTCTATGATTTAAGCCCTCATGAAGGTTAATGATTATTCAACTTCCAAAAGAAACGATGAAATCTGCTGTAAGGTATGTTCTTATCAGTTATTTCGTTTGATTTTCGATTGATTTTGTGGGTTTTTGTTAATTGATGTGATTCTGTTCATCTCTTTTCTTCAAGAATCAAGATTGTTGCTTTATAAATCAAACCAACAATGGCTTTATGAAAGATTGTTGTTTTATAGATCAATTCAACAATGGGTTTATGAACAATTGTTGTTTTTATGATTTACAGGTGTCAAACAGAGTTTCAAGAATTCGATGGGTGATCAAAGGCGTTGATTTGAAGACATTCATCGTGTTATTCGTCATACTTCCGGCGATATTCGCCGGAATATTCCTTCACGGCCAGAAAGTCACCTACTTTCTCCGGCCATTATGGCAATCACCACCGAAACCCTTCATTCATCTTCCTCATTACTACCATTCAAATGTATCAATGGCGTCTTTATGCAGTCTCCATGGATGGAGCCTTCGCGATTACCCGCGAAGAGTATTCGATGCAGTGTTGTTCAGTAACGAAATCGACATGCTTACGATCAGATGGAAGGAGTTGTACCCTTACATCACTCAGTTTGTGCTTCTTGAATCGAATTCGACGTTCACTAGCATACCGAAGAAGCTAAACTTCGCGATGAATCGAGAGAAGTTTGAGTTCATTGCAGCTAGGCTGACATATGGGACGATTGGCGGGCGGTTTAGGAAAGGGGAGAACCCGTTTGTCGAAGAGGCGTATCAGCGTGTGGGGCTTGATCATCTGTTACGAATAGCGGGGATTGAGGATGATGATCTTTTGATCATGTCGGATGTTGATGAGATCCCGAGTGGGCATACGATCGATCTGTTGAGATGGTGTGACGGTCCACCGAGGGTTGTGCATTTGAATCTGAACAATTATTTGTATTCGTTTGAGTTTAATTTGGATCACAAGAGTTGGAGGGCTTCGGTTCATCAGTATCAGAAGGGGATAACGCGATATGTGCATTATCGACAGAGTGATTATCTATTGGCGGATTCGGGTTGGCATTGCAGTTTTTGCTTCAGGAAGATTAGTGATTTTGTGTTCAAGATGAAAGCTTATAGTCATACTGATAGAGTTAGGTTTTCTCACTATCTGGATCCGAAAAGGATCCAGAAAGTGATCTGTAGTGGGACCGATTTGTATGATATGCTCCCGGAGGAGTACACTTTCCGGGAGCTGATCGGGAAAATGGGCCCCATTCCTCATTCGTATTCAGCGGTCCATCTTCCTTCATATTTGCTCGAAAATGCTGATAAGTATAGATATCTTTTGCCCGGGAATTGCATTCGTGAAGACGGTTGAGTCTTATGGATTGAGGGGTGATTCAGTTGTACATTATAGTCCCCCGCCACCACATGCCGCCGTGACACCACCGCGCTGCCACAGCAGTTCTTGACATACTCTAGGCTCTGATGGTTTTTGTTGCATACATTTGGTTTACGTATAGTTTTAACTGTTGTTTTTAGGTTAGATTATCTATGAAGTTTATTGGGTTTCTGGGCATGAAATCCTCTATACTATTTTGTACAATGGTAGCATCCATTATGTTGGTATCATTCTAATTATTCATACTGTATAAGAGATAAGTCAAAACAAATTCAAATTGAAAAAAATAATAATAATTTAAGTACACTCAAAACCAGTGACGGATCTAGAATTTTAATATGTGATGTTAACTTAATTGAGGTATGTGCAGATTAAGCAAAGCTCTACAAGTGTTACGTTATTAATATCACTCAACGCACGTCTTATCGAACACATTTCTTAACCGGTCAAAAGTGATAAACTTTACAAGGTTCAATCAAGCTTTTTATTTTTACGCCCAAACTCTGATCTATTTATACGCTTATGAGTTATGTTCGTTCAACTCAAATTAGAATACCATTTTGTTTGACCCGATACTTTCGAGCTTTGACTTAGCTCGATTGGATATGACGGTACTTGCGTAAAAAATGAGCTTTAACTCCTGATATGACCGAAAACATGACATGACACATATATGAAACTCAACTTGGATTATCGATATTAAATGTAAAATGTTGTTATTAATGGACCAGATACTTTTGAGTAGCTCAACTAGAAATGAAGTTATAATAAAAATTACAAAAACTCCTAACATGACCAAAAACATGACACATATATCAAACTCACAAATGTACTTCTCACATTAAGTTAAAATATACATACAAAAAACATGACACATATATCAAACTCACAAATGTACTTCTCACATTAAGTTAAAATATACATACATAGTTATAAACCATAGGAGTTACAAGTTACCATTACATATATGCTCTGCAAACACAGGAATTCAAAGGCCATCAAAGACATATAACAAAATTGGAGCCTCGTGACACCTGATCGTCATGCTTTGCTTACTAGCATCAGTTTCAAACAAAGCTATTTCAAAAAGAGAACTCCATAGCACCATCAAACCTTTATTTCTGTTCAGGATTTGAAATAAGAATAACCAAAAGAGAAGCATAAACATCCATCAATGGCCAATCATTTGCATTCTCTACAACCGATCTAACCAGCCAAAAATGCTGTCTTGCGATGAAAACTGTAAGTCCTGCATGCATGTTACAAAGAAAAAATAAATTAACTTGTGATGCTTAACGAACGTTTCAAAAGTTTAGATGCGCGCTTGAATGTGATATTGAGTAAACAGTCAGTTCGAATTTAAAAGACACACTTTCGACACTTAAAAAATTAACATATAAGACGATCAGAAAGGACATTTTTGTGAGAAATGGAGGCATGAGTAAAAGTCTCAAATGATTAGAAAGCGACAAACAAAATATGTTCATCCAAACATTGCACACCAACTATTACAGCTACAATTCGTATTAATCAGATAATCAGTTTCAAAACACATATCCAATAAGTCTCATTTCCGGAGTATTGATGCTGGATGCATACAAAGGATAGGAGGCTTACAGAAAGGTTGAAATCTGGTGGAGTACCCAAGTCCAGATTCTCAAGAACATCAATTCCAGAACTTGCACCCCTACTGGTCCCCGGTGCACAGTCAGCATTGACGTTAGATCCAGATTGAGGCCCAATATTTAGCCTTGAGTCAACAACAGGGTCATTAGCATCAAGATTCTCATTGCAGAACAATGAGTCATCAAATGCATCTAAATCAACCGCCTGTGAATCATCTTCCCATGTGGGTAACTCTAAGTTAACCTTATTTTCACCATTAGAAGTCGAGGGAAGGTATTTCTGCGCAACAAACCAAGCAGATTCCTAACACAACATCAAATGAAAACTGTCAGCATGGTCACAAGAAAACACCAATTGCTTGAAACAAGAATTAGAGCTGGTAAGATAGATGGATCGAACGGGTTAGGTGATGGGTTGGGTTGAAACTGGCCAAAGTATGCCAGGTGGGGTTGACTATTGAACACTATTTATCCATTTTTAAATCATTTTTTATTTAAAATATAATCTGGATACCGAGATAAAGAGAAAAAGCCCAACAAAAAATTTTGAACTTTCACTCATATTAGTGATTGCGTATCATGTTACCTTTTTATGCAATTTGTCCTTTAACTTTGACTCTTAGATTTGTCAAAGATTAAACTTTACTCTTAAATGAATCAAAAGTTGAACTTTCACTCCAATTAGTGAGAAAATTTCTTGATCCTTACATCGATGAACTTAGATTCTTGGCAATTTCCTTGAAAGGTATTTAAAAGATTGTTTGCATTAAAAATAACTTTTGGCAACTTTCAACCTCTTTAATTCTTTTCTTTTTGAATATTTTTTTAGCATAACCCATTTTAAAAGCAACACAAATGTAATCGACCTATTCACAAGTAAATGGGTCAAAATTGGCACAAGTGTCAATATACCAACCTGTGGTGGCGATTGGCAGACATTATCAGTGGTGACATCATCCCAAAAAGTGGATTTTCCAGACCTACGTGGATCAGGAGCGATAGTATTTGGAGTTTTTGGACTAGTTATACTCATCCATGCATCTAATTTTTCAGTTACAACATTATTATCCACCTTCTCAATCTCTTTCTGTGACTGATAGAATATCTTTGCAACCACATATTGACCCTCTTTTTCATCTGCAACAGTTCCTAAATGATATTGATGCATGACCCAGTTCAATTTATGAGGTTTTAAACCACCACCAGCAGCCCCGTAAAGGACCATTATCTTCTTGCATCCTATCTGGACTCCATTTTGCATAACAGCTTTTGTTTTTCCAGTCTTGTGCCAACGAACATCCGTGGTCAGACTAGATTCTTGGCAGATCTTGCGACGCTTTCTCTGACCACTAGTGTAGGCATTTGTGATTCTATAGAAGAAATGAACACTGTTTCCATCTTTTCTAGCGCCTGTAGTATTAAATCAAATGCGTTTAAAGTAAAAAAAAATTGTTAACTCGCAAATCAATAATGACACATTAGACAAAACTATCAAACAGTTAAAATAAAAAAGATTAGCTTAATAGGAAATGGATCAAAAGGTTGCAACCGTCAAAAGTCACCCAAAGTGTTTTAGAGTGCATAAACCTCCTAGATCAGTTTATTCAAAGATTAGATTATAATTATAATACGGTTTTTGTAATCATGTTTAGTACAGAACATCTATGGAAAATTTGAACTTTTCACGACACAAATATCCATAAACCTTTTGAACAGGTTAACCCTATCAGACCAGCAGCATAAAACTACCATAGAGCCAGACCTGTTTTGACCGATTATCCAACCCATCTGACCCACCTACATTTCCATCTCTAGTAATTTCTGAAATCACTACATCACAAGTACTCTCCTTACCAGGAAGATTTTCAGGATGCTTGTAGCATATTCCTTCATCTACATCAAGTGTAGGGATGAATTCATCAATGAACTGGTGTGGCATTTTATTCCCCACACCACATTTGGCTGCCAGATGTTCTAAGAGCTCAGCGTCAGTGGGTTCAAATTTCACACCAATGGGGAGCCCAGGCCACTCTACTGCCACCTACAATATGAAATGCATACAAGAAGTGATATTTATATTCGTAAAACAAAGGCACACAACTGATTATGAAAAGTTGGAACCTTTCTTTCTTACATCACTATTATCAATCCTGCAGTGGCATTTGGGGCACTCCCTATTCGCACCACAGTCTTTGATTTGATGTACTAAAGGAAGACTAGATGTTTTAACCTTTCTTGCAATACCTCTACAATCAACAATCCAACTTCTACAATACTCAAAAAGTAGATTTCATTAGCAGCAAAACCAACTTTTGTTCCAGCAATCCAAAAAGAAACACAAGTTAGGCAAAGCAAAATGGTCTAATAAATGGGTAGACAGTAGATATATCATCCATACGATGCTTACTAAAGATAACTTAATTTATGATATGATAATGCCGCATGATGAAAGATTGAAAGGATAAGAAACACAGAAAGATATGATATAAGAACCATTAATGTGGTGCTCACTAAAGATGATCAAATGGCAAGTTTGATGTTTTCATTCAGTTTGATAAACCATTTGGCTAGTGATCGAATCAAGGACATAAACAAAATTAAGATATCGTTGCATACCAAAAGAGTTAGAAAGCTGCAATTACACATTAGAAAAATTAAGAACAGAGAGTATAACTTGTGCATTGCATACCACCAAAACACAGAAGATTAAGAAAGCAGAAAGTAAACAATCAAAACCTCAATTTGAGGTATACAGCAACTTAATATATCATAATCAACAAACACCCATCAAAGCCCTCAATCTAAAAACAAAACCACTTGATCCATAGAAGCTATAAGCATGTAATGCATCTGTTCTTAAAAGCCCTAACTGTTAACAAACTTAACATATACAATCCATACGCTGGATAAGAAAGATCTAAAACAAGAAGCAAGCCATTAATCCAAAATTCCCACACCATCACATACACAATCACACACCCAAATACACACACACAACCAGCTGGATGATGTAATCATATCAACATGTAAGAATCTATCGACTAAACCCTAAACGATCACCGCAGATTACGATCGTAAAACCCATCTTCAGAAACCATATTCCCACCTCATCCCACATCAAAATCCACCAAAAAGATGAGAAATCAAAAGGTTTCAAACACTAATAACACAAAATCACTCACCTTGCCATTGTTGCTAAGTGAAATTGAAGCAAGATTGTTCAATGGTTACCGGAGAGAGAATCTCCGGCGCCGTCGCCGGTGACGGAGTGACGGTGACAGTGAGGTGTTGTAAGTGAATAAATATTGCAATTTTGGGTTTTCATTCTTGTTGTCTACCGAAGGAAGTAATGTATAGTGAAGAAGAGAGTGTAAGCGCGTGTTGTTTGTATGCGCGTGGGACTGGAAAAAGACGCGTTTGGGCGGGAAATTATGAGAGGTGCGTCTCCCGAACCTCAGGTTTCGTTTCACCTTCGTTAGACTTTTTTCTTTTTTTAATAAATAATAATCTTTTTTTTAATTTTTATTAAGAATTTTATATTTTAGTGATTTAAACAGTTATTTGTTAACTATAGTAATTTTTACTCTTAACTTTAGGGCCGTGTAGACATCAGTTTGGTTAGGTGTATATGCCCATTGAAACCAAGATCGATGCTCTCGTTGTTAGAATTTAGCAAATGAAACCGAATAAAACCTTGGTTTGGTTATTGGTTGGTTTCGGTTATTTTTTGTTTGTTTTGAGCATGTTTCAAGCATAAAAAATACATGAAAATATATGAAAATGTGCTTCAAATACATGAATATATAGCCATCGGTTCATTTTGGTTTATTTCAATTATGGAAAAAGGGAAAATCAAAACCATAAGTTGATAATTTAGTATTGGCACTATCTTAACTGTAACAAATCGATTATTGCGGTTTTGATTATATTCAGTTTGGTTTTCGGTTCGATTTTGTTTTTTCTTTTCGAATATAAGTTTTTTTTAATGATCTCCTCTTGTTAATTTGACAAGTATCACTTATTACCTTAATTTAATGAACTCATTTTCACGAAGAACACAACTTTGCATGCCCCTGACGACATGACGTATGATGTGTGGACATCAAGTTAAGCTATCTTTAATAATCGTTGCATCTATATGAACTGACAAACCTAATTCTCAGTTTGTGTGTACTTGTGATTGTTAATAAAAGTAAAAAAATTAAACTTGTTATTATATAAATTGTCAATATAAACTATTATCAACGAATAAGTCAAAGTTTAACATATTTCGTTTTTAAATTTTGAATGCAAAAACTATGATTTTTTTATAGAAATGACTTAAATTATTTTTTTAAAAAAATGGATATCTATAATAATAATTCTAATACAGTATAAGTTGGCAAAATAATATGAATCTCTAGTTACGTATGATATTAAAGTACTGAAAATGAACTATACATTTATTTGAAAACATAAAATTTTATTCGAACTTAGAACATCTAATAATACAAGACATACATATATAAGACTATAATATTAGCAAAACTAACTAAAAAACTATGTAACAACTTACATCATTATGGAAGAAACTTATACTAATATGAAATGAATTTACAATCATTAGAATAGCTTAGTGATAAAAATGCATTTCATATATCTATAAAGTGTTGGATTTGTAGATTATGTGCGGAGTAAATTAATGAAAAAATGAAATAAATTTAGTGTTAATTAATTATTAAGATTTTTAAATTATCATTTATACTAAACATTACCAAGCCTAAGCCCGAACCTATTTAACTAGAAGCAATGGAAGTTGGAAACTGTGGGACCAACAAGTCAACTTCTTCCCCAAGTAATTTACATGGAAACAACTTAACAAATATATAGCCCCCTCAACTTTATCAATTTACACAAACAGCCCCTAGATTGTTCTTGGATCCAATTTTGTATAACAAATTGTTTAGAAAAGAATAAAAAACTATCTAACTTTTGGTTCTATAAAGGTAACACACACAAGCAAAATTTAAGCTTAAAAGCTATAAAATTTGTCGGAAATATTCCAACTACACGTGCAGGTGCAAGAGAGAAAACATAAACAATAAATAATTTGATACGGATGGTCTACATAATTAATATAATATAATACGATATAATAATAATAATAATAATATAATAATAATAATAATAGATAAATCGTTATTGTTGTTAAAATTTAACGTTCAGTTTGACGTTCCATCTACTAAGCAAAATATTTCGCGTAATTAAGTTTTAGAACTAAACATCTAGTAATTTAAACTGGTTAATATACAATAGATATAATACATCTAGTAAAATTAAATCAATACTTGTCAATAAACAAAGACGGGATATTATCAATGATTTGAAATTAGATGTATAAAATGAGTCGTTAAAAAAAGATATACAAAACAAGAAGAGGCGCACTATTTTTTAAACTTAGCTTCTTACATCTACAACTAATCGACATAAACAAGTTGGACTTCATCTCCTCGTTTATCATACGACACGAAGACTTAACATTGCTAAACTCCGTAACATCTCTCACCTTTCACACGAATCAGAATATCTATAGCGTGACAAATTGCTCTTGACTCTTGAAGATGAGACATATACAATAACAATTCTAATATGTAAAATTTCCCAAAAAAAGTCTAAATTAGGGGTGTTCAAAGTCGAATATTCGAAATTTTAGATATCCGAAAATTTTGAATAGTAGAAATCACTATCTGTATCGGTACCTGGAATTTTGGATACGGATACGATAGTGATTTGGTATCCAAATTCAATTTTGTTTTCTTTATTTTTTAGTTTTTTTTTATAATAATTAGACACATGCTATTATAAAAATAATATAAAAAACAACTCATATCACAAAAGTCTCAAAATACACTAAAAAATCTCAATCTAAAATAAAGTTATGACTAAATTTAAAATAATAATAATAATATTTTTTGTTTTCAGATAATCAAATATCCGAATATCTGAAACTTTTGAAAATCAGTATCCGAATGACCGAATCCGAATTTTTGAATATCCAAAAATTCAGATATTTCATATTTGAATTTACGGATCGTATTATTAAATTCAGATATTTTTGAACACCGCACCATACCACACCAAATCACTTTTAAGAAACGTGTATAATAATAAGAACACGTGACCAATATATTCCACATGCAAGCAACAGAGTTCAAATACCTCTAAATTTGATTTTAAACAAGTGTCAATGTTTTACTTAACTTTCGTTTTACATTACCTCTGTATAAACCGTTTGTGGTATGATATATATAGTTTTATTCTATATTTTGTACGCGAGGATGTGAGCAATTTTGCTCCCAATATCAAGGTAAAATTTTATAATATCCACTTATTCGCATGAAAAGGAGGGAGCTTGTTCTTGATCTTTTTAGGTTATGCAACAATTACAGATCAGTGATACATTCGCATTCTCTAACCATCAAGACAGGGCTGATTCAAGATAGTTTCATTGCTGCTAAATTGAGCAACTTCTATGCAAAACATGCAGCACTTGAGGCCACACGCAAGGTGTTCGATGAAATGCCTCAACGAACTGTGTATATATGGAACTCTATCCTTAAATGCTACTGTAGAGAGAAACTATATGTACAAACTCTTCATCTGTTTCGTGATATGATACATCTTGAAAACCCTGATCAGGCTACAATATCGATTGCTTTGAACGCGTGTTCTGGATTGAGAAAGCTTAGCTGTGGAAGAATGATTCATGGGTTTGTTAAAAAGATTTATGAGATGGATTCTGATTTGTTTGTAGGGTCTGCTCTGATTGACATGTATTCAAAATGTGGGCTGATCGATGAAGCGTTGAGAGTTTTTGAGGAATATGCAAAACCGGATGTTGTTATGTGGACTCATATTATTACTGGGTACCAGCAGAATGGTGATTCAGATTTGGCATTTGGGTTCTTCTCACGAATGTTAATGGATGGACGTGTAAGTCCAGATTCAGTAACGCTTGTTACCGTTCTTTCGGCCTCAGCTCAGTTGGCAAATGTGATGTCTGGATGTTGTGTTCATGGGTTTGTGACTAAAAAGGGATTTGATAATGATCTGTCAGTTTGTAATGCTTTACTAAATGTTTATTCGAAGTATGGTTGTATTAATGCTGCTGCTATGATATTTAGGATGATAGAGCAAAAAGATGTCATTTCATGGGCTTCTATAATTTCGTGCTATGCTCATAACGGGGCTGCTAATGATGCGATTAATCTTTTCAATGAGATGATAGGTGAAGTGGTTGAACCCAATTCAGTATCGATTATAAGTGCACTCCAAGCATGCGAATCAACCTGTAACTTACAAGATGGCAAGAAGATTCATGAAATTGCTGCAAGAACAGGGCTTGAACAAGATGTCTTTGTTTCCACGGCTCTAATTGACATGTACATGAGTTGTTCCACACCTGATGAAGCCATTAAACTCTTTGAAAAAACGCGCAAAAAAGATGCAGTTACTTGGATAGCTTTGTTAACTGGATGTGTACAAAATGGTATGGCATACAAGTCAATGGAGCTTTTTGTCAACATGCTGTCCAATGAGATCCAGCCAGATGTCAATCTTATGGTGAAAATTCTCACAGCATGTTCCGCTTTAGGTGTTCTTAAACATGTTATATGCCTTCATGGTTTTGTAACCAAATCTGGATTTGAAGATAGTAATTTCATCAGGGCTTCACTCATTGAATCTTACTCCAAATGCGGTAGCTTGCATAAGGCCATTGAAGTATTTAAAGTCACTGAAACAAAAGATGTTGTCATTTGGAGCTCAATGATTGCAGGTTATGGTATTCATGGGCAGGGGAAGGAAGCTCTTGTATTATTTAACTACATGGTCAAGATTTCAGATATAAAACCGAACAACGTGACATTTCTTTCAATTTTATCATCATGCAGTCATGCAGGCATGATCAAAGAAGGTATGGAAATCTTCAACATCATGCTAAATGAATATCAATTAACACCTGAATCAAATCATTATGCAATAATGGTTGATCTATTTGGGCGTATGGGGGAACTGGATAACGCGATTGGTGTTATTAATGATATGACTATACCAGCCGGGGCCCATGTTTGGGGGGCGCTATTAGGTGCATGTAGGATTCATCACAACACAAAACTCGGGCAGATTGCAGCAACTAATTTGTTTTTGTCTGATTCCAGTAATGCTGGGTACTTCATATTGTTATCAAACATGCATGCTGTGAATAAAGATTGGGATAATGTAGAGAAACTAAGAAGTGTGATTAAAAATAATAGTTTGACCAAGGTGCATGGTCAAAGTACAGTTGAGGTTAACAGTGAGGTTCATAGTTTTACCGCAAATGACAGATTTCACCCTCAGGCTGAGACTGTTCGTGGGTTGCTTCAGTCATTGGAAGTGATGACAAGGGAAGAAGGTAATGTTCTTGATGTTGGATTCTCTGGTTGATGATTCTTTCAAAGTTATGTAGTTTTTGAAAGCCAGATTCTTGGAGTCATGGTAGGGATTGCAGAGTAGCAGGTAGGTTATTTGACTTATTTTTTATAGTTGATAGAAGTGATTATAAGCTGGCAGTATATAATATCATTAATTATATGATTTTCATGCCCGCGAGATCAAGATTGTTATTAAGTTGTAAATTTTGTGTCCCTTTGTAGCTTCTTTGTCCGTACTGAACATGTTGCTCATGACCATTGCCTCGTAGCAAAGCAACAATATTTTCAAATAATGTGCTGTCTATTGTGTCCCTTTGTAGTTTTTTTTCTAATGGATTGACATTTGATATTTGTCAAATAGGTTGGTGTCCCATTCTCGTTGACTTACGGAATCTTAAGACCTGAAGGCGCTAAAGCTCCATCTACTCTTTCATAAGCCAAATTTGTGACTTTTCTTCAAATTTCATATACGAAAGGTACTTCAAGGTGTGTTATTCTGTTTTTTACTCTATTGTGTGTATGGCCTGTGATTTTAAATGTTTAACCGTTGTTTATATGGTTTCATCATCAGTATCAATGGTTTTGATATGTGAAAATTTCTAGCTTGTGTAGTTTCTTTTCCCGCATGAAGATTTTTTATTCTAAACACGTCATCACCTATAGGTGAATGGTTTATTTAGTTTTATGCAGTTTCAGAGTTATGTAGTTGTACTAACGGATTACCATTTGAAGAATATGATGCATATGCATGAAGAACTTAGAAGAAGGAACGTTGGGTCATCAAGCAAACTGGGTAGTTCAACAATACAAGTGTTAGATGGTGCCGTGGGAGGTTAAGTGGTGCAATAGCAGGACGCTCAATGCAACATTAGGTTCAGGTGGCGCATCAAAAACTCCAGGGGGGGGGGGGGGGTGCAAATGCTTTTGCTTCGAGATCTTGATGGTTCAACCTGCATAAGTCAAACACAGGTGTTGGCTCGATACTATGTTTCAGTCAGCCATCATATGCAGCAGGTCAAAAGTTGAAATACCATCTTTCGGTCAACCAAAAAATGTATTAAGCAATTTCTATTCAAACACAACTTCCAATCAACCAACAAATGCATTTGACAGTTCAGAAGTCGAAACACAAATGCATTAGGTGGTTCTGATGATAAACTTCTGTAAGACATTGCCCTCACTTGTGTTAAGTTTTTGTAAATTTGCAGTCTGATGTTAGGTGGTAACTGGTGCGTCCCGCAGTCAAAATGTTAGTGTTCACATCCTTTTATGCACAGATTGTGATGTATTTATTCAACATAGATCGCGTTAACATAAACTCAACCAAAACACACAGATTAACATGCATTTTCCCGCCAGAATCTTTACAAATTTCCAATCTTTCTAACCTAAAAGAAATCAACCTCCAAGTAGTTACCACCAGTAGCCTTCACATCCACATTCTCTGTCGCCGCCACTGGCACATCCGGTGGCGTTGTACACCGGATCAACGCCCAATTCACACTCTGAAAAAACGGGTGCTGCTTAATCTCCGTCGCCCCTCTCCGGTAAGCCAGCCGGTGCTGCGGTTCCTTAACCAACAACCCCCTAATCAAATCCCTCGCTGCAAAGCTCACCGAAGGTGATTCAGGAAACCTCAACGGATGTCCGACAACGTTGAACAAAGTGGCCCGGTCACTCTCCCCTTTGAATGGAGTTTTCCCGAACAACAGCTCGTAAAGAAAGATCCCAAATGTCCACCAATCAACAGCACTCCCGTGACCTTCACCCTTGATGATCTCCGGTGCTAGATACTCGTGGGTTCCAACAAAGGACATTGATCGGGCGTTTGTGGGTTCTGCAATGAGCTCCGGGAGAGGGATCATTTGATTGTAGATTTCTGTTTTGGGTCTGAACCGTCTTTCTTTCTTCGGTTTGGTCGTAAACCGGGGGCCGAAACATGAGGGCTGGATGCAGGATGGTTGGATCAAGCAAGATGGCTCGATACAGGCAGGTTGGACGCAAGAACTGGAGGCTTTTGGCTCAACTTTTGGGTTCATGGATCTAACTAGTTTAGGGTTGACAACACATCTCAGTGAGAGATCAAAATCGGATAGCATTATGTGACCGTCTTCGCGGACTAATACGTTCTCGGGTTTGAGGTCTCTGTAAATGATACCCAGCATATGCAGATACTCCAAAGCAAGGAGAACTTCAGCTACATAAAACCTATACAAAAAATAACCACAAGTTAACAGTTATGTAGAAGTCAGAGGTGCAAAAATGTGTTTCTTTGTACATTACCTATTTGACCCACATAAAACATAACTAGAATCGGTCCATTCATATGTAAACGGGTCAAAAAGACACCTTTGATTCGTTTGACCGTAAAATCTATACGTAGAAATCACCATTGATCATAGAACCTATATATAGAAATCACCCATTTAACCATTAATGTAGAAAATGGTGGGTTATAGGCAAAACAAACACTATTTGACCTGTTTCTTTTTAACCACTCTTTTAATATGATACCTGTTTGACCCCGAATCAACTCATTCTTGTGTAAATAAGTCGTAATAGATGCTTCTGATCCAACCTGACCCGACCTGTTTTGACCCATTCAAAACAACACATATGGAAGATCACTAACCTGGCTGCATGCTCGGGAAAGTACTTCCTGGGCTGTCTTTGGCGGAGAGCATGCAGATCTCCGCCATTACAATACTCCATCAACAAACAAGACAGTTTCTCGGTTTCAAAATGAGCATATAAAGTGGGCAAAAACGGGTGATCTAATGATTGCAAGATCTCCCTTTCGGTTTGGGCCCTCAAGAGCTTGTTCCGACTTGCTAAACAAGCTTTATCCATCACCTTCATGGCAAAGTAATTTCGTGTACCGATCAACTCAGAAAGATACACACTTCCAATATCTCCACACCCCAATCTCTTCAACTGTCTAAAATGCTTCATCTCTAGCGAACCCGTTTCACTTTTGGACCTCACAACTTGAATAGCCTCCCATCGCGTGTCGTTTTGCTTGTGGGGCTTGTAAATCGTGCTGTTGTAACTACTCGAGCTGCTGTCATCACTTAGATCACTCCCCGTGCTTCCCCTATATATACTGCTTGTTTTGTTGCTGTCGTTACACTCGTAAGATGCACTACTTTGACCATTTTCAACACTCTTCTCTCCTGTACTTGAAAATTCACTAACTTCTGTGCTGGTGAAGCTTTCTTTAGCTTCTGTAAAATGTGTAGTTGAATACAAACTGTTTTGTGGGCTCAAGTTCAACTTAACCAGACCCTGACCATGACCATGACCAGGGTCAGGGCCAGGGTCCGTGGTTGAGCCAGTCGGGTCTAGAACCTGGTGATGGAAGTAGCCATTTGCGGTCTGACCACGAGCCTCATTGGGTTCAACGGGTTGCAGATTCAACTCATCTTTTGGAGTGCAATCATAAGTGGTTTTGTAGGAAATTCTTGAACTGCCAACCGAATTCGTGGAAGTCTCGGCTATCAAACGCGATGAAGATTGTGAGTTTTCGAGTTTTGGATGTTGGTTGAAGGCTAACATGGTAGTCATGCTTGCAGAGTTATGATTAGTTGATAAAGAACCAACACCATCAATAACGAGATCCATCTGAACCACTTCAACCACAATTGAATCAAACACAATCAACCCCTACAACAAACATCAATTTTCAATTTGGGGAAGAACACATTCATAAACCCTACACTATTCACCTGCGATTCTTTACCAAAACCGATGAAAAGTAAACTACATTGAACTATTTATCAACATAATCAACATAACACAAAGCACAAATTGACAAATTCTTGAAATGGTAAGAAATTAACTCAATCAAAGGTCAAATTCGTTCTCTCAAGATCTCAAATTCGATCATGAAACTGAAATACATTATACATACCTGATTAAAGATTCATAACTGCTTAAAGAAAGTGATTATATTGATCTTTATGCAACTGTTGCAGATCTTAATGAAACAAGAAAAAGATCAAGACCCAGAGTGAATATGTATGAGAATTCATCGAATCATTTGGGGGAAAATGTGGGTTTTGTAATTGGAGGTATAAAGAATGTGTTCATAACTTCATACTCACTCTCACTACACGAAGAAGTTTACAAATCAGTAATCATGGGTCTAAGGCTAGAGGTGAAGACAAAACTGTTCATATGTATTTACACATTAACCCCCTGATCCTTCTCGTTTTTTTATAAAGAAAACTTTATAAAATATTAAGCAAGTTTTATTTCAATTTGGTCATTAATACTTTTATTTCTTCCAATAAAATAATTAAAGTTTTAAAACTGTTATAATCAGGTCCTCTATATTTTTTTTAATTATTTTAAATAATTCACAACATTTTTAAAATAATTTAGTTTTTTTATAGATATTGTTAATTTTTTAAAAAACTTTAATTTGTTTAATTTTTTGGCAACTTATGAATGAATTAATTAGAACAATCCTGAAACTTTAGCGATCTGATTGGAACAAAAATTTTACGAGTGACCTGAGTGGAACAAAAAACTTTATGAATGATCTAATTAGAATAATTCTATAACTTGATTACTATTTTATAAATTTTTTTTTAAACGCCAAACGCCTAAGTTATTAAAAGGATTTATGTTACATACACCACTTATAATGTAAATAATAAACAATTGTTTGCTTTAAGTAAATTGTAGTTTATAAGCTTTTAAGTTGTAGTTTACTTCATGTAAAATGTGTAAGTGGTGTAGAATGTCTAATCAATGGTATATGAATATAGATTTATTTTTTTCTAATTTTAAGTTTTAACGTACAGGACATCAAATTTTAGAAATTGGGATGATTTGTAATTTCATGAGTGTGTTTATGCTTGTGTCCTTTTATTGTACTACTTAACATTAAGAAGTTTAACTTAGATACAAGACTTATAGATATGTTGTCACATACTTATTAAGTTGGGGAAATTACAAGCCTAAAAAGTTAATATAGTTGATTTTGATTAAGAAAGTTGTTAATGATAGAAAGCATGTTGACTAAAAGATTAGTGAATAATTGTGTATTTGTTGTGAAGTATTTTTGTATTTAAGTGTTAGGTATATCAATTGATATTTGTCAAGTAAAATATAAATCAAGAAGTTGGAAAGATTGGAAAAATATATGAAATTGGTATAACGATTAAATGAAATATCAAAGATGTCCTTATAGGAACAAATTCAAAGTTTGCTAATAAGGGTCGTAAGTATGCCCAATATAGGAGTAAATCAAAAGTTTTATAAATTGTCATTTAAGTTGAAAATAGGGGTCATATGTTCCATTTTTAAATGACTTGTTTCAATATCCAACCCATTAATGGATAATAAGTCGTCAAAACTAAGTTCTTTAAATTTAAAATCAAAACGTATAAATATTAAACTGGCTTATTTGTTTCGAGTGATTAAGTTGTTTGAAAGTCTTATAGCACCTATTAATATAAAAATATAAAATTAAATTAATTATCAAGGTATATATACGAGAATGATGTAACTGCAAGAATCATGAGTATAATTAATAGAAGTTGTTATGAGTAATTAACGAACCTGTATAAGTTGGTGCTAAGAAATAGATACACCTAATCTGCTTTTAATACAGTTAGTAGTAAATTGGTTATTTTTTAACAGTGGAATATTGTATTCTTTTTTTGAACAACTCTCCTTCACATTTGTTGTAGGACTTGAACATCAATCTTACTGAACACCTTGATACTATTATACTATAAGCCTTTCAATGAGTAATTTAATTCATACACCAGTCTATTATAACAAATACTATTCTTAACATTTTATAATAATTATAAAACTTTATTATTAATAACTAAATTAGAAATGCGTATATTACATGGGTTGAATATGAACATGATATAATTCATGAATCTCTAAATATTTATTGTGGTTCAAATTACATATTACATACAATAAAAAATTATATATTTATAAAACAATACTTATTTGGATAATACAAAATTTTAAATTCAAAAACCTATAGGTAATAACTAAAATTAAACTATTACTTTAGTTTTCTAAATTATTAGATTTGACTAAAATGATTATTCAGGCTGGATTTTTTTTACAAAGGAACTGAGTGTCATATGACATTACTAATTACTCTTTTAGTATATATCTAGCTAGAGGAAATCGTGCATAATACGAGTTAAATAAATAAAATATTAAATATAATAAAAAAATTATTAATTATAGAAAAACATTATATAATAAGATATGATTAAGTAACTGGGTAGAGTTATTGTAAAAAGAGAGGAAAAATTAAAAGGAGTGAAAATGATTATTATCCATTTAATCTTAGATCCAAATGCTAAGAAAAATCCGATAGCATTATGATAGATAATTGAAATTTTAAATGGCAGACCAAAGGTATTTTAGTTTTAATTACATTTTCAAGTTCCACATTTTTTTAAACACCCATAACTTTTACATATAACATTCTTTTTTTCAATTACACAATAAAAACAAACGTTTTTTATCTGTAAAATACCTATAATTTTGATGCATAAAAAACGAAGTTTTTTTCATAAATTTTCAGGTCATTGTGTTATATTCGTCAGCTTATTTTGTAATATCTGGCCACTATGTAATATTAATAAGATCATTATGACTAATATTGACCATTTTATTATGCATTATCCTTTTTAAAAATGATAATTTTCAAATAGCACAATGCTAAAAATGTATTTTTTTTACGTTTTTAGTTCACTATGTAATCCTGATTAGTTCATTGTGTAATCCTTATCAAGTAGCTCATTATGTCTATTGCTAACCATCAAGTCTAGTGCTAGTTATTGTATCACCCATTATGTCTAATGTTAATCATTGTGTATTTTAAAATAGTGATTTTCAAATAACACAATGCTAAAAATATATTTTTTTAAAATCTTTTTCTAGTTTACTGTGTAATCCTGATCGGGTTATTGTGTGATCCTCGTCAATCAACTCATTGTGTCCACATTGCTAACTATCGAGTCTAGTGTTGGTTATTGTGTTGCCCATTGTGTTTAATGTTGACTATTGTATTATGCATTATGTTTTTTAAAATTATGATTCTCAAATAACCAATGCTAAAAATGTAGTTTTTTTTATATTTTCAGTTTATTATGTAATTCTAGTCATGTCTTTTGTAATTATCATCAAAGCAGCTCATTATATCTATTGCTAATTATCGAGTCTAGTGTTGGTCCTTGTGTTACCGATTATGTCTAAAGTTCACCGTTGTGTTTTTAAAATGATGATTTTCGAATAACACAATAGTAAGAAATGTAATCTTTTTTATGTTTCAAGTTCATTGTATATTCCTCATCAAATAATTGTATAATCTTGATTGATTCGAAGATTACATAATCATCTAACAAAATTATACAATGAGTTATCAACACCATACGTATTTTAAAGATTAAAAGATATTTGTTTCTATGGCGTAATTTTGTTAAAAAATAATGTTGTATGTAAAAGTTATGAATGTTTTAAAAAAAGGTGAAACTTGAAAAGTGGGAACATTACTAATTTTGTCTTCAGCCTAATTTTGATTAAAAGGACACGTGTTAACATCTTAATCCTTCTTATATCTTTTAAATTTATAACACTTTGTATTGAGCATTTCTCTAAGTAAGAACTATGAGTAATAAAATAACGATATCAACTTTTTTAAACTTTTGTTTTTAATATTTTTGTTTTTTCCATAACAAAGTAAAAAATTATTTCAAAACAAACCATTTGAAAAATATCATTTTTAACTTATTTTAATTATAACTCCTAATTTTAATTAGTTTTGATTTACAAGAAATTACTTTTAAAAAACTAATTTTAAATATATTATTTAAAAAAAAGTTTGATGTTTTAGAGAAACTATTTAGTTATATGAATTTATTTCAGTAAAAAGAACATTAATAAAAAGATTTTTTCTTAATTTATTAATAAATTATTTTTAATTAAAAAAGATTAAATAGTATTATTAGTAATTAGTTTAATTTATTAATAAGAGAAAAAAACAAGTAAATTTTAAAAGTGAATATGATATTGTCATGCATCCTTTTAATTACTTTTATTAGAGTATATATATTTTAAGGGGTAACTTTGTAAAATAATAATTAATTTTAAACAATATTTCAATTAGGTAACTCAAGTTTTAAAAGTATTTCAATTAGGTCACATACTTTTTATATTTTATATAATTTAAAGTCTTAACATGTTTTTAGCATCTTATACTTTTGGTTTCAATTAGAAAATGTTTTTTTTTATTTTTTGGTGCTGATATGAAAGTTGACATAAATTTTAGGTACTTTTGCTTATTTTTTTTCATAATTAACATGTTTTTTTTCAATATAATTTTATATATTGAAAATTATAACACCCATGTCATCTCCATCGTTACTTTTTTGACATAAAATTTTTTAATGATGACTTAATTTAATCGTTTGGTGCTCCGATGTGAAAAAAATATGCGTAAGTGATTAAAATATAATACTTTAAAACTTGGTTATTATTCTGAAACGTTTTCTCTTTTTTTAACTACACCCTCTACCCTACTCTTATTATTACATTTTCAATCAAATCTATCTTATATCGGGATTTAGACATGATACCTCTCATTTTAAATACATTTATTTTGACGACAAATGTGTGATCCTGTTTCGAACGATATGCGTTATCTTATTTGGGCGCATGTATCCATTTCTCAGCCGAGACCGCATCCCCAACCCATTCAGGAGGAAACCCATTACCGGTAAAAGACACTGACTCAGCCCTGAACATTTTACTCAAATTGAAACTTAAACTCATAAACTTTTAATATTTACATATCATAGATAACTCACCTTAACCAGTTAAACTACCAACCATCGATTCTCATATAAAATACATCATTGGTTCTCATCTAAAATACATACAAGAGGCTCACCAAGTGGTCCAAGTATGATATTCCACATCGTCACTTTATGACATTTAGGTGAAAGAGTCAATAGTCACGAGTGAAGAGCACTATTGACACGTGTCAAGATGTGGTTAGAAGTAGGATCACATGGAGGGTCTATTTTTCAGTAAACTAAAGAGAATCAATGACTCCAAGAACTATCACATGCCCGCACGTGAACCATGTGATTCGACTGAAGTTATTTTCTTTTTTATAATATTTTTCTCCTTAAATCCGACATACTTTATCGCATTTAAAAAACATAAACTCTTCAACTTGAGTACGAGTGCCCATCGCGTTAAGCTGGAAGGGGCACTCGCGGATAGTGTGGCGGGCTAGGTTGAGCCGTTGAGGGTTTATGAATCTATGCTTGAAATCGATAAGGTGACCGCTAAAAACAATTATAATTGTTAAAAGTTACCATCAATGTTTTCAAAACCGAATCAGACCTGGTCGTTTTACCAGTCCGTTGGTCGGATCGATTTAACCGGTTGGACCGTATATAAGAACCGGATAAAACTATAATTATCTTTTATAAATATATTTAAAAATTACAAAAAAATAAAAAAATATATAAAAAAACCGGTTTAATTGGTCCGGTTCCCGGTCCGGCCGCCGGTTCGACCGGTTCAACCGGTCTAACCACTGGTTCAACGTCACACCGGTTTTAAGCACCGAACCAGACCGAATTGGCGTCCAGTTTCCGGTGGGACCGGTTTTCAAAACCATGGTTACCATTGATAGCGTTTTAAAAAAAATTAATATTGTTTGAAATACAAATAAACATACATTTTGCATTTCTTTACAACTAAACTTTTTTAAAATTTCTTCTATCATTCCATAATATATTTTACGTAAACTGATCTTAAAAAACAAAGCAACCTGAAAACCAAGCAAATCAAGGGCTAATTCTAGCCGACGGTATCAATATTTGCAATACTATATATGTTTTGCAACCTCCACCTTTGCAAAACATATATACTTAAACAACACCGGGCCAATTCACACTTGAACCACTGGAAATACTTCTTTGACCCTCATGCATATTGTGAGTCATGACATTAACCCTTCCTTTTATAACTAACTATATGTAGAGATTATATGAAGAGGCTGAAGCAACCAAACTCCCAAAGTCTTTCTGTATGCATGCACACAAGTATTGAAGAAGAATGCTTCGGAAGTTTCACACAAGCAACATAAATATTCTAGGTGTGAAATCTTTCAAAGCCAAGACCAATATCTTCCGAAGCCAAAGATGAAGTCTTCCGAAGCTTCAGTGACAAAGTCTTCCGAAGCCAACACTTGAAGACAGATTTATTCCGAAGACGTCTAACAACATGCTTTATTTGATGTACTTTTCTATAAAGCTGGACCCCTTTCCGCTACAACTCTATAAAGTCACCAAATTATATGAGTTGGTGAAAAGGTCTATGCTTTTGGTAACTGTACATTAAGATCTTGAGTCTGTAAACTTTCTACTTCGTGTACTTTATCCTTTCTGTAATAGATAAGGATGTGAGCTATGGCATGTCATAGTCACAAAGTCAAAAAGGCAATATGCCTTTTTGACTTTACAATTGATTTTGTGTTGTGTCTAGTCAATTGTATTCAGTTGGCTTTCATAGTATGGCCGGCTGTAGGATGTAGGATAAGTATCTCATGTTCTTGTAACTTTAATTTATGCTTTGTAACACTTGTAATAGAACATTGAGAAAGCAATATACTGCAATCTTGAAAACCATCTCCTTGTGTATCTTGCTCTTGTGTTCTGTCTTTTAATTACTTGTGTTCTTAGTGTCTTTACTTGTGGTTAATCCAGTTCACTGTTTGATTAAGTTAAGTTACTCTCCTCTTTGTGTTGTTGTGTTGTAAGTGACCACCCTTCACCGGTCCTTGTAAGGCCTCGTCCCCGGGACACTTACAGTTGGATCCTTATCGCACATAAAACATATAATTACATTTGTATCTCATAAGGCATCGCAGCGGAAACATTTAAAAATGACATTTCATTTCAATATAGTAGCTTTTGCAAAATAATACATCGTTGATCAGTTACAAAATACATTGTTGCATTACATCACAAAAGCATTATATAAATGGATGCCATCCCAAAAGAGTTGAGTAGTCACCTCGTGCCATCCTTAGCAATCATTACCTGCCAACTGGAAACACATCAAAGTCAGCGTTGCTGAGTGAGTTCTAGTTTTATAATAAAACATATTTTTCTTTCTTTATAACCGTTCTTTTTATTTCATGCGATCATACATCATACGTACACAAATAATTATTATCTTCATCGTTCATTAACTTCCGTTCATTCAATCATTCTTACTTTCATTCGTTCGTTCATCATTACCTCTTTTCCTTTCGTCATCACCATGAACTTTACCCTTCATTCTCGTGGTACTGGACCTAAGCCTATAAAAGACCTTCATCGGTGGTGCTCGGCACCAAATGGTCACAGTACCTAAGGCACGCAACAATGGTTCATACGTATGGTCAATCACAAAGAAAGACCTCGATGGCGTGTCCCGACATAGCGAACCCGCACACTGTTGGGCTAACACCTTAATGGCGTGTCCCGACATCCAGTGCTTGCAAGACTTTCATTACTTCATCGTTCATTAATGCATGCATTCTTACTTCATGTTCCTCTTTCATTATCTTTCACTTTACGTTACATAATACTTCATTTCATTCATTAACATAATACGCAAAGCCACAGGAAAGATAAACATACATCATAATAAGGAACATAATATACACAGTCATCAGCATCATACAGGGCAACATCATACATACATAACATACATAATCATGCAACATCATCATCATCATGCCCAACATGCTCTCTAAGGCCTCAACAGTCATCTTACATGAACTTACAGAAACCTTTACGTCCAAACTTACATCTGCACTTTCCCTCGAAAGTCAGAAGTTAAACTACACTTCTCCTCGGGTGCAACAGCCCTATTCGGGCGTATGGACACCCTTCAGTCGCATAGCCTCCATGCGACTGAGCATCATGCGAATGAACCAATGCGGATGAACACTTATGCGAATGAACACCCAATCGTACGAATGGACTTAATGTGGATGGACCTCGTGCGAATGGAACTAATGCGGATGAACACGTATGCGACTGGACCCTCAATCGCATGAATCCCCTTGCGACTGGACCCAATCGTGTGAATGAACTCTCAATCGTGCGAATGGACCCCAATCGCACCTCATTCGGCCGTATGGCCTTCATTCGGTCGCCTAGCCCTAGCTGATGCAGAATGCAGTTCATCCGGAACCCAATCAGCCATATTCGACCTCCAAGCTCATCCAAACTCATTCTAAGCCCAAATCAACCATCCTAAACTTTAGGAATGCATACCACAACACCATTCAAGCACACACAAGCTCAAAAGCAAGGCTCAAACGAATCATACACACACATACACATACGCATACAGGTCACACACATACACACACAAAAACCCGATTTTCAGATGTGTTCCAGCCCCAAATCATTCAAAAATGTGTAAAAGAGGGGTCCTAGAACTCATAAAAATGACCACAACGAGAAGAGCTTCGATTTGACTCGCTTCTCAACGATTTTGGCTCGCTCGAACCAACCCGAACCAACTTTTCTCCCTTTTTCTCTTCTTTCTCTCTTCTCCTCTTTCTTTGGCTGAAAATGTGGGTGTGGGGAGAGGGTAATGGCTGCCCTCTCCCTTTATATACCCCTACTTACCCGACTTTCTCTCGTTGACGAATTTGGTCCCTCGACTTTGATCAATCAAACCGATAATCCACAATGGATGGCGTTTAGATGATTCCGAGCTTCTTCCAAGTGTTGTATGCACCTCCCGAGCCTCCAAATGATCTTGAAGTCTTGATTCCTGAGAGAGTTTTGCAGAGTAACTCTCCCACCAAAGCTTTCCAAAAATGGTGAACTTAGGCATCTATTTATAGGCTTTCCGGAGTGTTTAAGCACGGACCCGTGCCTAAAAGGCACGGCCCCGTGCTAGTACGATGCTTACGAAAGTTGGTCGGCTCGTACATGCAGGTTGTGTCGGGCACGACCCCGTGCTAAATGAGGCACATCCCCGTGTCTACTTTTAGGGAACAGTACTTTTTGTCCTGTTAGATGTCCAAACACGGGGGTGTGTTAATTTAGCACGGGGGTGTGTTTTTTAGCAAAGCATGGGGGCATGCTTAAAGAGGCACGACCCCATGCTTGGACTCCAAAGCTCAGATTATTTCAAATTCTTGCTAAATATGCTTCTTTTGTCCAACTTGTCCTTTTAAACACATGAAAACACAATTTAAGACTTTTAAGTACATTTTCATCATTTTAAGGAAGATATTAAGGAATAATTGATGTGCTTTTGATAGGATTTTTATGTATAATTTGGAGCACATCAAACATCCCCACACTTGAACTTTTCTTGTCCTCAAGCAAAAATCACTTAAAATGACAAGTCCACCAAAAACCAAATAAAACAAATTATAAACATGTCTTTCGAGAAATACGCAAGTAAACATTATTTTCATCCAAATGTAAATATTCTAAGCATATGTAAAGTGATATCCTAGCAAGAAATAGGTTAGTAAAGATTATAATCATGCAAAAATCCACACTTTTCACAGGGTGCACTCACACTCGGCTTAATATATGGAGTCATAATCAAGATTAAGTATGACTAATGCACTCAATTGCCTAGTATGAATACGTGTGAAATCATAAGCTTGTTAAGGGATCAAATCTCCACCTACTTAGATATTTACTTGAATAAATCATTAGGTCTTTGATGGGTTGTAATTTGGCTCGGGCTCGGGTATGGAATATTTGGAAAAGTTGGCTAATTGCTAAAGACGACGGTCTTGGCTTATTTTTCTAACATAAACTACAAGGAATGCAATAAAGGTTCCCTATACAATACTTCAAGCTAGAAGGGATATGCTAGCTTGAGGACTCGTTTAAGGTCAGATTGTCAAGACCATATTTTGCTTTCAAGAATCGTACTTCATCTTTTACCCGAAGATACACAAAACTTTCCTTTCTCAAGGATCATTCAGCTTGAAGCCTAATAGCACCCAATCGGATTAGTTCTGTGTATTCGTATTGAGATTCAGTTTGATTCTTTTTGCATTTTCCATTATGAGACCAATTTCCATAATTCGGGCATCTTTCATATCTTTTTGCCTGTCTCTTTATAGCATTTTTTGAAATTCCAGAAAATGGCGGAACTTGTTTCTTTTTTTGCCATTTCTTTCTTGCGTCGAACGTGAGATTGAAAATTTGTTCGCGGATTTCCGAGGGAAGTCCCGGTTTTGCGTGATGAAGGAAACAAAGCAAATTGAAATCAAAAGATTGCATTCCAGTTCTTTAAGGTCTGCCGGTAAAAGACCAAATTTTTTTATAAGCCAAAAACGTGTCTTTAACGAAAACGGGTTTTGTAGAAGGCTTTTGTTTAAGTGACTTGGTGGCTCGGGTGATTGAAATATAAAAAACGTTTAAGTTCAACAAGGCTCACTATGGTTGACGTTCGGGTAAGGAAAATTAAAGACAATGGTTGGGGCTCGAATGGTTAAGGTTTCCTAGTGCCTAACTCATTTTTATGCAACAAATACTAATTAAGGTCTTGAAATGCATACCCAAAGCAAGTTCTAATTACACGTATCATATGGCACCCTCAATTAAATCCAGAATGAAAGTAGAATTGCAATTTTGCAAAAGTTGTTTAAGGCTCAAAAATAAACTAGCATATGGATGGAATTGGATACAAGTGCTTCATTTTACATGATTAAATATTTTACTAGATTAGATTATTGCTTTTAAGGATATCACAAAAAACATTTTTAATTTTATTTGGACGTCATGAGTTTACTTCTTTATTTCCCGAAAACGTATATTTATAGTTTGGTTTATCAAAAATTTTATTTTTGGTTTCTTGTCATAAAAATTACTTGTTAAGTGATCTTCTCTTAAAAGTTTAAATTTGGACCTTTTTAGCAAAGTCAAATGCATTACTCCCATCCCCACACTTAAAATTCACATTGTCCTCAATGTGATTATATAATCAAGATCGAGAAAGGGTAATGAAATAACTCCCCTAAAAATGATGAAATTTTTAGTTGTGTTTGGTTGGCCTCGTGTTGTTAGAAACCTCGGTATCACCTGAAATGCCACCATTTATTAAAAGTGTTAAAGTCCTAAACACACAAAATAAAAACAAAACGACATAAATTAAAAGATAGATTGGCACAAAACAACTGTGCCGGGTCCCTGAAAATGATACGGCTTTCAAGGGCTTTGTGGGGGAATATCCACCCACTCATGGTACATTCGGTTTCTGATGTATGTGACATCGTTACTGAGGTCATCGACTCGGGAGTGCAGACTTTCGACTCGGTTGAAGGCTTGTTGGGCATATTCAAATGATCGCCGTGCATGGTCGCTGGTTGTTTGTATTGACTCGTAAAGGTCTAACATGGTTGGGAATTCTCTTGTACGTGAACTTGAAGATCCAGCTCCAGCTCCTTCCGGCTGTATTGGCATGTCGAGATCCATAATTATTTCTTCGGGGTCTGCCGGATCCTAGATTTGTCCCTTCTTATCCATGAATCTTGGCTGCCCATTTGGTAGGCTAGTCACCATGTACATACTTGTGCAAATGCTCAAGTCTAACAGTCCCGGCATCACTCCTTCAGTTCCCTCAGTGTTATAACCATAGCTTTCGTATAAGTTCAAAATCCAGCTTCCTCCAACATAGGTGTTGAGCACTTGCAATCGCATTCCTGGCAAAAAGATTACAAAACAAATACCCAATATTACATGGCAACTGATTAATCATATAATATAAAATGAACAAGTCCCTCAAGTTAACAACTCCCTCGCTTTGACCACGAGCTGTGATGGAATGACTAAGTAACCGATGAATGTATCGCAGCAGTGGGTCTCGTATCTGACTGATTTTTGTTTTACTCGTGTTGAACCCTCCAGTTCCAATCCGCTCCCAAAATGCTTTCCTCATTGCACCACTTTCCACATCTTTACTTTCCTCGTCCGGGAAAGTATGGTATGCCGGCATTCCAGATATTGCTTCCTCCTCCATTTCCTATTTCGTGTAGATCCCGAGATAGACACCGAACAAGGCAATGGATGTTTTGTGCCAATGCCCAGCAAGTCTGAATGAAACTGCATTATTATCCCAAGGATCAGAGTCTTTCATGCTAAATTTGAAAGATGCTAAAAATTTAAGGGTTAGTTCATAAGCAGAAGGTCTATTTTGTGAGAATAAACGCTTCCATTGGACACTCAATAATGTATTGTATCTTTCTAGTTGTCCGACGACCGCTAGTGTTTCTTCATCTGCTTGTAAATGGGGTCTTTCGACCCTTTGTAGCAGCCTTTGAAGTCTCTCATGACACCATCTCTCGCGGATCGCTTTAAAACGTAAGTAGGGATGATTCATGATCCTAAAATTTCAAAAATATGTTAATCTATACAAAACCAATTTCTTGAACAGTTTCATGATGTTAGTGAAAATCATGTGTTTTTCAAGACATAACATCATAATGATTCAACTCATGTTCAAAAGTGGTTTAAAAGTTTATCATCCAAGGAAGAATTTTTGAACATGTGGGTGCGTTTTGTGAAACGTGGGGGTGCGGTAAACATGGTAAGGCATGGACTCTTGACTCGAGCACGTGTGGTTATGTTTGTAAATCGTTGATTAAGCATGGGTTTAACGTTTTCTTGCTTAAAAATCAAAGATTGTACGTTGAACATTTAAATTATTTGTTAATAATTCAAGATACCCAAAAATATATTTTACGTTTAATACCACTTGGAAACTTGTGAACATGATTAACACATATTTTACCACGAGTTATGAAGATAGTCTTGATAATGATAAAAGAAAACAAACTAATTAGCAAACTAAACAAACTAATAACTAACAAAACATACTAATTAACACTAATCTACTTACAAGAATAAACATGAACAAGTAGGTTGAAAGTATTCATCATTCCATGAAACGTTTAAGAACAAGTCTTTACATATAATTGCTAGGATTTCGGTTGTTTAGAGACCTAATTACCTAACTACATGTAAATGACTTTCATAATCAAAGGAATTAGTACACTAACCTTTTGTTCAAACACTCTTGAAAGAACTCTTGAAAATATGAAAGAAAATGGAAAAACAAGATGAAAATGAGAGTGGATACGACTTTGCAGGCAATTGAGGTCGGTATTTAACATGCAAATTGAAGAGGAACAAGACAAAAGGCTAAAATATGTCAGCTTGTGTCATTTTTTGTCGAACACGAGGGTGTGCTTACTTGAGCACGGGGCCGTGTTCAAGTATGGTTAGGTGGTTTCAGTCTTTTGTTGTTCCGTTTTTCAGTTTCGCGCGTTGTGTAATTTTCCCGGTTAATTTTTACCACTTTCAAATCATCAGAAAAGATATGAAATTAGTCCTAGAGTAAATAAACATAAGCCAAAATGAAAATTGCATTTCCTAAGGTCCTACGGTTACATAATACGTTAAAAGCCGAGAATCTGAAACAGCAAAACCAGACTCTTTAACGCGCAACAACGCACTTAGCACATCACGAAATGCTTCTAAAAGAAATCTCCACACATTTCATGTGGAAGGTTCGGGATGGGATAGTGAGAGATGCGGTTGCTCAATTCCGCAAGCTTTCGGTTAATGGAAATGAGTTCCTCGCTCATCTGTTGAACTTTTTGGATAAGTTCAGCTAAGCGTTGGGATGCAGTGAGGTTCATTTCAGTCCGTTGTTTGATTAGTTCATGCAACTTGAAGAAATATTCATGAGTCGTTGGTTCTCGTGTTTCAGAACGTGGTTTCTTCGCAGGATTCTAGTTTGAACTTCCGTGACTTGATTCTTTTATTTTTCAGATGTTTATAAACAAAAGTGAGTGTGATGAAAAAATGGAACAAGTGTGGTATTTATATATAGGTCGTGGAAAGTGAACACGGGGGTGTGCTTGGCTAGGCACGGCCCCGTCCTTGTCAGAATTCTTCTTAAATTCGACCTGCAACGTTCCAGAGTCGTCAGCGGAGATCGTGGAAAGAAATTTGTCAGAGACACGGGGGTGTGCTTGATGAGGCACGGCCCCGTGCTTGTGCTTGTGGGATCCTAAAAATTGTTAAAAAGTAAGAAATTTTATGTACAGATGCCGCGTTTAAGTTTCAGGTCTTCGGCACGACCCTTCCCCACACTTAGTTTTTGTCGGGGCGGAGGTGTAATTCCTCCGAGGGAATTTTGGTTGGTCCATCGTTATACGGTTTCAAATGATGACCATTTACTTTGAAACTTAAACCTTCGTGGTTATAAATTTCAATGGCACCATTCAAAAACACGTTTTTGATCGTATAAGGTCCAGACCAACGTGACTTCAGTTTTCCAGGAAACAAACGTAAACGAGAGTTATACAATAAGACACATTCTCCCACATAAAATCATTTTGTGTTCTTTAATCGAGCGTCATGGAATTTCCTTGTCTTTTCTTTGTAGACCCTATCGTTTTCGTACGCTTGTTCTCTCAATTCCTCTAATTCGTGGATTTGTAGGAATCGATTCTTTCCTTAAGGTCTTGGTCCAGGTTTGTTGCTTTAAGTGCCCAAAAAGCCTTATGCTCTAGTTCCACAGGTAGATGACACGACTTCCCATAAATTAGTTTAAACGGTGTTGTGCCAATGGGAGTCTTATAGGCTGTTCGAAAAGCCCATAATGCATCATCTAACTTGATAGACCAGTCCTTGTGATTTTGACCTACAGTTTTCTCAAGGATTCGTTTGATGCCTCGGTTAGTGACTTCAGCTTGCCCATTCGCTTGTGGATGGTAAGCAGTTGTAAAGCGATGGTGAACTCCATAACGCGCCATTACTCGTTCGAGCTGATTGTTACAGAAATGAGTTCCTCGGTTACTAATTAGAGCTTTGGGGGCACCGAAACGAGAAAATAGTTTTTTAAGAAATTTGACAATGTTTCTGGCATCATCAGTAGGCAGGGCTTGAGCTTCAGCCCATTTTGAAACGTAATCAACTGCTACCAAGATGTAACGATTTCCAAATGACACCGGGAATGGCCCCATGAAATCAATACCCCGTATATCAAATATCTCGCATACTTGAACTGGTT
The DNA here is from genome assembly GCA_025506515.1 of Flaveria trinervia. Taxonomy (NCBI): domain Eukaryota; kingdom Viridiplantae; phylum Streptophyta; class Magnoliopsida; order Asterales; family Asteraceae; genus Flaveria; species Flaveria trinervia. The sequence goes on along the minus strand of CM046458.1, from coordinate 65,689,805 downwards.
TCTGAGGCATCTCATCCCGTGTTGAGATATTGGTTGCTCTTTGACATGCATCACAGGTGCGTACCATGGTGTGAGCATCTTTGAAGATCGTGGGCTAGTAAAATCTAGAGTCAAACACTTTCTTTGCTGTTAAGGTTGCTCCATGATGTCCTCCAGTGGGTCCTTCATGACAGTGCCTTAGAATTTGTTCTGCTTCTCTTCCGTATACGCATCTTCGAATGAGTTGGTCTGCACCAATTCTGAATAGATACGGGTCTTCCCAATAGTAATGTTTGATATCAGTAAAGAATTTCTTCTTTTGCTGATAATTCATTCCTTTGAGAAGGATGCCGCTTGCTAAGTAATTTGCAAAATCGGCAAACCAAGGATGTTCATCGATTAAGGATTGAACGTGCATAAGGAATTCATGAGGAAAGTTGTCGTTTATTATGGCTTCCTCAGTTTGTGAAGTACTTGAATCCTCAAGACGCGAGAGATGATCAACCGCTAGATTTTCTGCTCCCTTCTTATCACGAATTTCGATGTCAAATTCTTGATGCAGAAGGATCCAACGAATCAATCTTGGCTTTGCATCTTCTTTGTTGAACAATCGATGTAAACAATTGTTTTCGAAAGGATGAGATACGAGCGGAACTTGTCAAATGCGAAAACTACCGCAAGAAGTTCTTTTTCGGTGGTGGTGTAGTTTTCTTGTGCGTTGTTTAGGGTTTTGCTCGTATAATGAATTGGGTGGAATTGCTTGTCTTTCCTTTGTCCAAATACGGCTCCTACCGCGAAATCACTTGCGTCGCACATGAGTTCGAATGGTAGCGTCCAATCTGGGGAAACCATGATTTGAGCGGTTACCAGCCTCTCTTTAAGCAATTTGAATGCATTAATGCATTCATCAGAAAATACGAATTGAGCGTCTTTCTCAAGAAGTTGAGTCATTGGTCGAGCGATTTTTGAGAAATCTTTGATGAAACGACGGTAAAATCCTGCATGACCTAGGAAACTTCTGATATCTTTCACGGTTGTGGGGTGTGAAAGTTTAGAAATAGTGTCGACTTTGGCTTGATCGACTTCAAGCCCTACTCGAGAGATTTTGTGTCCTAACACTATTCCTTCCGTAACCATGAAGTGGCACTTTTCCCAGTTTAAAACAAGGTTAGAATCTTTACATTTAACCAGCATATTTTCCAGATTTTCAAGACATTGCTCAAATGAGTTTCCAAAGATGGAGAAATAATCCATGAAAACTTCCATTGAGTGTTCAATCATGTCATGAAAAATTGCTACCATGCATCTTTGAAATATAGCAGGAGCATTACACAATCCAAAGGGCATTCACCGATAAGCAAATGTGCCATATGGACAGGTGAATGTCGTCTTCTCTTGATCTTCGGGAGCAATAGGGATTTGAAAATATCCTGAGAAACCATCCAGGAAACAATAGAATATTTTTCCAGATAATCGCTCAAGAATTTGGTCAATGAAATGAAGAGGGAAGTGATCTTTCCTTGTGGCGTTATTGAGTTTGCGATAGTCTATGCAAACTCTCCATCTGGTAACCATAGTGGGAATAAGCTCATTCTTCTCGTTAGTTACAACAGTCATTCCTCCTTTCTTGGGAACAACTTGGGCGGGACTGACCCAAGGTGAATCAGAAATAGGGTAAATCAAACCGGCATCTAGTAGTTTGATTACTTCTTTCTTCACCACTTCTTGCATGCTCGGTTTAAACATCTTTGAGGTTGAATGACGGATTTGAAGTTCTCCTCCATCAATATTTTATGAGTGCAAAATGATGGATTGATTCCTTTGATGTCCACGATTTTCCATGCAATTGCTCGTTTGTGTGCCTTGAGTACATTGAGCAACTTGTTCTTCTCATCAATTGATAAGGCGGATGAGATTATGACAGGAAGTTGAGTTGTGTTTTCAAGAAAAGCGTATTCGAGATGAGATGGAAGTTGTTTGAGCTCTAAAACTGAAGGGTCTTCTATAGAAGGTTTGGCTTTTGGTTCTAGGTTTTGCTCAATGATCTCAAATGCTTCTTGATGAAATGATGTTCATCAACTTCAAGTTCTTGAATGATTTGGTTCTCACAAACGGGTTCGATGATTTGGACTTCTATTAGTTGAGTGTTGCAGGCTTCATTTTGAAGAGTTTTCTCCAAATGACAACTTATGATCGAATCGCAAGCATCAACGTAATAGAGTGAGTCATCATGATGTTGAGGGTGTTTCATAAATTGGCCTATATCGAAAGTTACTTCCTCCTCGTCTACTCTAAGCGTGAGTTTGCCTGTACAAACATCAATGAGAGCTCGAGCAGTCGCTAAGAAAGGTCGACCTAGGATAAGTGGAACCTTTTTGTCTTCATCCATGTCAAGGATCACAAAATCAACGGAAAATACGAATTTGTCAATTTTAACTAAGAGATTTTCAATGATGCTCCTTGAGGTCTTTCAGATAGCTGTTGTGCTATTTGACCTACTTGATGCTCTATGGTTTGCAATGATGCTTTGTTGCTTTTGATGTCAGCTTCGTTTCTTTGGAACCTCTCCTCATTTCTTCGTTCAGATTTCCGGATGTACTCATCTGTGGCTTGTGTGGTTAACAACAACTACTGCAATAAGTCTTCCATTGAATATGCTCCACAGTCTTGGCTACTACTTTTTGGAACTTGGTATGGTGACTTCTGTTATTGGTAAGGTGGCCTTCGTTGAATCCAGATGATTGTTAGTTACTACCAGCATCTCTGTAATTCGAGTTGCTTCTCCAATTTGAGTTGTTGTTGTATGAGTTGTTTGGGCCTCCTACGTAGTTAACATCTTCAACCATCATAATGCCTTGTGGGCATTCGTTAGTCTTGTATGAATTTCCACATGTGTTGCATCGTGTTGGAGTTTTTCTGAGCTCGCTTTGCAATTGTTTGAATTTTTTGGTTAGAGCTTCTAATTGGGCTGCAATTAGGGTTTCAGAGTCTACTTGATGAATACCTTTAGAACTAGGTTTGGTTCTTAAGGGATTGTAAGAAAAGCTCTTCTTAGCTGCTCTTTCTAAGGCCTGGTATGCTTCTGTTAGCGTGACACTTCCAAAATCTCCTCCTGCACGTTGGTCTACTGCTTGCTTGTGGGCTCCGTTGATTGCATCGTGAAAGGTTTGACACTGCAGCCACAGGTCAAGTCCATGATGTGGGCATCTCCGAAGGAGACTTTTATATCTCTCCCATGCCGCGTGTAATGATTCATCATCGTCCTGGCGAAAACTTGTGATGCTGCTTCTTAGTTTGGCAGTGCGATCGGGTGGAAAGTATTTCAAAAGAAATTGTTCAGCCATTTCCGCCCATGTGGTGATGGAACCAGGCGGAAGTGAATCAAGCCAATCGAGGGCTCGACCTCGAAGTGAAAATGGAAAAAGTCTTAGTCGAATGGCGTCGTCTGAACAGTTATTGATTTTGAAGGTTGCATAGGTACGAAGGAATCGTGATATGTGAGCATTAGGATCTTCGTCTTGTAACCCATGGAACTAAACAGAGTTTTCTACAAGTTGGATAATACTAGACTTAATCTTAAAATTGTTGGCCGCTATTGCTGGTTGGACAACACTAGACTCATAACCATCTATTGACGGTGTGGCATAGTGTGTCATCTTCATTTCCTCGTCTTGGTTAGCCATGTCTTCTTCGGATGGTGTACCTTCCAAAATGTGTTCTTCAATGACAGGTGTTGTTTGTTGTGACCTTTTGCGCAATCTTTGACGGAAAAGTCGTTCGGGTTCCGGAAGAGGCGGAACAAGTTCAGAACTAGACGAGTTGGACATACAGTAACTTAATGAAGCATAAACTAACTAGGGCTTAAAATGGATCAGGCAAAAGTAACCAAACTAACTAGGACAAACTACCTAAAAATAAAAATGAAGTTTAAACAAATATATATTAACAAGTTATATACAAGATAGTCAAAAATTTAGTTTGTCTTTCAAACTGCCGTGTGTCCCCGGCAACGGCGCCAAAAACTTGATAGGTGCGGATGGTATATATTTCGATATAGATTTATTGCACATATTCAGTTTTAATTGGTTATTACTAATACTAAATCACACACACAAAAGGCAGTGTACCTGTCATGTGGTAATATAGTTTTGGTAAGAACCGAGTATCAATCCGTGGACACACCTAGCCTACTCAACAAACTTGATGTTTGACTATCAGATTTGGGTTTTGTTATAGAAAATGATAATTTGTATAGAAAGATTTTTAGGATTTAAAAATAAACAATAATAGGACGATAGTAAACTAAGATTTAAAGCGTTTGGATTTAAAACAAGGGAATAAAAGTTATCATCCTAATTAGATTCCACTTATGTAACCATGATGAATTGGTGGTGTGATTTAAAGATATGGATTAATGTAATTATGTTAATGTTTATAAAGATGAGCTGGCGTGATTTCTCGTCTATCCTGTTGCTGTAGTGACTTGATCCTGTCAGGCTGAGTTTTACTGCTCAAATCAAAGCCCTAATAATGTAAGTAAATCTTTTTGTGACCTATTTGACATACGATTTCTGAAAACATAACTTAATGTCAAAAAGAGAGTTGATCAGGTTCCTTCCTAACATACCATTAATTTAGAAAACCGTAACAATTACTGAAGTTTCCGAACAAATAAAAGGGAACCCGCAAATGATAAGAAAGTTAAAGTGATATGATTTCTAATAACCATTTCTAGTTCATTAGCCATGGATTTATAATGAAGACCGGTTTCGCAAATGAAAGTTAATCATACGGTTTTTCAACTTTATATGACAATCACAATCACAAACCATAAATTTATAACTTCCCGTTCAAATGTAGATGCTACCCATCAATAGTTTTCCCAAGACCACCATAACATTAATATAATATTTATCACACCATTAGTTCATCACAAATTACATAAGTTTCACCCGATTACAATGATAAAAAGAGTTTAGCTCATAATGAGCTTGAACATAACATCATATAACAAAGAAGATAGATATGTAATCATCAGTGAAATGGAACAATCAAACCGATAATCCATAATGGATGGCATTTAGACGATTCCGAGCTTCTTCCAAGTGTTGTATGCACCTCCCAAGCCTCCAAATGATCTTGAAGTCTTGATTCCCGAGAGAGTTCTGCAGAGTAACTCTCCCACCAAAGCTTGCCAAAAATGGTGAACTTAGGCTTCTATTTATAGGCTTTCCGGAGTGTTTAAGCACGACCCCGTGCTAGTACAATGCTTACGAATGTTGGTCGGCTCGTACATGCAGGTTGTGTCGGGCACGGCCCCGTGCTAAATGGGGCACGACCCCATGTTGGTGGTGGGGCACGGCCCCGTGTCTACTTTTAGAGAACAATACTTTTTGTCCTGTCAGATGTCCAAACACGGGGGTGTGTTAATTTAGCACGGGGGTGTGTTTTTTGGCAAAGCATGGGGGCGTGCTTAAAGAGGCACGACCCCATGCTTGGACTCCAAAGCTCAGATTACTTCAATTTCTTGCTAAATATGCTTCTTTTGTCCAACTTGCCCTTTTAAACACCCGAAAACACAATTTAAGACTTTTAAGTACATTTTTATCATTTTAAGGAAGATATTAAGGAATAATTGATGTGATTTTGATATGATTTTTATGTATAATTTGGAGCACATTAGTCAGCTTCAAAATAAATAAATAACCGGGTGTTACAAGTCCACCCCCCTTAAATAGGTTTCGTCCCCAAAACCTATTATTCCTTGAACAAATGTGGATAATGTTGTCTCATTTCTTCCTCAGTATCCCACGTTGACTCGGATCCCATCCTGTACTTTCACTATACACGCACAAGAAGAACCACTTTATTTCTTAGTCTTTTCTTTTTTGGATCGATGATTGCCACTGGTTGCTCCATATAATTGAGCCGTTCGTCTACTTCAACATCTTCCAATGGAACAATCATATCTTCGTCTGCCAAGCACTTTCTCAGATGAGATACATGGAATGTCGGGTGAATTCCACTTAACTCATCTGGTAACTCCAATCTATAAGCCACCTCTCCAACTGGAGCAATGATTCGGAAAAGGGCCTATGTATCTCGGGCTCAACTTTCCCCACTTTCGAAAACGAATGATGCCCTTCCAAGGTGAGACCTTCAACATAACCCAGTCACCCACCTAGAACTCAATCGGTCTGCGTCTTTTATCAGTGTACGACTTCTGTCTATCTTTGGCTGCCTTCATAAAGGCCTTGATCTTTTTGAGCTTGTCAGTCATAGCCTTGATTACCTTGACGCTACCCAACTCCTTCTGACCAATATCACCCCAACAAATGGGCGTTCTGCATCTCCTACCGTATAACATCTCATATCATGGCATACCAATGCTGGCATGATAGCTGTTGTTGTACGAGAATTCGGCTGACGGTAGGTGGTCATCCCAACTTACCCCAAAATCAATCACACATGTCCGAAACATGTCTTTCAATGTCTGAATGGTCCTTTCTGACTGACCATCAGTTTGAGAATGATAAGCAGTGCTAATATGTAACCTTATCCCCATGGCGTCGTGGAATTTCTTCCAGAATTGGATGTAAACCGGGTGTCACGATCAAATACAATAGACACCGACACACCATGACGAGTTACAATTTCCTTGATGAATAGATCTGCCAACCTTTCAGATGAATATGTCTCGCGGATCGGTAAGAAGTGAGCACTCTTCATCAGACGGTCCACAATCACCCATATGGCATCATACCCTTTCAGAGTACGCGACAACTTCGTAATAAAATCCATGGTGATGTGCTCCCACTTCCATTCCGGTATATCCAAAGGTTGAATCTTCCCATATGGCTTTTGATGCTCGGCCTTCACCTGTAGACAAGTAAGGCATTTACTCACATACTCCACCACGTCGCGTTTCATACCCGGCCACCAATAATCTTTCTTCATGTCTTGATACATCTTTGTGGCACCTGGATGAATGGAGTATCGAGTCTTGTGAGCTTTATCCATAATCTTCACCCGTAGATCCCCAAAACGAGGGACCCACATTCTCCCAAATCGAGTTCTAACACCAAACGTGTTTTCACCCAATTCTGCGACGGACCTCTCATTCTCTCAAAGTTAAGATGACCTTCTTTCAATGCCTCATCTTGAAACTCTTTGACTTGCTTCATCACATTGGAGGTCATGATCAGCTGATATTCTTTCACCCAAATCGGCTCGGGCCTCTCTTTCCGACTAGGGGCATAAGCCACCACGTTGGCTTTGCCCGGATGGTAATGGATCTCACAATCATAATCCTTTATAAGTTCCAACCACCGCCTCTATCTCATGCTCAGATATTTCTGCTTGAAGAAGTACTTCAAGCTCTTGTGGTCAGTGAGAATGGTGCACTTTGTCCCGTAAAGATAGTGCCTCCAAATCTTTAGTGCAAAGACCACGACTGCTAGCTCCAAGTCATGAGTAGGATAATTGACCTTATGAACCTTCAACTGTCGAGATGCATAGGCTATAACCCTCCCTCTCTGCATTAACACGCACCCCAACCCTGAATAGGAAGCATTAGAATAAACCACCAGATCTTCGCTTCCATCGGGTAATGACAGAACAGGAGCTTGAGTCAATCTTGCCTTCAATTCTTCGAATGCCTTCTCTTGAGCTTGACCCCATACAAAATTCACATCCTTCTGGGTCAACTTGGTTAGTGGAGAAGAAAATCTTAGAAAAGTCTTGGATAAACCTTCTATAATAGCCCGCCAAACCCAAGAAGCTACGAATCTCGGATGGCGTCTTAGGAGACTTCCATTGCATCATTGCCTCCACCTTAGTCGGGTCCACCATAATCCTGTTAGGATTCACCACATGACCCAAGAACTGAACTTCGCGCAACCAAAATGCACACTTGGAGAACTTGACGTACAACTTCTCATTTCTCAACATCTCCAGAACCTCCCGAATATGTCCTGCGTGCTCAAACTCGCTCTTTGAATAAATCAGGATATCATCAATAAACACAATCACTGATTTATCCAACATCGGCCGACACACATGGTTCATCAGATCCATAAAAGCAGCTGGTGCATTGGTCAAACCAAAAGACATGACAAGAAACTCGTAGTGACCGTAGCGCGTGCGAAAAGCTGTTTTAGGAACATCATGCTCTTTCACATTCAGCTAATGATAGCCAGATCGAAGGTCGATCCTTGAAAACAACTGGCACCTTGAAGCCGATCAAACAAATCATCTATTCTTGGTAAGGGGTATCGGTTCTTCACCGTCAACTTGTTCAGCTCACGGTAGTCAATACACATCCTCATACTACCGTCTTTCTTCTTCACAAACAAGACCGGAGCACCCCAAGGAGAGATACTCGGTCTGATGAACCCCTTATCAAGCAGCTCTTGCAACTACTCCATCAACTCATTCATCTCCGTCAGAGCCAACCGATACGGTGCCTTGGCAACAGGCTGGGCACCTGGTATCAGATCAATCTGAAACTCAATCTCTCTGTCAGGTGGCACTCCTGGTAAGTCTTCTGGGAACACGTTCGGAAATTCACACACAACTAGTACATCAGACAGTTGTAGTGTTGGCGTATCCACATCCTTTATATAGGCCAAGTAGGCACTAGATCGTCGTGACCGATCCCCATAAATAGTTACCAAACTCCCGTCAGGCACTGTCAATCGAATCATGTTCTTACGACACATAATGTTTGCCTTGGAGTCTGCCAACCAATCCATCCCAAGAACCAAATCAAAACCACCCAAGGTCATCACGAACGGTCTAACAGGAAACTTATGACCTTATAGTTCCACATCACAGTTCTCTATCATCTCTGAAGTTCTGGTAGACTTACCTATGGCAGTTTCTACATCGAAGGGCGCATCAACACGTCTACTACTAACAGGTAGCTTAGCAGAGAAAGCAGCAGAAATAAAACTTTTACTGGCACCCGAATCAAATAACATAGAAGCTAAAGTTTGGTTCACTAGAAACGTATCGGACACGACATCAGGGTTCGTCCTAGCTTCCTCCTATGTCATAGTGAATGCCCTGGCGCTCACCCTCGGCGCTTCACCTCCCGTCTTCTTTGCCCCGGAACTCTCAGCCCTCGGCTTCTTACAAGCCCTTCTCATGTGACCCTCTTCACCACAGTTATAGCACCAGACCATACGACAGTCCTTTGCCATGTGCCTCGCCTTCCCACATTTGAAGCACAAGTTCGACCCAAACCCGCACTCCCCACTATGCTCCCTTCCACACTTGCCACACCTCTTCGACCCCGCACTTGATGTGACCACACGACGGTCATCCACTCATGCCTTCTTATTACCCGTCGAGGCATCACCCCGACCAAACCTCTTCCCCTTTTAGTTTCGATCACCACCGCTCTTCTTGACACCTTCAATCACCACCACAGCAGCCCTTTCGTCATATAGCCTCCCTGCCAAATCCACCGCCGACCTAAACGTGCTCGGTCGGGTGGCAATCATGTGCCTACGAATATCCGCTGGCAAACCCTGAATATACCTCTTGATCTTTCAAGACAGAGGTGTCACCTGATCCGACACCAAACGTGCCATCTCGTTGAATTTGGTGGTATACTGTTGGTGGGTCATCGTTCCCGCCTCCAGCTGCAGGAACTCTCTCTTAACCTTATCCATTTCTCTGTGAGGACAGAACTCCTCAATCACCACTTCTTCAGTTCAGACCATCTCATTCTCCCAATGGCCTTGCTACCCTCGGCTTGGACTATATTGTCCCACCAGCACAGAGTCGAGTCTACAAATGAATGGGTAGCGAACTTCACCTTCTGGTCCTCCCGGCACTCGTTGATATCAAGAACAACCTCCATCTCCCTCATCCACCGGTGAGCAGCAGCAGCAGTGCTGTTTCCATCAAAAGTTGGGGGCTTGCATCTCATAAAGGCCCCGTAGTTACAGCCGCGTGCTGCCTCCTGCATATGCTCTTCTTCTTCCTCCTCATTTTCATCATCCGAGAGAACCGTTTCAGGTCCCGGTTGCTCTCGTCCTCCCGAGGAACTATTCCTCTCCTTTCTTTCCCCTTCCCGTACTGCCTTAATCACTTCGGTCACCACAAACGGTAAGATTGTCTGCATGACCTGATGAACTTCTTCCACAATAGCCTCCTTTACTGAGGCTCTCAGATTGGCGCTCTCATCACCACCCTCCGGATGAGGGGTCTCTGGTTCTTCATGAACCGCCTTCTCAACATGAACCACCTTCTAAACTCTAGGTCTCCCTCTCTTGGGTCGCGACTCAGCACCAAGCCCGTCACGACCACTTCCACGAGAGGCTTTCGAAGATCTACCACCAGCCATTCACACACACACTGAAAGATTCAAACACCAATACGGTCATTCAAGGGAACAACTTAGTTTATGTTAAGTATAGTAAGTCTCTAATTACAGTGGCCAGTTGTGATTAGCCACTTACTTTACTCTTCACACCCCAGCATACCTATCCTGACTACATCAGTATTTAAATCCACATAAAACACATAACACATAACATGCACATATAATACCGGTTAACTTACGAAAATACCTGATGGCACGCAGCTACTCAGATTGGCATCCCTTCCCTTTCCGTCCCATTCTTAGTTTAAGTTAAGGTTTATTTTGAAAATTTACCCATTTCACTTAAACTTTGGCTCTGATACCAACTTGTAAGGCCCCGTCCAGGGACGCTTACAGGTGGATCCTCATCGTACATAAAACATATAATTACATTTGTATCTCATAAGGCATCGCAGTGGAAACATTAAAAAATGACATTTCATTTCATATAGTAGCTTTTTCAAAATAATACATCGTTAATCAGTTACAAAATACATTGTTGCATTACATCACAAAAGCATTATATAAATGGATGCCATCCCAAAAGAGCTGAGTAGTCACCTCGTGCCATCCTCAGCAATCATTACCTGCCAACTGAAACACATCAAAGTCAGCGTTGCTGAGTGAGTTCTAGTTTTATAATAAAACATACTTTTCTTTCGTTATAACCGTTCTTTTTCTTTCATGCGATCATACATCATACGTACACATAGATAATAATTATTATCTTCATCGTTCATTAACTTCCGTTCATTCATTCATTCTTACTTTCATTCGTTCGTTCATCATTACATCTTTTCCTTTCGTCATCACCATGAACTTACCCTTCATTCTCGTGGTACTGGACCTAAGCCTATAAAAAACCTTCATCGGTGGTGCTCGGCACCAAATGGTCACAGTACCTAAGGTAAAGTTCAGGTATACTATTGTCATATGCTATTCCCTTCATTCTAGTGGTACTGGACCTAAGCCTATAAAGACCTTCATCGGTGGTGCTCGGCACCAAATGGTCACAGTACCTATGGCACACAACAATGGTTCATACGTATGGTCAATCACAATGAAAGACCCCAATGTACATCCTCCCAGGGTAGCGAACCCGCACACCGTTGGGCTAACACCTTAATGGCGTGTCCCGACATCCAGTGCTTGCAAGACTTTCATTACTTCATCGTGTTGGATCTTGTATGCCCAAGACACATACAAGATTGATGTGGTTAGTACGTTATGATCCAAGTCGGGTCATACCCAATAACAAGCTAAACAAACACCAATAAATGTTTATTTGTTGATGAGATCATACATATAAACATTGACACCAATTTAGAAAATGGGTTTTCTAAAACATTGCTTTGTAATACAACAATACTATATGGATAGTTTGTTCATGAGATATTATTTGTTTCATTATTTAAGTTGGTTAAATAATAACAAATAAAAGTGTGTTATTGTTATAAAGTTAAAAGAGGTCTTATTTTTATAAAGTTAAGGGTTAAGAGAGTAAATTGTGAAAAACAAAATGGGGGAAAAACCCCATTTTGACATACCTTTCGGCCGCCCAAAAGGGGCCATTGGGACAAGCCTTTTGTCTTGGTCTTTGAGTGTGGTTCTCCCTCTTACACTCCATCATTCATTCATACTTCTCTCTAAAAATTACAAGCAAAAGAACCTCCAAAAACCAGGGCTAATTTCGGATTTTGGAAGCAGAAAAAGGGGCTGAAAATTTCGGTTTTGGAAGAGCTATCTTTGGTGTTGCATCCTAACAAGCAAGGTGTTTGAAGGGCTTTTGGGTATCACTTCCTGAGGCTTCTCCTTTGAAAGCTAGACACATTCAAGAACATCATCATCTACCTATTTTCATCTACATCATCTTGTTCTAGAAAGGTTGATTCTATGTACCCCCTATGGTTGTTTTGATTTATTTGATAGCACACTATTTCACATATGATTATGATCCTCATTCTTGAGTTTTGTTTATGGTTTAATATGGCAAAATTTTCATATTATAAACCATGTATTAAACCTCTTATTCTGCTGTGTTTTCTATAGTTTAAAAGGTTAAACTAAGTGTTTTACATGTGACAAAACTCATCAATGGCATCTAAAGCTGGTTATGTGGAATGTGTGCTTCAAAAGGTCTTGAAAAGTTAGTTTTCATGGACCTTTTCAACCCATTAGGGTTTTTTTGTTGTGGGTATTTGAATCCCTTATGTTTCAAGTTTAATCTTGCATGCTTTAGTATAAACCTTGAAAGTATTATGTCAAATGGTTGATTATGTTGTTTGGACAACCTTAAAGTTTTAGTTTATGTTGGATGAAACTTTAGGGCTGAAATAAGGGATTCTTTGTTGTTCTTGGATGTTGGATGTGTTATATATTATGGTGCATAACATAGCTTTGGCCTTATGTGTTGGTTTTGGTTGATTGTGTTTTGTCATGTTGGTTTGTTCTTGAAAGGGTTGTAATTTGTGTTTTATATCTTGGGTTGTAATTTATTTATTCATTTGGTTATGTAATAAATAGATTAGGTGCATTTATTTTATTAGAAAAGTTGTATTAGGATATGAATTTTGTAAAAGAAGATGCACAAGATGAAGACTCAAAGAAGGACACAAAAGACATGGACACTTGAAGCATTTGGATGTGGATTCAAGTGGGAGTTCATGGAAACATCTTGATGTGTCATCTTTACCCTTAGGAAAGACCTTATGACAACACTTGTGATGGAAAACAAGTGTGGTCAACTTAGTGGCTATGGTTATGCACTCATGTTTATATATTTATGCTTGTTTGGATGTTTGTTGTTTGATTGTTTGGTTGAGATTTGGATATGCATTACAAACTCATTAACAAACTTAACAAGCTGAAATTTTGTTGGTTCTTTATCATTAAGTGGTTAATAAAAGGTTATTAAAAGGATTAATGGTTTTAATAAAAGAGGTTTTATTAAAAGTGAACCATAGGGTACCTTGTATTCGAAAGCATGCAAATATAAGGTACATAGAGTTTTCTAAACTAAGATTATGAAACTTAAATTCCTTTTAAACAAGTTTAACACCATCCTTTTGCACAACACTTGAGTCATTTGGAAACTCATAATGGGATAAAGGTCACCTAACCATTTTGAGGGAACTTGTGACTTGAGGTGGGGATACCATATTTTTGAGATAAAGGTCACCTAACCACTTATGTTGGAAAACTCACATGTGTGTGCAAGTAGGATAACTTGATTTGCAAACCATATTAAATGGATCACCTACAATATGGTTTACAAAGGTGTTGATGGGATTAACATGCCGACAATACATATGATGTTTAAAGTCGATCCCATACCCTAGAAGTTGCAAAGGGTTGCAATTGTCAAAATGTTGACTACCTTGTTAATTTAAATAATGGGATAAAGGTCACCTCACCACTATTTAAATGTAACGTTGGATTCTAGATTTAAAATTGTGTAAGACACTTAAAAGGGGTTTTAATTATTAAAATATGAACAATATCGAAATTACTAAAATTGAACTTTGTTATATTTTGTAGATGGCCACCAACAATAATGATAACAATGAAATCCCGACAGCTCACTCACTATCACTAAGAACCATTCTCCGAAAGGAGCGTCTAAACCATAATAATTTTATTGATTGGTTTCGAAACTTGAGAATTGTTCTCAAGCAAGAGAAACGATCATACATATTAGACGATTTGATTCCCGATCAACCTAGTGAGGATGATGAGAAGGCCTATAATAATTGGGTGAAATACACTGAGGACTCGATCCAAGTGTCTTGCCTTATGTTGGCAAGTATGGCTCCAGATCTCCAAAAGGAGTATGAACATCATGAAGCGTACGACATGATAACCCAATTGAAGGAAACGTTCCAACAACAAGCATGGGTTGAGCGCTTCGAAACGGTTCGAGCACTCCATGCGTGTCGTATGGATGACACCCAATCTGTTTCATCTTATGTACTTAAGATAAAAAGCCACATTGACTGCCTCGAAAGGCTGAATTGTCCCGTCTCGAAAGAGTTGGCTACGGATTTGATCCTCAACTCTTTTTCAAAAAGGTTTGACAATTTTGTCATGAATTATAACATGAACGGGTGGGACAAGAACATAAGTGAGCTTCACTCTATGCTCAAAACTGCTGAGGCGGCCATGGGTAAAAGGGTTTTACCCGTTCTCACCATCAATGAAGGTGGGAACAAGAAGAGGCCTCACCCCGCACCCAAGGCAAATGTTGCCAAGGGTAAAGGGGACATTAGGGGAAAGGGAAAGGGAGTGGTAAGAGCGCCACCACCAAAACCAGCAGAGAAAGCAAAAGGTTGCTTCAAATGACCCATGCTTTAAGTGTGGGGATTGGACATTGGCAAGAAATTGCCCAGTCCATCTCAAAGAGTTGCAAGCAAAGAGGGATGCCGGGCAACCTCAGGTACATGTTTCATGATCTATATTGGTCTAAATTTAATATCCTCTAACACATGGGTATTGGATACCGGATGTGGAACTCATATTTGCAACTTATTGCAAGGGTTCAAAAGAAGTAAGGACTTCAAGAAAGGGGATGTAAGCCTCTTCATGAGCAATGGGGCAAAGGTTCAAGTTGAAGGCCGAGGGGACTACATCTTGAAGCTTCCAAATGATTTGGAAGTAATTTGAACAATATTTTGTATGCTCCTAGTTTGACTAGGAACATTATTTCTGTTACCCAATTAAGACAATATGGTTATGTTTTGTCATTTATTGAGAATGACATTCATGTTTCTTTAAATGGCACGTTTTATTTTAAAGCTATTCCTGTTAATGGTATTTATTAATTGGTTCGTGAAAACACATTATGTGTAGCTCTCATTGTACCAAACCACCACTAAGAAACTCAAATTGGATTTGAGTGATACCTATCTTTGGCATTGCCGTCTTGGTCATATAAACAAGAAGCGCATACAAACACTTCAAAAGAACGGTCTTTTAAAATCAAATGAATATGATTCATTCGATGTATGCGAATATTGTTTACAAGGTAAAATGACTAAGGCACCTTTTAGTGGCAAGTTCGAACGGGTAAAAGATTTATTAGGCATCATACATTCGATGTATTGGTCCTTTTAAGCCAATGACTAGGTACCATGAAACATACTTCATTACCTTTACCGACGACTATAGTCGACATGGTTATGTATACTTGTTAAGACACAAAGATGAAGCTTTTGAAATGTTCAAAATCTTCCAAAATGAAGTAGAAAATCAACTCAATAAGAAAATAAAAATTCTCCGCACCGATAGAGGAGGTGAATACCTAAGTGATGCTTTTAGAGTTCATCTTAGAAGTTGTGGTATTGTCTCACAACTATCTCCACCTGGAACACCACAACATAATGGCATGTCCGAGAGGAGAAATCGAACTCTATTAGATATGGTTTGATCTATGATGGCTAGAAGCTCACTGCCTCTATCATTTTGGGGTTTCGCTTTGCTCTCTGCGGCCCGTATTTTGAATATGCCCCCAACCAAGAAAGTGGACACGACACCTTTTAAATATGGCATGGAAGGGTTCCATCACTGTCATATTTAAAGGTATGGGGTTGTGAGGCTTATGTTAAGACTCCCACCTCAAACAAGCTTGAACACCGTTCCACTAAGTGTATCTTCATTGGATATCCCAAAGATTCTATGGGATATTATTTCTATGATCCATTGGAACAAAAGGAGTTTGTTGCCAAGAAGGCTGAGTTCTTAGAAGCTAATTTCCTTACGGAAGGAACTAGTAGTAGAGCTATGGATCTTGAGGAGGATCAAGAACCACAAACTGATATACGTTTGGTTAATACTAGCATTCAACATGAGGATGTTGAAAATGATCAAGTGGTTGATCAAATTACAC
This sequence comes from Flaveria trinervia, assembly GCA_025506515.1. Taxonomy (NCBI): domain Eukaryota; kingdom Viridiplantae; phylum Streptophyta; class Magnoliopsida; order Asterales; family Asteraceae; genus Flaveria; species Flaveria trinervia. The sequence goes on along the minus strand of CM046458.1, from coordinate 65,673,573 downwards.
AGAACGTTCGCAGATCTGGTAGAATTAGTAATCCACCTAAAAGATATGGATTTTCGTAGATGGATTCTATGTAGTAGATTCAGATGAACCAACCACCTATCATGATGCAATGTCCAATTTGGATTGTGACAAATGGCTTGAAGCCATGAACGTTAAGATGCAATCCATGTATGACAACCAAGTATGGGACTTGGTTGAACCACCTCTTAACTCCAAGATAGTTGGAAGTAAATGGGTTTTCAAGAAGAAAACCGATATGCATGGAAACTTGGATACTTATAAAGCTAGACTTGTAGCAAAAGGTTTCACTCAAACTCAAGGGGTTGATTATGATGAAACCTTCTCACCAGTTGCAATGCTAAAGTCTATTAGGATATTATTTGCCATAGCTGCTCATTATGATTATGAGATTTGGCAAATGGATGTCAAAACTGCTTTTCTAAATGGATATCTTGAGGAAGATGTCTATATGGTTCAGCCTGAAGGTTTTGTCAACTCAAAACATCCTGACAAAGTATGCAAGTTAAAGAAATCAATCTATGGATTAAAGCAAGCATCATGAAGTTGGAATCACCGTTTTGATGAAGAAATAACCAAATTTGGATTCATCAAAAACCGCTGATGAAGTGTGTATATAAGAAGGCTAGTGGGAGCATCACCATCTTCTTAGTATTGTATGTCGATGACATCCTACTATTTGGAAATGACATTCCAACCATGGAAGGTGTAAAAGCCTAGCTTGGAAGCTATTTCTTCATTAAGGATCTTGGTGAAGTTGCCTATATTTTAGGAATAAATATCTATAGGGATAGATCAAGGTGGTTGATAGGTTTGAATCAAAGTGCATACATCGATAAGATGTTGAAAAGGTTCAAGATGGAAAACTCCAAGAAAGGTACCGTACCTATTCAAAGAGGAACGATATTGAGTAAGACTCAATGTCCAAGATCAAAGGATGAGCAAGACAAAATGAAGGGAATCCCGTATGCGTCTGCCATAGGATCCATCATGTATGCAATGATATGCACTAGACCGGACGTGTCATGCGCCTTGAGCATGAAAAGCCGATATCAACAAAATCCTGGAAGCAGTCATTAGATGGCTGTTAAGAACATACTTAAGTACCTAAGGAGGACTAAAGATATGTTCCTAATCTATGGATCTGGTGAAGAAGAGCTCATAGTAAAAGGTTACACAGATGCGAGTTTCCAAACTGATCGGGATGATTCACGATCACAATCAGGATACATTTTCATCTTGAATGGAGGAGCAATCTCTTGGAAGAGCTCTAAGCAAGAAGTGGTGGCATTATCAACTACAGAGTCAGAATACATTGCTGCTTCATTAGCAGCTCAGGAAGCTGCATGGTTAAAGAAGTTCATTGCCGATCTAGGGGTGGTCCCTTCCATTCAGGACCCCCTAGAAATTCTTTGTGATAATGAGGGTGCGATTGCTCAAATCAAAGAAACCTGTGCACATCAAAAGACAAGGCACATTGAACGAAGATTCAACTACATAAGGGATGAAGTTGAAAAGGGAAAGATATGTATTCGCAAAGTTCACACGGATCAAAACATTGCGGATCCACTCACGAAGCTTCTTGAAAAGGCAAAGCATGAAAGTCATGCTTGTGCCATGGGACTTCAATATTCTAGTGACTGGATTTGATCTTTAATTTTGTATTGAGATATTGTAACCCTTTATTACTTGAATGAATTATTCGGTTATAATGATTCAACTAATATTCCTATTTTGCATGTTTAAAATCCATGAGTAAAGTATTTACTCAGAATGTTCGTAGTTGTTCATGCTTGTGGGGACGAGCATGAAGGTAATGCTATTATGAACTTGGATTGGCAGACATTCATATAGATGAATGTAGAACAAAAGGTTGCTGCCAAAGTTCATAGATATTTGTGGGATGCAAATATTGGACTAACCTGCATCTCAAATATTACTACATGGAGTTTTTCTGATTGATCATAAGTAATTTTGAGTAAAGGCGAACATCATTTGGTATCCTCTGACCTGAGACACATATTGGGTCTTGATATTTACCGAATATTATACTTTGACTTATCTCTTCGCTGTTCTGAAACATGGCAGTACATAAGTCTGAGTTCAGGTATGATATAAGGTAATTGTAAGAGACGTATGTTATCAAGATGGGATTTGTCCCTCTTATTCGTTGAGAGTAAGATGTTTAAGGCCTGATAAAGTTAAATCAATGGAGAATGATCACTCTGTGTCTCTAGGATTTAACATGACATCTATGACAAAAGGATAGATGATTGGTTCACCTAAAACATTTCAAGTATGGTATTTAAAGGAGATGATGTTATTGAATGACACTTAGTCATACGTATTAAGGGTAGTGAACCGTTGTTAGGCGGTATTTACTGCTGGCATCAATATTTTATGAATCTTGTGCAAGTGGGAGATTGTTGGATCTTGTATGCCCAAGACACATACAAGACTGATGTGGTTAGTACGTTATGATCCAAGTCGGGTCATACCCAATAACAAGCTAAACAAACACCAATAAATGTTTATTGTTGATGAGATCATACATATAAATATTGACACCAATTTAGAAAATGGGTTTTCTAAAACATTGCTTTGTAATACAACAATACTATATGGATAGTTTGTTCATGAGATATTATTTGTTTCATTATTTAAGTTGGTTAAATAATAACAAATAAAAGTGTGTTATTGTTATAAAGTTAAAAGAGGTTTTATTTTTATAAAGTTAAGGGTTAAGAGAGTAAATTGTGAAAAACAAAATGGGGGGAAAACCCCATTTTGACATACCTTTCGGCCGCCCAAAAGGGGCCATTGGGACCAGCCTTTTGTCTTGGTCTTTGAGTGCGGTTCTCCTCTCTTACACTCCATCATTCATTCATACTTCTCACTAAAAATTACAAGCAAAAGAACCTCCAAAAACCAGGTCTAATTTCGGATTTTGGAAGCTGAAAAGGGGGCTGAAAATTTCGGTTTTGGAAGAGCTATCTTTGGTGTTGCATCCTAACAAGCAAGGTGTTTGAAGGGCTTGTGGGTATCACTTCTTGAGGCCTTCTCCTTTGAAGGCTAGACACATTCAAGAACATCATCATCTACCTATTTTCATCTACATCATCTTGTTCTAGAAAGGTTGATTCTATGTACCCCCTATGGTTGTTTTGATTTATTTGATAGCACACTATTTCACATATGATTATGATCCTCATTCTTGAGTTTTGTTTATGGTTTAATATGGCAAAATTTTCAGATTATAAACCATGTATTAAACCTCTTATTCCGCTGTGTTTTCTATAGTTTAAAAGGTTAAACTAAGTGTTTTACATGTGACAAAACTCATCAATGGCATCTAAAGCTGGTTATGTGGAATGTGTGCTTCAAAAGGTCTTGAAAAGTTAGTTTTCATGGACCTAGTGAAAACTATTTTAGATCTAAAACATGAGCATACAAACTTTAGGACTCAGATCAAGGATCTCATAACTAAGCTGACTGAGTGCCAGGCTGAGCTTATGATTAGCAAAGCTAGGGCAGAAAAGTGTGTTCTTGAAGAAGAGACCTTTAAGAACATGATATCCTCATCCCTGCACAACAAATTGTGTTATCAAAACAAGCAGGGACTGAGATCAAATGAGAAAGCTCCTCCACACACAATCTTGTCTGTAAGATCACCCAGGTGTGAAACTTATGAAGATGAGCTTCCTCTTATAGATACTTTGAGTGAAGAGGATGATGAAGTGATAATGAAGAATTCCTCTGAGAAGAGTGAAGAGGAGGATTCTAAGAAGGGCCACTATCCTTCTGAGGAGAAGAAGAAGTCTGTGACGACCAAGTCTATGAGGAAGAACTTGATCAGAAAGTGCAAAAGAAAAGCAAGGAAGGCTCAAGAGACCAAGGCTACTTTTGACTCCAAGCAGAAACAAGTTTTTATCTTGGCATGGTTTGAAGTAGTGAAGACTGAAGACATCAACCTCAACTCTTTTGCGAAGAGTTCTGGTTCATATTTAAATTATCTCAGTACCAAGAAGAAGACTCATCTGTTATGTACCACTGCTACACAGCCTGGACCATCCAACTCTAAGAACAGTCCTCAGCCCAAAAGGACTGTCTTAGCATCTGCAAAGATAAGGGTGGAGAAGGGATGTGACCAAAGTCAGTCTTGTTCCAAGAAGAAGGCTCTTGGGAAGAAGAAAATGGAGTGTGTTATGTGTGAAAGTATTGCTCATCTTGCTAAGGATTGTCCATACAATCCTAAAGGTACTCTTCACATGACCAAACCAAAGACTTCTAAGAGTTCCATGAAGATTCTAGCTTTGGAAGGAAAATCTGTTTTCTTCGAAAGCTCCAAAACTAAGAAGAAGGCAAGTGGAAAATTGCCTTTGGAAGAAAAGTTGGTCTCGAAAGGAAGGAATACTTCCGAAGCACTGAAGTCTGCTGCAGTGTTTGCAGAATATTCCGAAGGCCTAGTCATCAAAACTTCTGAAGTATCAAAAGCTTCCGAAGTGTTGAAGGTCAAGTACAAGCTTTCAAAGGTGGTGTGAAAGTCTAAGAAAGACCAAGTGACTGAAAATTCTCCATCAATAACAACTCAAAATCCTCAAAGCACAATAATAGGATCTATTACTATTGTTACCTTCTGTTTCTCTTAGTAAGCTCAAGACAAGTAAGGCTTAGATTTTCAAATGTAACTAATCATTTTCTTTGTGCAGGGACAACTCAAGACAAACAAAAATGTCTGGATCATTGACAGTGGCTGTTCCAGGCACATGACAGGCAATAGGTCACTACTCTAGAACTTTGAAAGGATTGATGGAGGGCCAGTTGCTTTTGGAGGAGATGAAGGTGGTTAGATTTCTAGAAGGGGCAAGGTCATAAATGGTAAGCTCAACATTGAAAAGGTAAACTTTGTTGAGGAGCTTGGGTACAATCTTCTAAGTGTATCCCAATTTTGTGATCAGAGTCATAACATGCTCTTTACTGAGCATGAGTGCATTGTTCTCAAGCCTGGGGTGGTCATTCCTCATGAGCATATCTTGCTTAGACCCCCAGGAAAGGGAACATGTACAAGATGGATTTGCAAGAAACATCTCTCTCTCAAAAAGTTTCATGCTTTCTGACTAAAGCCAATAGTGATGAGTCTTTCCTATGGCATAAAAGAATGTGCCATGTAAACTTTAAGAACATGAATAAACTGATTAAGAATGATTTGGTAACTGGAATGCCAAAGAAAGAGTTTACAAGTGATGACCATTGTGTTGCATGCCTGAAAGGGAAGCAACATAAGGTATCTCACAAGCCTAAGGAAAGAAACTCCATCACTACACCCCCACACTTGTTACATATGGATCTCTTTGGCCCCACCAGTGTAATGAGTCTAGGAAGGACCTCTTATTGTTTGGTGATCATAGATGACTTTACAAGATTCACTTGGGTCTTCTTCCTTAGAACTAAGGATGAGACTCCTAAGATTCTAAAGAATTTCATCTTGAAGATTGAGAATCAATCTGATCACAAGGTCAAAATCATAAGATGTGATCATGGAACTGAATTCAAAAAACAAATCCTTGATGCATTTTGTGATGAAAAAGGTATTACAAGACAATACATTGCTCCCAAGACTCCTCAGCAAAATGGTGTTGCTGAGAGGAGAAATTGGACACTGATTGAAGCTGCAAGAACCATATTGTCTGACTCTAAGCTGCCCATCACCTTCTGGGCAGAGGCAGTCAACACTGCCTGCTATGTGCAGAATAGAGTTTTAGTGGTTAAGACTCATGGCAAGACTCCTTATGAACTTTGGCACAAGAGGAAACCTTTCATTAGTTTTCTCAGGTCATTTGGTTGTCCTTGCAACATCTTCAATACCAAAGATCAAATTGCCAAATTTGCTGAGAAATCAGATGATGGACACTTTATTGGATACTCTTCCCAAGCTAAGGGTTATAGAGTATACAATCTCAGAACTAGAATTATTGAGGAGTCAGCCAATGTGACTTTCAATGAACACACACCCTGTGTGGCTGGTTCTGGTCCGGATTGGCTATTTGATCTTGATTTAGTTACCAAATGTTTTAGCAAATCTTGTGAGATTGTTTCAAGATTTGCAGAAAATTTAAATACAGGTGATCCTGATCCAAGATTTGAGCTGAGAAGACCTTCAAGTAACACATCTTCAATTCCAGTTGGAACTACTTCTGCAAATGAAGTCTCTATCAACACCATAATGACAAACTTAGCTAATACATCTGGTATGCCTTCAAATTCCAGCTCAAAGGCTCCACAACCAGAAAAGATACTTCAAATGCAAAAGAGAATGATGGTAGTGGTGATAGTGATCAATACTTTCTTGATACTAATAACCACTCCATAGATGACAACATCAATAATGCCACACACTTCTTGGATCAAGTTTCTCTTTATAAGTGTGCTGATGTGGTGGGACAAACATCTATGCCAGATCTAAATTTCTCTAATTTAGATCTTTCTCAGTAACTTGCTGTGATCCCTCAGCTAAGGATCCACAAGTCTCACCCCACCACAAACATCATTGGAGATGTTTTCATAGGGGTAAGAACAAGAGGACAAACCCATGAAGCAAATGTTTGTCTTCACTCTTGTTTCTTATCCCAGATAGAGCCAAAGAAAGTTGATGTGGCTCTAAAGGATGAAAGTTGGTTTGAAGCTATGCAAGAGGAGCTGCTTCAATTCAAAAGACAAAAAGTTTGGAACCTTTGTCCTCTTCCTCATAGGAAGACTACCATTGGAACCAAATGGATGTTTAGGAACAAGAATGATGATAGAGGCATTATCATCAAGAACAAAGTTAGACTAGTTGTTCAAGGATACACATAAGAAGAAGGGATTGACTACACTAATGTCTTTGCTCCTGTAGCAAGACTGGAAGCTGTTAGGATATTCCTGGCATTTGCTGCATCCAAGAACTTCAAGGTCTATCAACTTGATGTAAAGTGTGCTTTTCTATATGGAGTGATCGATAAAGAGGTGTATGTCAAACAGCCACCTGGTTTTATAGATCTTGATCATCTTGATTATGTCTGCAAGCTTGACAAAGCTCTTTATGGGCTGCATCAGGCACCCAGGAAGTGGTATGAGACTTTATCTCAGTATCTTTACAAACATGGATACAGGAGAGGTACTATAGATGGAACTCTCTTCATCAAAGGAGAGGGAAATGACATATTGCTAGTTCAAGTATATGTAGATGACATCATCTTCGGTTCAACTAATCCAAAGCTCTGCAAAGACTTTGAGAAGCTGATGAAGGACACATTTGAAATGAGTGCCATAGGGGAACTCAATTTCTTTCTGAAAATTCAAGTGAAGCAAGTTGAAGATGACATCTTCATAAGTCAGTCAAAGTATGTTCAAGACATACTCAAAAGGTTCAACATGACTGATTGTAAGATTGCTAAGACACCCATAGCTAGAAACCACTCCCTTGGACCTGATCTTGAGGGGTAGTGTGTAGATAAACACTTATACATGGCTATGATTGGGTCTCTTATGTCTCTTACAGCTAGCAAGCCTGATATTATGTTTACCACTTGCATCTCCGCAAGATATTAAGACAACCCTAAGATGTCTCACCTTATCACTGTCAAAAGGATTCTAAGATACTTTAAAGGTGCTTCAACACTTGGTCTATGGTATCCTAAGAATTTTGATTTCAATTTGTATGCTTATACAGGTAGTGATTTTGGTGGTTGCAACATGACTGCAAAGTCTACATTTGGGAGATGTCAATTTCTTGGTGGAAGAGTTGTCTCATGGCAATACAAGAAACAATCTGTGTCTCTGCATCAACTGCTGAAGCTGAATATATTTGCAGGATCGGTTTTGTCACTCAAACACTTGGATTTCTCTCAAAATCACTTATAGAAACACTCAATTCAGACAAAGTAAAGACTTTTGCAAGAGTTGATAATAATATAATAAGTAATAAAGAAACACACAGTAATAAATTTTCAAGGCACTTGTATATATTACTTCTCAACTCAAGATATTACAAGACTCTTACATGCATCATATATGAGTTACAATGAGAGACTATATATACTAGATCCTACAGCCGGATATACTTTGATACCAGCTGGAAACCTAAGACTAAAGCATATACTACAATGCTAAAGTTAAGGTATCTTAGATAAAGTATTATCTAAGATATGGTAGTCATGACATGTCCATGACTTACCTTTTGTCACCAACTAAAGATGGCAACTGTACTAACATAAAAGGTAAACAATGGATTAAAGTATGGTCAACTGCATGGCTTTTGAGAAAACGCCATGCAGTATCTCAGAGATTTGCAGCTGAGTGTCAGGCAGGCCATACTTATGTCCACTGGATAATAGCAGTGATTTCCGAAGATAAGTTGGCTTCGGAAGAACAAGTTCTTCTGAACCCACTTATACTTCGGAAGTGGCTTCTATACTTCCGAGGCTTGAGGACTTCTGTGCTTTGGAAGTTGACTTCAGATCTTTCTTCCCAAGTCTTGAACTTCGGAAGTAGGTTCTTTGTCTTCGGAAGTTGGGACTTTTCCTTCGGAAGTAAGCTTTACACTTTGTCTTCGGAAGAGCTCCTTTGTCCTTCGGAAGTTCCACAATTAGCTTCGAAAGTCCTTTATTTGTTGTACCAAAATCTTCTAAGTGAGTTGATTTTGGTTGCACCAGCCTTTCTAGATCCAACAAACTCCCCCTAGGCTGATGCTACCAAAACCTCACTTGTTTCTGCTTCTCAAAGCTTTCAGCACTAGGGACAAAAGATATTTGTCTGTCTCTTTGTTCTTTCCTGAAGTGGTGCTGAGAAGCTTGTACAAGTCATTGGTGGATAGGAGATCCAGTCTATCACTCTAAATAACATGTACCCTTTGTTATGCCCCCCTGAAAAGAGTTAGTTGACGGGAGTTATAGTCATACTCCCATCTAACTATGGATTCTAGTTCAGGGCCTTCAACCATTTGTAAAAAGGCTTTGCCTTGGGTTGCTGATCCCTTCCTTTCCTCCTCCTCTCTCAGTTTCAACTCTGCTTCAACCTTTCTTCTAGCAGTTAGCTCGGCCATATGAAGGCTGCCTAGATGACTTCTGATATGGGCGGCTATCTCATAGTTTGAAGGGTTGGAGAATGTCTTCTCTGCTAACTCAGCAATATCAAATCTACTTAAGTGTAGCAGAGATGAGGCACTCAGCCTGTTAAGCTCTCCATTTTCTCTTTCAACAACAAAGTTGTGAGATGAGTCTTCGAACCTCCACTGGATGATCTTCTTTCTAGGTGCAAGAGGTTGTCTTGGCACCCTGTCAATTTTCTTCATATCCAGTAGAGTCACCAGCCTTCTCCTTAACTTCTTTTCTTCCTCATTTAAAGTGTCTGAATTGAGGCCAAGGAGATTTGCAGCTTGGTCCAAAGTTCCTCTGAGCAGATCAAGAAATTGATCTCTAGTGAGGGAACTTGAGGATCCGTCAACATAGGTCAATTTGACAGAATCCTCCTCACAGGAGATATCGCTCAGAGTTGTATATTTTGTGAGCTTTGTCTTGATTGCTTTGAATTCTTCTAAAGAGAGATGTTTAGAAGGATGAAGGGATGGTCTAAAGGGTTGATGGGTAGGTTGAGGTGTTTGGGTTGTGGCTAGAGTTTTGGGTTGTATGATGGGAAGTTTAGGTGGTTGAGGTGAAGGAGTTGGTAGAATTGATGGTGTAGGTTAAGGGGTGAATGTTTCAGTGGTTGGTTCGGTTTTGATGGGGAGTGAGAAGGGTATGTTTTAGGTTCTGGTTGGGTTTGGAGTTTGGGTTGAGTGGTTTCTTTGAAGGTTATCCCCTGTCTCCTTCTGTACATCTCCTTCCTCTTCCCCATGCGAATGTCAGTCTTAATGTCACTGACATGTCGCTGGAGAGTCTTTTCTGACATAGGACCCACCTGCCTGCCAGAGAATCCATGAGCTCTGAGATAGCTTTTCATCCAAGCTTTCTCACCTATTTTCTTGGCAGCGGTCAGTCCTGCTTCCTCTTCCTTCTTCTTCTTTTTCAAGAGCTTTTCCCTTTTAGTTCTCTTTCTCTCTTTCTCCATTTGATCTCGCTCTTTGTTGAAGAGCCATAAGATCATATCATTGTTATATGGAGATAATTATTCTAAAGAGAAACCTCTGGAGGTTAGGAAAGTTATCCTGTCCCTCCTGAGCTGTAGATCAGCTTCTTTTTCCTTTCTCTCCTTTTCTTCTTCCAAGGCCAACCTTGCAGCTTCTTCTTTTTGTTGTTTTAGGAGCAAGGTTGCCTTTTCCAGCTCTATTAGCTCCTCTAATGGTGCAGGAGTGCATCCTCAGTAGCAGCTTCTAGACTTACAAGTCTATCGATAATCTCTACCCTTTTTTGGTTGTTGACTGCCTCCTGGTTGGTTGCAGCTGCTTTGGTACTTGCAGCTAACAGTTTTCCAGTCATCAGCCCCTTTTTCTTTTGAGTTTCTTCAACATTTCTTCCTCCTGAATCTCTTCCAAAGTCATCTTCCTCTTTCCTTTGATGTCTTCGGAAGTGCTAGACTTTGGGGGTTCTTGGTGTAACATCTTGTAATTTTGGGTTAATTTAAGGTTAGCTTTGTTAAATTCTTGTATGGTTTAGTTGTGTCATTCATGAGACTTATGGGTTACTTATGCCTTAATTGGCCTTTTAATCATTTAACTTGAAAGATTAAGTAACAATAAGTAATATAATGATTTTAATAAATGAAATAATAACAATAAAATTATAATAATAATGACAATAATAATAATAAACTAAGAATACAACTATAATAATTGGTTATTAATAATAAAGAATTGTAAACTTAAAATATATAAAATCTTGATTTAAAAGTCAAGGGGGCCTAATTGTCATTTTAGAAACCTTAAAAGAAAGGTTTGCGCATTAATTATCAACTTTTAAACCTCAGGGACCATTTATGTAGATTTACAAAACCCAAACCCCCTCCCCTTTTCACCCCCGATTTTCCGGCCAATGTCCGGCCACCCTCAGCCGCAGCTCCGGCCACATCTAAATACGTTAATCACTGAAAATTAAGTTTAAAAACCGTTTCAAATCGGTCCTAGTGCTTGAATCGAACCCATAACCTTCTTTAATTCTTGCTGAAACGCTCGATTTCCTGATGAAATCCCCGAAACCGAAACACCAATCAATTTCTAACCGTTCAACGTTCATATCGCGTTAAAAACTCAATTAATGGAATCCATAACCATCGATTAACTATTCCTAACATACTACCACTCGCAATTTCATCTAGGAAACACACAAATCTCTCATTCGTATATCAATTCTTTTGCGAAACCACCATTGATCGAACAGTATCATCTGGGTCATTCCAATTGAAATTAACAGAGGGCTTTTGCTTATCAATGTCCCGGAAGCTTCCTGTAAGACGAATTGAATTATTAATTACAATTGCACTGTGAACCGACTTCGATTAGGTCGCGGCTGTTCTTCGTTCTGTTCCACCTTCAAGCCATCATCAATCGGGTAAATAAAAACAATTATATACGCGTAATTACATGGGGAATCAAAGCCCCATGTTCTTTCTCATAAACATCATCGATTTGATCTTCAATTTTGATTCAAATCAAACTAGGGTTCTTATGAAATTGGGGCTATTCTGAAACGGGTGTTCTTAAGATTTGAGAACCAAGTAAACCGCGGCTAAGGCCTTGGTTCACTGGTTCCCCACTCACATTCTGAATTAGAGGTCCCGAGTTCGAACCCGGCGACCTCCAACATATTTTTTGTGGCTTTTCAGCCTTTAAAAAAGTTATATAAAATCTTCTGAAAATAAAAAAATGTTTTGTAAACCTCGGTTATTTTTAAAGCTATCCTATTATTTTTTTAAATTTATTTCCATAATTACGCTAACAATTTTCTTAAAAAAAATTGACAAATATTTTGCCTAGTTTAATCATGTTAAAAATAGACTTTATATAATATTTTCATTAAATGATTATTTGGCCACTAAACATTGTATATCTTTGGATTAATCATGGTTACTATGGAAATTATATATTTTTATAAGTTAAATTTATAAAATTGTTATAAAGGCTTTTGTTTCTTTAAAAGTTCCTTACATGATATTGTTCTTGGACTAAAATATATATAAGATCTCACTAACTAGCGTTAACTAAATATTAAAACCCCAAATTCCCATCGAAACCCTAAATCATGTTAAACCATTAATCTAAATCTTGTAAATTCATTTACACTTAGGTACCTTGTGAAGAACTTCGTTGGAATTATTGCTTATTATTCTCATTAATTGTCATTTATATACATTTGATCAAGTGAGTATTTCCATACCCCTTTTTGTTTATTTTCACACTTTGGGGTGAAACATGTTATCTTATTATCATTGCACTTGTAAACATCTTTGAGATTTGTAAACGTTATGGCAATTCCTCATGCAAAGTTGTGGTTAGTTGAACTTTTTGTGGTTACCATGTTATGGCATTATATGTACAATCATTAACTATTGCTAGCCCAGCGAAGTCAAGATCTATGGGCAAGACAAGCCTGCTTTGGTTGATCCAAGTACACTTAGCTGGTCGTATAATCTTGTAAACGTTTGAGACTTGTAAAACTTTGTCGAGGTTTGATTGTTGCATTGTTCATAACATCCCTAATCACTTTATTCACTAACTTATGACTTGAATTGCCATCTTTATAATCTATGTATTTTTAAAACTATGGAATGCTCACCAACATTATTGTTGACCCTTTATTTTTAAACATGTTTCAGGAAACGCCCAAGTTTGATATCTACTCTTTGAAGTTTGCACATCTAGGAATGGACCTAGATAAATGAATGAAGAATGAATGTCTTGTTATCTTTCATATTATGGTTTTATTTCGTTGGGTTTTATGTTTGTATTGATACAATTGAATTTCATGATTAATTTATATTTGGGTTATTAATAGCGTTATGTGGCTGTGAACGATCTTAACTCTCACTCATCGACGTTTCCGCCGTCAAGGTTGGGGTGTGACACTTGGATAGAAGATTCAGGTTGAGTAGTAGAGATGGGAGCTGGAGTTAATGCAGATGTTGGAGCTAAAGCTTGAGTGAGAAAATCCTCTCTATTACCTCAGATGCGAGTTCTAGGATTGCATCTATGACTATTAGATCATCGGATAAAGAAAATAGTCCTTCCGCAGCAGCAATCTCAGCTTCGGAAGTTTAAACTTTTTCTTCCCAGGCTTTGAGTTGTGCTTCGGAAGTCTGTGAAGATGCACTATCTGTCGCAACAGTGTCAGTTGCTGGGCCATCAGTCCTTGTTTCCCCTTAGAAGTTAATCTTAGGTTCCACTTGGACCTTAGGTTGACCAACTTCCTCAAAAGTGGTAGAAGGTGCATTTAACCTCCGAAGCTCTTGAGCTCCGAAGTAGATCACAGACATGTCAGGGCTTGGCTGTTTTATGAGAGATTCCAATAGGAACTTGTTAAAGAACCTATTGAGATCTTGGAGCATCCTTTGATCCATTTGAATAACAACTGGAGGAGGGTCAGGGAAGATTGAAGCTTGTTGTACTGGATATTTTGATCTCAAGGAAGTGAGAGCTTGACTTTGGGTTTCCTCTTGTCTTTGACTTTGTCTCTAAACACTCTCCCCATTTTTGGTAGCATCATCCTGAGAGCTTGATGAGCTAGAGGAAGAGATCAAGGAGACCTGAATTGGTACATGCCTAACAGACCTCTCAATCTGTTTCTCAGCTAGTTTGGCCTTGAGAGTTTCAATCTCAAGTTGCTGAGTGGCAGACCTATCCTCTAAAGTCTTAACCTTGGATTCAAGATTTAAGACTTTAGAAAGTAGGTCTTGGATGGTAAGTTGCATTCTTCCCTCATCTTCTTGTGAAGAATCATGGGGAGATGAGGTAACATACCTTGTATGTACATCCTCACCACCAGATATGGTTTCTGGGCACCCTGGTTTCCCTTGCTCAAAGATGTCTCTTTCAGAGTCATCAAAGGGCATGGTTGCCGTAGATTCAGTCTCAGTGATGTTACCACTGTCCTGAGGATCCACTGAGAATCCTCTAGTAGTGGCAGCTGAATCTACATGAGTCCCATCCATATCAGTGGGACTCACCTCAGTAGGGCTTTGCTGATGTGGGCTAGAGATAAGACGTCTCTCTAGGCTCTGTTGATCCTTGAGAGGGTATTGTGGATCAACTTCATTGCCCTTAAGAGACATAATCTCTTCATCAGTTCCAGTTAAAAGGTCAGTAAAAGATATGGAAGTGAAACTTAATGACCCGGGACGTTGATCAATATCTAAAGGTATTGAGCCTGTGATAGGGTTGTCCCTTTTTGGCTGCTCAGGGGAGTATAGAGGCTTATCCTGAGGGCTTTCAGCTTGGGTTGTGGGCTCATGGGTCTGAGACTGAGGAGACTCAGGACCCATATTAAGGTCAATTGTGAAGGATGGTTGGACCTCAGGCTGAGTGGGAGCCCTTTATTCCACTCTAGCCTTTTTGGATTGAACATGAGGGGTTTGTTCAATCAGAGTAGATTAACAAGGGTTCGTTTGGGACGTCTCTGATACGTGATGGTGATGGGTGGAGAAGGTAGTGTTGGCATTGTGGGGGTAGTTGCTGGTGGGGGTTCATCACCTGTGGGGTTAACAGGAATGTCACTAGGAGCCGTTGGCTCAGTCATACCTGGAAGAAGTGCAGTATCTCTTCCTGTAAAGTTGGTAGACATTCTCTTCAAAGTCTTGAAGATGGTCGGCCTCATTTGAGAAGCAGACAGAGCAGCTCCACAGACAAGCATGCTCTGGTCTAGCTCGCAGTTGATTATGTGTTGGAGAAACCTGGGATACATGAAGAATGTGTCCTTCTAAAGATTTCCCATGAGGTTGGTCAGCACAAATCTTGAATAGTTGAAGCGGAGACTTTTTACCAACCCATGAACAAGGCACCCAAGTTCATATGGGATTTGATCCCATCCCCCAGATTTGTTCGACAAGCAGTGAAGGACCATGTGTAGCAGGAACTTCCATTTGTATGAGAAGTTAGATTTGTAGACACTTGACTTGCTAACGTCTCCTCCATATCCCATTTGGAGATAAGAGTCGTCCAAGTCTGCTTTGGGGAATTCCGTTGGAGCGCCCTCATCATGAAGCTCTAAGTGCCCCCTGATGAGCTATTCAGAAATGACCAACTCCTGGCCACAGATGCTCGATCGAATTATAAGAACCCCATTTAGGGTTTCAATCTGACCATTTGCCCAAAATTCAGACATATGGTTTGAATAAATTGTGGGGTTGACAGTTAGAGCGATGTAGTAGAAAGATTAGGTTAGGAAGGAGATGATATCTGAGAAGTCAGCATCTCTTGATGAATCAAGAAGTGCGACTTAGTTGTGCTGAGGGTTGAAGGTCATTTGGAAAGTTGAATGAGGATGATTTGAGCTGGGTAAAGTTGAGTAAGAGAAATTTCTAGGGCTGTAAAATTTGCAAGTGAGAGAGTGAAAGTGAATAGTCGGGATTATTTAAAAGATTGTGGAATGGCGGTAATGGGGGTTAGGATAAGGTGATGTGATGGTTTAGTGGATGAAATGACAGTGGCGGTAAGGTTAAAATCAGTTAAATAATCCGACATTACTGACAAAATATTTGCTTTTTACAGTGTGGGGCCCAAGAAATTTATGTTACACAGTGAAATCTCTCTTCCGAATGTAAAACATTTCCGAAGGTAACTTGTCTTCCGAAGGCAATTGTTACTTCCGAAGCTAAATCTTTGCTTCCCAAGGTTAGAGTTGCTTCCGAATAGAGAATTTGTAAGTTTCGGAAGTAGATCTGACATGAAATCAATCGCTTCTTCCAAGACCATAAATTCTTCCGAGAGAAAGTTATCCTTTGAGAAATTATGCTTCAGAAGATATGAGAGTGTCTTCCGAAGGTTAATTTCTCTTCGGAAGGAATTTACACTTAGAAAATTTCAGAGAGAATTTCTTGTAATAGGGCTTAAATTGTATTGACACAAGACTTACATATTAAAAGGTTTTCAAAAGAGATCAGATTAGTCAATGTTTATCATCCCAATTGTTGTTATGAGATACTTAAACCTTTGTTCATCAAAAGCTTTGGTAAATAGATCAACATATTGTTCATTTGAATCAACTTTGATTAACTTGATTAGATTTTTCTCATGAATGTCTCTAATGAAATGATACCTGATGTCAATGTGCTTAGTCTTGGAGTGCTTCACCGGATTTTCAGTAATGGAGATAGCACTGTTGTTGTCAATATGGATAGGAGTACTCATAAAGTTGAATCTATAGTCTAACATCTGATTTTGAATCCATAGCAGTTGAGCACAGCAGCTAGCAGTAGCAATGTATTCAGCTTCAGCAGTTGATGTAGAGACACAGGATTGTTTCTTGTATTGCCATGAGATGATCCTTCCACCAAGAAATTGACATCCTCCTGATGTGGATTTCTTGTCAATATTGCAGCCTCCATAGTCACTGTCAGAGTATCCATAAAGATTGAAATCCTTGTTTTTGGGATACTAGAGACCTAGTTTAGGTGCTCCTTTGAGGTATCTGAGGATTCTCTTAACAGCAGCCAGGTGAGACACCTTTGGAGCAGCCTGATATCTTGCACAAATGCAAGTAGCAAACATGATATCAGGTCTACTAGCTGTTAGATACATCAGAGAACCAATAATTGCCCTATACTGATGTTGATCAGTATCCTCCCTCTCAAGGTCAGGATAAAGATTATGGTTTCTGGGTATGGGTGTCTTGGCAGGCTTGCAATCCTTCATCTCAAATATTTCTAAGATGTCAGAGACATATTTAGATTGATTAATGAAAAACCCTTCCTTCAGTTGCTTTACCTGAATTCCAAGGAAAAAGTTCATTTTTTCCATAGAGCTCATCTCAAACTTCTTCTTCATAATGCTCTCAAAGTCCTTGCATTTTTGGTCATTTGAGGAACCAAATATGATGTCATCAACATAGACTTGTACGAGCAAAATGTCCTTTCCAGACTTTCTAATGAAGAGAGTCTTGTCAGTGGTACCTCTAGTATAGCCATTCTTCAGAAGAAACTGAGACAGAGTCTCAGACCACAGCCTAGGTGCTTGGTGCAGCCCATATAGAGCTTTATCCAATTTGCACACATAGTTGGGGTGTTGTGGATCTTCAAATCCTAGAGGTTGGCATACATAGACCTCCCTGTCTATATCCCCGTATAGAAAAGCACACTTGACATCAAGTTGATATTGTCACACCCCAACCTTGACGGCGGAAACGTCGAGGAGTGAGAGTTAAGATCGTTCACAACCACATAACGCTATTATTAACCCAAATATAATTTTATCATAAAATTCAATTGTATCATTACAAGCATAAGTCCCAAAGAAATAAAACCATAACATAAAAGATAACAAGTCATTTTAATTCACTTATTTATCTAGGTCCATTCCTAGATGTGTAAGCTTCAATGTGTAGGAATCAAACTTGGGCGTTTCCTGAAACATGTTAAAAATAAAAGGTCAACAATAATGTTGGTGAGCATTCCATAGATTTTAATACATAGATTATACAAAAGATGGCAATTCAAGTCATAAGTTAGTGAATAAAGTGATTAGGGATGTTATGAACAATGCAACAATCAAACCTCAACAAAGTTTTACAAGTCTCAAACGTTTACAAGATTATACGATCAGCTAAGTGTACTTGGATCAACCAAAGCAGGCTTGTCTTGCCCATAGATCTATGACTTCGCTGGGCTAGCAATAGTTAATGATTGTACATATAACGCCATAACATGGTAACCACAAAAGTTCAACTAACCACAACTTTGCATGATGAATTTGCCATAAAGATTACAAGTCTCAAATAAGTTTACAAGTGCAAATGATAATAAGTTAACATGTTTCACCCCAAAGTGTGAAAATAAGAAATAGGGGTATGGAAATACTCACTTGATCAAAAGTATTTATTGGATGATTAATAAGAAAATAATAAAAAGCGTCGATTCAACGTAGCCCTTCACAATGTACCTAAAATATATATATTTATAAGATTTTTAAGTTAATAATAGAATTAACGTTTTAACGCGAACAAGAGTTTAGGATTTCTTTTTGGGGTTTTATAAACAATTTAGTAAACCCTTATTATATATTTGGTTCAATAGAGAAGTATTATAAAATTTTTAAAGGAGAAAATAGCCGTTGTTAATAATTTGTGCAACAAAACATATATCTTTAATCAAAGAAAACATAAGACTCAATAATAATTAATAATTCAAATTATTATATAAATTCATTTGTTTGTAACAATACTTAGTTATAACTTTTATAATAAAATATTAAAATATTTTATAAGGATAAAATTTCAGAAAATATTTTGTTGATTTTAAAAAAAATTAGAAGTTTGTAAAAATCATTTTATATGTAATTGAATTTTTCTAAAATAAAATTAAGGCTAAAAAGCCATTTTAAAAATAATAATAGGGTGCCCGGGTTCGAACCCGGGACCTCTAAGTTGGAATGTGGAGTGTGAACCGGTGAACCAAGGCTCTCAACCGCGGTATAACCCGGTTTCAAATGGATTTATCCTAATTCAACAGAATACTCCCAAATCCAAGAACCCTAATTTCGATTGGATTCGAATTGACCCCCAAATCAAAGTTGTTAATCGAATTAATGTTAGGGCTTTTGTTCCCCAACAGAAATCGAGCATGTATGTATGTTCAATTACCCGAATTGCGCACGGATTGATGATGAACACTCGAAGAACAGCCGCGACTGTGTTGCGATTCGTTCAGGTTACAATCGATGATGAAACTCAAATTCGCTTCACAGAAAGCTTCGAATAAGTTAAATGATGAAAAGCCCCATGTTGATTTCGAGTTTTGAAGCTCTGAAGATGATGTTCGAATAGTTGCAGATTCGCGAAAGAGATGATGATCGATGCTTATGTTCGCGTTTGATTCAGATGAAAATGAGAGTTGTAATGATTAGTATCAGATAAACGTTCGTTTAGGTTTAGTTAATTCGATTATTATTATCCTTAAACGTTCGAACGGCTATTTGTGTTTGATGGTTTCGGTTACTCGATGATTCGAGTACTAACCGACGATTTAACTCAATTAAACCATGCATTTAAGTTCGAAATGTGCAAAAGGAACGATTTGGGTCGGTTTTGGGTTAAGATTTGAAGTGAAACAGATGATTTGAAGCCGCCGGAGCTCGGCCGGAGAATGGCCGGAGCTCTACCCGGACTTTCGGGTTTAAAAGTGGGCGGGGGTTGGGTTGTAACTTTTAAAGTTACCTAATTGGCCCTTGTAGTTTAATTTGTTAATATTTTATGCCCAAACCTTTATATTAAAGTTTATAAATTAACAATAAACCCCCTTAAACTTTATTTCCTTTTAAGTTTCAACCATTTTAAGTTTACTAAACTTAATAAATTATTATTATTGTTATTATTATTATTGTTTATTATTACTATAATTTTTATTGTTATTATTTCATTTATTAAAATCATTATATTAATTATTGTTACCTAATAATTATAAACTTTCAAGTTAAATGATTAAAAGACCAATTAAGGCATAAGTAACCCATAAGTCTCATGAATGACACAACTAATCCATACAAGAATCTAACAAAGCTAACTTTAAATTAACCCAAAATTACAAGATGTTACAGATATACTGTGAAGTCCTTGGATGCAGCATAAGCAAGGAAGATCCTTACAGCCTCAAGTCTTGCAACTGGTGCGAAGACATCAGTATAATCGATTCCTTCCTCTTTAGTGTATCCTTGAACCACAAGTCTTGCCTTATTCTTGATGATCAAGCCTCTATAATCTCTCTTGTTTCTAAAAACCCATTTGGTGCCTATAGTTACATGACCAGATGGCAGCGGACATAGGTTCCATACCTTCTGTCTCTTGAATTGAAGCAGCTCCTCTTACATCGATTCAATCCAGCTGTTATCCTTTAAGGCATCTTCTACCTTCTTGGGCTCTATCTGAGATAGAAAGCATGAGTACAGGCAGACATTCCCATGATGAGTCTGTCCTCTTGTTCTCACACCCTCAGAGACATTCCCTATGATGTTCTCAGTTGGATGAGTGTTGTGAATCCTAAGACGAGGAATTACTTCCAGTTGCAGAGATAGATCCAGGTTGGACATATTCTGCTCAGGAACTAGAACACTTTGTCCAGTTGTTGTTTCAAAGTCATTCAATGAGGACTGATTGAATGAATGAGAAACATCATCAATAGTTGGTTGTGAAGTAGTATTAACAGTTGCCTGTTCCTTCAAAATACTGCCTCCTTCTGCCTGGTGTTGTGGTGGATCACCTGATGAGTTTTGAGGCTCAGTAGGTGACTCACTTGTTGAAGCTTCACTATTCCTTGATATAGTTAAACTGTCGGATCTGTGAATAGTGGAAGCTTGATGTATTGCAGCACTTGGAGAATTTGGTTTAGGCCTGGGAAGCTCAAACAGTTGATCATTAGTGGCAGCATCAGCATCCTTTTGAGCACCTATTCCAACTGAAACATTCTCACAAGAGGTTTAGAATAGTTTGGAAACAATTCTAAATCAAAGATGTGATCAGGTCCATTCCCCCTAACACAAGGAGTGTGCTCATTAACAACTATATTGGATGATTCCTCAAATTATTGATTCTAATGTTGTATACTCTGTAGGCTTTGAGACTAGAAGAGTATCCAACAAAGATAGCATCATCCGACTTTTCAGCAAATTTTGCTAAATTGTCCTTTGTGTTAAGTATGGTACACCTGCTGCCAAAGGACCTTAGAAAGCCAATGAACGGTGGCCTCTTGTTCCATAGCTCATAAGGGGTTTTCCATGGGGCTTAACTACAAGAAATCTGTTATGCATGTAGCATGCAGTGCTGACTGCCTCTGCCCAGAATGTTAAAGGTAGCTTTGAATCAGCTAACATAGTTCGAGCATCCTCAATAAGTGTCCTATTCCTCCTCTCAGCAACACCGTTTTGTTGAGGAGTTCTGGGAGCACTATATTGTCTGGCAATCCCTTTTGAGTTACAGAATGAGTCAAGAACGAAGTTCTTAAACTCAGTCCCTTGATCACATCTAATTATTTTAACCTTGCGATCAATTTGATTTTCTATTTTAAGAATAAAATATTTAATGTTTCAGCAGTTTCATCTTAGTTCTTAAAAAGAATACCCATGTGAATCTTGTAAAATCATCAACTATCACAAGGTAATATGATTTCCTTCCAATGCTCATTATACTTGTGGGACCAAAAAGATCCATGTGCAATAAGTGCAATGGAGTAGTGATAGACTTAACACATTTGGATTTATGAGATGTCCTGTGTTGTTTCCCTTTCAGGCATGCAACACAGTTGTCTTTGCAGAAAAACTCCTTTTTAGGCAAACCGTATACCAAGTTATTTTAGCCAATTTATTCATTGTCTTAAAATTTACATGACACATACGTTTATTCCACAGTGTTGACTCATCACATCAGCTTTGGAAAGAAAGCATGATACTTCACCCATTGGGGAAGCATTGTTCATATCAAGCTTGTACATATCCCCTTTCCTGGGAGATCTAAGAAGCACCAATTCTGGAGGAATTGTCATCCCTGGTTTGAGGATAATGCACTCATGTTCTATGAAAAGCATTTGGTGCTTTTGATCACAGAATTGAGAAACACTTAACAGATTGTGTTCAAGCTGTTTGACAAAGTTAACTTTGTTAACTGTTAACATACCATTGGATATACTCCCTCTGCCAGAGATATATCTTCTGGTCTCACCTCCAAACTGGACAGGACCTCCATCATAATGTTGAAATTGTTGAAGGAGATGTCTGTTCCCTATCATGTGCCTGGAGCATCCACTATCTAAAATCCAAATGTTGTTATTTTGTCATATGGATGTCCCTGCACATAAGATGAGATGATTAGTTTTGATTGAAACCCAAGCTTTATTGGTCTTGGGTTCTTCCAAAGATAATGACATAATTGAACCAAAATTTATGCATGGGGGTTCAATGGATGTCTTTAAAGAAGAGGTTGGGCTACAGCATCTTCCTTGATCTTCCATTCCATCTCTTGGTTGATCATGGAGGATGAGCTTCTTGAAGCTTTTGTAACTTGGCATTCTTCCGAAGCTTCCTTCTTTTCGAAAGAAGCCCTCACCACCTTTTCTTCTAAACCAGTCTTCTTCTGGGATGGTTTCAAGGGGACTCTTTTGCTCTTCTGAGTCTTGAAAGCTTTAGCTTCCAAAGCCTTTTTTCTTTCGGAAGAAGAATCTTCTTTCGAAAGCAGCCTTGCTTCGGAAACAAGCTTTCCCTTTTTCATCACTTGAACCATTTGATATGGTCCAAATGAGAAACCTTCCCTGACTCCTTCTTTTCTAACATTATTTGCATAATGTGTGCTTGCAGGATTGTAGTAACAATCTTTTGCCATGTGATTTTGCAGGCCACACATGATGCATGCAATGTCAGTCTTTTGGGAAAGTGAGGATTGCTGTTTCTTGGTTTTCTTTTCTTCGTCAGCAAATTTTCCCTTTAACTTCTGATTCTTTCGTAGGAAAGGAATGCTGGTATTACATTTCTTTCCTAAATCAGAAGTCCCCAATACTGGAATCCAGCTGAGACAAAGACACCCTTCTATTTGGGGTCAATTTTCAGTTTGGATTTAGCCACTTTCTTGGCAGTTTTTCTAGATGCCTTAGCTCTACTTCTTCTGGCTTGGTGGTCAGGATTTGATCATCATTGGTAGGGGAGGTCTCAGTTACCTGGTTCTTCCCTGTGATGGTCTCCATACTTGCATCATTCTTTGACTCATGAGAAGGTGGGTCAGCAGATGGAACCTCTTGCTCTTCAGTACCACACCTAGGTTGTCTTATAGACTCATAAGAGTGTGGTGGAGCAATTTCATTGGTTCCCAACCCTCCTTTGTTTTGGTAGCAAATTTTTGAGTGAGAGGATGATGCAAGGATGGCTTGAAAGTTTTGCTCGGAATAGCATACTTCCTGGCTTGAGCCTCAGCAGTGACAAGCTGGGCTTGAGCTTTAGTCAATTTGGATATTAAATCCTTTATCTGAGTCTTATAGTTTGTGTGTTCATGTTTTAATAGGGACACAGTTTTCTCTAACTCCTCAATTTTTCTTTGGTAGTCAAATTCAGCCCTTTTAAAGTCAGATTTTAAAACACTTAAAGACTCAATATTAGATTTAATCTCCATATTGTAGTCCTGATACAATTTAACCTTAGCAATACAAGCAGGAGTACAGAGATGTTCATATACCTTATTTTCATCTGTTCCATCCATGAGTGCTTGAGCAGGAGTCACATCCTGTACCATGAAGCTCCAGTCAACTTCTTTAGCCATTGCAGTTGTTTCAATTGATTTTCCGGTGGGCTTTGGTGTAGAGGGATGTGTGGAGGCCTGTGGGGTTCCTGGGTTAGACTTGGGAGCCTTGCATTCCCTTGCAAAATGACCAAGTAATTTACAATTGTAACATTTGGCCTGGTTTTGTCAAACCCAATTTTGCTGTTAATTGGGTTTTGGGGAAATTGCCTTCCAGTTCTCTTAAAGAACTTTTTGCTCTGTAGGTTAGAAGAGTCATTTGTTGGACTATGTCCATGTATTCCACGTCATCCGGGCTAAAACACTCTAGATCATCAAAGCAGTATTGATGATCACTTAAGTGTCCATTTCCTGAGACAAAAGCATAGCTGTCCTGAAAGGAGCTTTGCTGAGCTTGTTGAGACCTTGGAGTCTTAGGAAATGTGATGTATGGCCCAGAAGAACAAGATGACTACTGGGTGTAAGTAAGGTATTGTTGAGGCTGAGAGATTCCTGAGCCTTCAGCAACCATTAAAGCGTTGCTAGCAAGAAGGCTCAAGGGTCTGCTTATCTGATGACCCCTCTTACTTTCCATTTCCAACTGGTATCCATCAAGGATCCCATAGAGTTCGGTCATGGTGAGTGTATTCAGATTTTTTGTTCTCTTGATAGAGACACAGTAAAATGTCCACTCATTGGGTAATGCACTCATGAACTTTCTTGTAAGGTCTCTGAGTTCATGAGCAATTCTCACGGATTGAAGGAAAGAAATAAGATCCATGTACCTAAAATATTACTGGCTAAGAGTCTCTCTAGCAACATGGGTGAAGTTCTCAAACTGCTGCTTTAGTGAGTCCTTCTTGGAGTCATTTGAGCTTGAGTACATTTGAGCAAGCGCATCAAACAGTTCCTTTGCAGACTTGCAGTGCTCAAACCCCACCATGATAGAGTTTGGAATTGCAGTCATGAGAACAGTCATGGCGTTGCTGTAAATGTCAAGCTTCTTCCTGACTTCATCAGAATAATCTTCAATAGCTTTCTCGATCATGGCACCGTTTCCACCAGCTACTTTTGGCTTATACGGTCCATTGACAATGGATTGCTACATTTTGCTGTCTTGATATCTGATGAATCCCTCCATTCTTCTGCTCCAGGACTTGAAGTTTTCAGGGGTGATGATGGGTGCTTTGGTCATTGTCCCCATCTCTACTTCAGATTTGTTGAGGGCCATTTTGAGTGAGGTATAAGGAGGAGTGAAAAATAGGTTGATTAGGATGGTAAGATCTCACAATCAAGAGCCTAAAAAGCTCTGATACAATTGCAGGATCGGGTTTGTCACTCAAACACTTGGATTTCTCTCAAACTCACTTATAGAAACACTCAATTCAGACGAAGTAAAGTCTTTTGCAAGAGTTGATAATAATATAATAAGTAATAAAGAAACACACAAAAATAAATTTTCAAGGCACTTGTATATATTACTTCTCAACTCAAGATATTACAAGACTCTTACATGCATCATATATGAGTTACAATGAGGACTATATATACTAGATCCTACAGCCGGATATACTTTGATACCAGCTGGAAACCTAAGACTAAAGCATATACTAAAATGCTAAAGTTAAGGTATCTTAGATAAAGTATTATCTAAGATATGGTAGTCATGACATGTCCATGACTTACCTTTTGTCACCAACTAAAGATGGCAACTATACTAACATAAAAGGTAAACAGTGGATTAAAGTATGGTCAACCACATGGCTTTTGAGAAAACGCCATGCAGTATCTCAGAGATTTGTAGCGGAGTGTCAGGCAGGCCATACTTATGTCCACTGGATAATAGCAGTGATTTCCGAAGATAAGTTGGCTTCGGAAGAACAAGTTCTTCCGAACCCACTTATACTTCGGAAGTGGCTTCTATACTTCCAAGGCTTGAGGACTTCTATGCTTCGGAAGTTGACTTCAGATCTTTCTTCCCAAGTCTTGAACTTCGGAAGTAGGTTCTTTGTCTTCGGAAGTTGGGACTTTTCCTTCGGAAGTAAGCTTTACACTTTGTCTTCGGAAGAGCTCCTTTGTCCTTCGAAGTTCCACAATTAGCTTTGGAAGTCCTATATTTGTTGTACCAAAATCTTTTAAGTGAGTTGGTTTTGGTTGCCCCAGCCTTCTAGATCCAACAATATTGCTGCTGCAAGCTGCTGTGCTCAAGTGCTTTAGATTCAGAATCAGATGCTAGACTATGGGTTAAACTTCAAGGAGACTCTCATTCACATAAAAAACAACAGTGCTATCTCAATTATAGAGAATCCTGTGCAGCACTCAAGGACCAAACACATCGATATCAGGTATCATTTAATAAGAGATAATTATGAAAAATGATTAATTAAACTAGTCAAAGTTCACACAGATGAATAATATGTTGATCTGTTTATAAAGGATTTTGATGAATAGAGATTTAAATATCTAATATCAGCTATTGGGATGATCAACTTTAAGTAGGTTTTTCTTAAAACTAATTCTTATTATTTCTTAAAATATGTGTGTCCTAAGTTTTCTAGTTCATCACTTTCATAAGCTCTTGTTTTCTTTGGATAAAACTTTTTGAAGATTTTCTTTAAAATTCTGATAATTTTGATCCTTCGGAAGTTATGTTTTTAACTTCGAAAGAAACTTATGCCTTTAAAACAACTAATTGCCCAAGTATTTTACCTTCGGAAGAAATTTCTGAAATATCTTCCGAAGCTTAAATTATTCTTTGGCACTTATATGTTTTCAAGGACAATCTTCTTCTGAAGCAAAGTAACTCTCGGAAGTTTTGTCCCTTTGAACAAAACTCACAAGTCTTTATTTTCTTCCGAAGTCAAAATTCTCAGAATCCTTAGGAAAATCTTCCGAAATCATTTTAGCTTCGGAAGCTTTTTCATTAAAACTTCCGAAGATAATTTACCTTTGGAAGCTTTTTGATTTCCAAGAAAACTACCTTTTGAGCAACAGTAAACTACTTTTTCAGAGGTTGGACCGACATTCAGATTTCAAAGTTTATCCTCTTTCATTAAACTTTATTTGAAATCCTTTTCACATATAAACCCAACGGTTTCCCCTTTTTTCTATCATCTACTTCTTTCCTCCAAACCTAAAACCCTAATTTTCTCTCTGAAATCATTTTCTTTCATCTTTCTTCATCCTTAAGCTCTCTCAAAATAGCTAACCCTCATCACAGAAATGACCCGAACTTTACCATATAACCAGGTTGCTCTGTTAAGCTCTGAGAAAGATCCTCATTTCTCAAAGGTTTGCTATTTCTTAACTCTATCCAGATACTTCACCTCCTTAACCATTGATCCTCCTCTCTATGAGGATCAACTGCTGGAATTCTGGAAGACCTGCCAAAAGGTCGTAATGGATTGGGAGAAAGCACTATCTGCCACAATGCAGGGGAAAACAATCTTTATCACTCCGACCATCATCAACATGCATCTTCAGCTGGATGATAAAGAAGGTGAGGTGTTCTTTCCCAAGGAAGCTGTTAACCAGTCCTTCGTGCAAATGGGCTATGAGGGAGACTACTCTGTTAAGACCTTCAGGAAAGGGAAGGTCTCATCCCAATGGAAATTCCTGCTCTATGTGGTTATCCACAGCTTATCAAACAAGCATGGTGGATGGGACCAGATTCCTGAGGATCTCTCCTTCATTGTTCATGGGATGGTTCAGGGGGTCAAGTTCAGGTACTCTCAGTTTGTTTATATAAATTTGCTTGCTAACTTAGACTCCTTAGAGTATTATATGTTCTCTAGATATGTTCAATACATTCTTAACTGTGAACTGGGCTCACAGTTAAGGGGAACATGTAATATTATTAAATTGGGACAGATGAAGCCTGGCATCTTTAAAATTTTGAGAAAGCCCACTGTTGGCTTCTCTAGGGTAGAAACAGCCCTTGTCCCAAAAATGTTAGAGCTCATTGCTCAAGGTGACAACCTAGCAGCACCAGCTAGTGTTGAACCCACACCTTCTACTTCCCAACCACCTCAACAGCCACAAATCACCCTCACCTACCAAGAAAACACAAACAAACCCCTACTCAGGCTATTCAGTCTGTGCAGCCCCCTATACACTCACTCACACAGGAAGAAGTGGACACTGGAGCTCCCACTTCTCATGAGGAGCAGACCACTCCCATCTCTTCAACGATTAGTGCTGAGGATCCTCATGCTCAGCCTGATGAGCTCATAAGCCCAAATGCCTTAAGCAATCACTCTGAGTCTCAACACTCAAGTGATCAACCGTCAGGGGACAGTTACCATCCCCAACCTTTAGATCTAAACTAACCTATCCCCAACCTCGGCTTCTATACTGATGAAAATCTAGGTTTCAGTGAGTACCATAATTCTCTCTTCTTTTCCCCTACTCAAAGAGAGATGAGTGCTTCTGAAGCTCCTATTTCTAGCCCACATCAGTCACCTACTACTGAGATGGACACTCCTGAACCTATTCAGGATGTCCATGTGGAAGAGGCTCTCACTTTTGAAAGTGATTACATCATTAAGACCTCAACCATGGCAACTCAGCCCACTGACATCTCAACTGAGGTTGTCAGTGAGCAGAGGAAATCCAGCAGCCAAGAACCTAAAGCTGGTGGTGAGAGAGAGGACTCTGGTCTAATCATCTCATCTCCTAATGATTCTTTTGATGAAGATGAGGGGAATTTAAGACTAAAGGTGCAAAAACTATCTAAAACATGCACCTATTTAGTCTCCAAGGTCAGTCACCTTGAATCTCAAGTGACTACCTTACAGAACAGGGTCAATGATCAGCAACTTGAGATTTCTTATCTTAAGGACAAACTAGCTGGGAGACCTTTAAGAGGAGCTCAACCAGGAACACAAGAACCTATGGATGTGATTGACCTTACTTCTAGCTCACCTATGCAAGTGGGTGATGCTACCAAAAAGGGGGAGAAAGTCATTACAATCACAGAACCTGGGAGTTCTTCAAAGAGAGTGGACATTGAGGACTCACCATCCTCACTTGCAATTGTGCACACTCAGCAAGTTCCTCAAGTTCACATTGATATGGACTACATAGACTCCTTCATACAGAGTCTGTTTGAGGAAGGGATACCAAGGGCTGTGTTATCTCCACCATCTTCAAATCACATCATTGGGTGGAGGTATGACAACAATAGAAGAGCCCTAATCATCATTAGAGTTCAAGGGAAACAAGAGATCTTCAACTTTCAGACCTTGAATTTCTATGAAGGTCTAGATTTAGTCAACATGCCACTTGTCAATCCAAGCCAATCAAGACAAGCTGACAAGTTGGATCAAAGAATCCAAGACCGGATCACTGCATAGTTCAATTTTAGAAGAAGACTAAGGCAATCAGGTAATCTCATCGGTCAACTGGATGTTGAGGCAGACCCTAAGATTAGTTTCATAGGGGAAACCTTGACTGAAGGCCCAGTGACAGAACTTGAGAGTCCTGTCTCATCACCAACAACTGCTGTAGAGATCAATACCCTTTTTAAGACACCTGCTGGTGAAGATGCTTCTTAACCTCTCTCTAGCAAGAGCTTGGAAGCTACACCAAGCAATGAAGGCCAAAGCTCTCTCCACCCTGAGTCACAAAGGTCTGTGAGTGACAAAGGGAAAAGAAAAATGACTTCTGAGGAGATTGAGGAGGAGAAGAGAAAGAGGAAAAGGAAGTTGAGGGGAGACAGTTCCTCTTCTGAGTCTGCAAGACTCATCAAGTCTGCTATCAGGGTTGCCCCCAGACCAGATACTCAGAATGATGAGTTAAGGGCAGTCAGGATAAACTATCTACAGACAAGGAACTATGACATAGACAATTTCATTTCTCTTCCCTTAGAGGAATTGAATGAACTGGTTGACATGGAAAGGTCAACGGAGAAGAAAGAGGCAGAAGATGCAGAGCTACTGGTACAAATCAAAGAAGACAGAAGAAAAAAAGATTGTACAAGCATGTGCCTACTCTCTCCCCAGTACAAGAAAGTCCTGCACATGAGGATGTGGTTTAACAATAACCTCAGGTAGATAAAGAAGAAGACAAGATCAAAATGATCAACTACTTGAGTGCCACAGGCCTCTATCAGGCAGAAGCACTTCTTCCCTTACCCTAATACTATGTTGAGTTTGAGTACTAAAACAACTTGAACTCGAGGTAGTCAGGGAAAGAAAGACAACTAAAAAGAAGCTAAGGGAAGAAGTTGCTAAGTCAAGAGTCATCATCCAGAAGAGCATGAATAAATCTGCAGACAGGCAGAGGATGATGAGCTTCTTGAAGTTGTATGGATTCTCCGGAAATAGACTTGGTCCCATGTCTCTATCCACTATGGATGAGCATATCAGGGTGATCAAGCAGAAGATAAAGAGTGGAGAGCTGATTGACTTACATTCCCCGCCAAGTCAAGCTCTACCTGAAGTGGAGGTTAAGGTTGAACAACCAGAGATAACACAACCTGGACCTCCTGCTGAATCTCAGCAAGCTTCATCTTTTGATCCACAACAGGGTCAGAATCCCTCTTATTCTGAACCTGTGAGAGTGGAAGACCCAACTGAGAAAGACAATGAAGATCAATCAGGTGTTGCAGGTCATTCTTCTCAGTTAAAAGTGATAAAGAGAAAGAAAATGATGGCTTCAAAGCCAAAGCCAAAGAAGAAGAAGGCTGCATCCTTTTCCGAACCTCAGGATGAGTCAGAACATCCTAAGGATGTGCAGCCACAGGATGCTACATCATCTCCCATTCAAATAGCTCCTCTAGCATCAGAAAGACCCATCCTATCCTGGACATACATTACAAATCCAGAAAGATGTCATGTCATTAGAGATCAGGGCATTGAGAATGTCTACACATGGCAAGACATGTTCAATATGCCTCTGCATGATCTCTTTGACATGAGAAGACACTTTGATAGTCTGAAGGATCCTGATCATCTTATGAAGAAAGGGCAGGTCATTATCCTGATGAGGACTGTCGATATCTGAAGTCTTTAAGTGTTTTGGTAGCATCAGCCTAAGGGGAGTTTGTAGAGATTATATGAAGAGGCTGAAGCACCCAAACACCCAAAGTCTTTCTGCATGTATGCACACAAGTACTGAAGAAGAATGCTTCGGAAGTTTCACACAGGCAACAAAAATATTCTAAGTGTGAAATCTTCCGAAGCCAAGACCAATATTTTCCGAAGCCAAAGATGAAGTCTTCCGAAGTTTCAGTGACAAAGTCTTTCGAAGCCAACACTTGAAGACAGATTTCTTCCGAATACTTTTAACAACATGCTTTATCTGATGTACTTTTTCATAAAGTTGGACCCCTTTCCGCTGCAACTCTGTAAAGTCAGCAACTTACATGAGTTGGTGAAAAGGTCAATGCTTTTGGTAACTGTACATTAAGGTCTTGAGTCTGTAAACTTTCTAGTTCATGTACTTTGTCCTTTTTGTAATAGATAAGGATGTGAGCTATGGCATGCCATAGTCACAAAGTCAAAAAGGCAATCTGCCTTTTTGACTCTACAATTGATTTTGTGTTGTGTCTAGTCAATTGTATTCAGCTGGCTTTCATAGTATGGCTGGCTGTAGGATGTTGTGTCTAGTCAATCTCATGTTCTTGTAACTTTATTTTATGCTTTGTAACACTTGTAATAGAACATGAGAAAGCAATATACCGCGACCTTAAAAACCATCTCCTTGTGTATCTTGCTCTTATGTTTTGTCTCTTAATTACTTGTGTTCTTTGTGTCTTTACTTATGGTTAATCCAGTTCACTGTTTGATTAAGTTAAGTTACTCTCCTTTTTGTATTGTTGTGTTGTAAGTGACCACCCTTCACCGGTCCTGCACTATAGCATAACCCCACCCGCTTCATTCCGGCTCGGATGAAGAAGATTACAAGGAAACACCAATTGAATAAGAAGAAGAATTTGATGAAGAGGGTTGATTTTCAATGAATATGTTTAATGTTTAACAATATAAAACTTAAGATATATTCAAAAATATTAGACTGTTCAAGTTCTTGAGAAAAAAGTTTTGAAAGCCTTGAACGTAGTTGAGGGTTCAAATGAGATACCCAGTTGTGATTGGGTGGGGTCAAGGGTTGAAAAATGAATGCCCTTTCACCCTTATAGACTAGTGACAATAATGTTTGCTCATAAACAAAATCAATGTGTAATTTAATACTTATAGGTGTAATTTTGGGTGATATATAAAAGAAAAAATGTGTGTTCTTACAACTACTGAAACATTAGTGCTGATATTTGCGCCCATATAAGAGAGAAAAATAGGGATACATAAGAGGTTAAGAAAGAAAAAAAAAGAAAATGTAAAAAGATGGATAGAGAAAAAAAAAGTGCAAAACATTAAAAAGATATCACACAATAGTGTGTTGATATAAGCGATACGCTTAAAAAAGATGTACAACTGTCATTAATTAATGGAAGTTACTACGGTTAATTAAAAATTAATTATGGAAAATTACTAGGGCAATGACATTCGATGAAGTAAAAATTATAGAAAAAAAATACGTTTTAAGAAATAGTATAAGTTAAGAATAATGTAACCAATGGCATTATACAAGCCCAAAGAACTTGATAATGCATCATCCTAATTGGGTACTTGGTTTTAGACTACGTGGCCAGAGCAAAACAATTTTGAGAGCCCAAAACAAAGTAAATATTTGGGCACTCTTTTGTTATAAATTAATATTCGTATGTAGAGTAGTTTTTTTTTTCTTTTCTTTTTTTTTCTAAAAACTTGATTATAGTTTTGATTTTGATTTGACATGAAATCTACTAATCCGAACTATTGAATTAGTAGCTAAAAACTAAAGAGTAATAAACAGAATCTAAGTTTTATTTTAAATAACTATTCAATAATTTGAATCAAGATTAATAAAAATTAGACATGTGGTCCTAATTCCAAATAATTTGAGTATTAGGTGGGTATTGTGCTGGCAATTTTTGACACGGATTTGTTAACACGACAACACGAAGTTAAAAAGTTTTGTGTTTGAGCTAAACATGTTTCGTGTTATATACAATACGACACGTTAAAAACACAATAAAAATCGTTCTAAATAGATCAAACACTTGCTGTTAAAGCACCCGCTTAAACTTGTTATATTTTTAGTTTATTAAAATAATATATATATATATATAATATATATATAATTATGTATATGTCATTATTGTTCACGTTCAATTTAAAAACCTTATCATTTACCCAACCGGTTCAATCGAATACGACTACAACAATATCACTAACCGAGTCTCCAACCTTCACCTGAGGCCTCTTCGTACTCCTTCTGCTACCTCTTTAAATTATGTTATTGGTTAATATAGACTGTTTTTTATGGACTTTTGTTTCAAATATGTCAAGGATTATCATGTTAAAACTATGTATTATTCAGGACTTTAATGGACTTCAGTTCATTTTTGTTTCACTAATCTTGTGATTTTTATTGTCTCTTAACAGGTCTTATCATGTAATATGTTTCTAAACATGTTCATGTTCATGTCTGCAAAATTGATAATATTAGTTATCGTGTTCTGTTCGTGTCAGCACTTATCGTGTCCGTGTCTTATCGTGCCGTATCTGATCTGTTATGTCAGCCCTAGCTGGGTAGATCCAATCCTAATCTTTTTTTTAAATAAAGTCGCCCCTGCTATTGGTTCATTGAAATTAAGCTCACGTGTGTTACAAGAGTCATGGGATTCATCAAATAATAACAACTCAATTAAATAATCTTTTTGTTTAAGTCACAAAAATCTTAATCTTTGTGAGTAATTGAAGTGGAAAACAAAATCATCTAACAGTATTAAAATTTAAGAAACAAAAACTCTTGACATCAAAAGTTTAAGGTCGCTTAAATGGAAAGTTGGTTACAACTTCCGCTACCGTTTGATGTGGGTGAGGGGCATGGTTTTGAAAACCAGACCGGACCGGACGGTCCGACCGGTCCAACCAGGAACCGGACTCCGATCCGATCCGGTTCGGTGTTTAAAACCGTTTTAATGTTGAACCAGTGGTCGGACAGGTTGAACCGGTGGTCGGACAGGTGAATCTGTCGGACAGGTTGAATCTGTCGAACCGGCGATCGGACCGGGAACCGGACCGGTTGAACCGCTTTTTTATATATATTTTCATTTTAATTGTAATTTTTACATATATTTATAAAAAGTACTTATAATTTTATTCAGTTTTTATATACGGTCCGACCATCGGACCGGTAAGACGTCCAGTCCGGTTTTAAAAACATTAGTGAGAAGAACCATAACATATGGTTTAACTCCATATATTCACATTTTTGTGAGATACACAAATAGATCCTTATTTTGTATCCACATAATATTCTAATTATGCAATTTTGTGATTCAAACGCATTGATGTGTAAATTTCCATAACTTGACTGGATAATAAATTCAGACATTTGATTTTGAATACTAAAAATTTCCGACATCTATAAAAAAATTACTAGATCCGTTAGTGCGAACTTAAATCCACGATTTTACTAGAGTTATGCGAGGTTGCGTCCACTAGATGAGATCTATACTCATGTTGAAAGGATGATTGTGAAGTTCAAGTTGGCTCCTATATGAAAACTTCTCCAAGGCATGTATTGAATGACTATTGAACTTCTGTATGAAAAATACCCCAACACATGTATTGGATGATTTTTACTTTGTTTGTTTGTGAAGGTGATAAAAACAAACTAAACAATTATATAAACACTAACACACATATTATATTGTTATATTTTTCATTTATTTCTACTCTAAAATGACTTTTTACAATGTTTTTTTAACAACTCGTAACTTATTTTCATAAACCATCTGTACTTGCATATTGTATGATTTGAACCTTCGATCACTTTGGTAGAGATAAAATATCTTACCATCAATAAATTTCTTTGAGATTTGAGTTGATAGCTTAGTAGTAAAAATTAAAACTATTATAAAAACAATTAATGTTTAAATCTGATTATAAGTAACTTGAGAGATTCAAATGAAGTATTAATGTTAAGAAAACAGTGGTTTTTATTAATATAATTAATTTGGATCTTGAATACCATTTTTTTTTAATTTATAGTAGATTGGTAGAGATATGCACCGTATGCAACCCTTTCTAAGCTACCATCCTATTAAGTGTCTTGATGAATGCTCTTTAAACAATATACACTTTAATTTGTATGAAGCTTTCATATGGTGAAAATTCTTTTGTCCGAGGTCTTTTTTTCTTCACGGGTTACGGAGAGATGGTATTTATGTTTTTTCTTTGGTGTCACCTTATTTTTATGGATAGCTTCTTCGGTTTTCACTCAGAGTTCCCTTAGAGATAATTTACTCTCTTAGAGCATTCACGTTTGGTTTCCCATAGCTATCATGATCTTCAAATTTTAAGAGAATTATAGTAATTATATAACTTGATCTCATATCAGATTCTCCATCTCCATCTCCATGCCCATCCCCTAAATTTTTAAAGTAAAGTATAACGATTATTCAAATTTGAGTCCGTTACTTATAAACCTCATAATTATAGGTACGGAAAGTGGGATGTGAGATATTTTTGCAGAATATGAAATAAATTTAGGGGACATCAGCATCCCCGTTCATACCTCGATCTTTATATTATAGGGGAAAGATTAAAAATATATATATTATTTTACTTTTACATCAGATTCCACATCTCGATCTCTATCTCTTATATTTTAAAGAAAAACCATAATGATCTCTCAAATATGAGGTTACCATCTGTCTTCCATATATTTTTTTTTTTTTTTATAAATGATCTTAAGTAGAAGAAAGAGAAAACATAATAAAAAACAATTAATATTATTTAAATTAACTAATTATGGATATGAGAAAATTGATGTGAGATGTTTTTTTAAGATAGAATAACTTTTTAAAGAAATATGTTTTTTATTGTTAATTATAAAAGATGATGATGAAATAGCTAAGTTCTTACATATTTTTTACATATTTTATGCTATCTTGAAGTTATACTAAATAACATGAGTAGTTAAATGTAGTAAATTTGTTACCATTTGATAAAGGGTCTGGACCACATATAATATTTTTTGTATAAGATAATTAAACTAAAAATATAAAGTTATAAACGTAACACAACTTACGTGTAATTTACTCTAAAATGTATTAAAGTTTAAAAATTATTAGGAAAAGAAATTCTAGAAACCTAAATTTTTTAAACAAACATGGTGTTTTCATATTCCCAAAACAAATTTGTTTTCTTAGTACGAAAACATGTGGTCATGTGAAGATCTTTGTGTGAAAACCGCTTGATGTTGATACACTATGAATCAACACATGTAATTTTAGTGTGAATCGCATAAATCTTAGTGTTGCAAGTACTAAAATTTTGTGTTGATCGATCGTATTAGGACCCAATCTCTTCGTACAGACCGTACAGGATCTCAACCTTCATGTGGACCGTACTAGGATGTTATTGTTGACATTTGTTGTTTTCCAATATTGATTTTTTGATAATACATGTGTAATGCTTATGAGATGTCAGTGTTGATAAATAAGGTGAGGGTCATAAATTACATCCATCACTTGATTTATCTATAAACTATATTTACAACAAGGCAAACTATTTACAACAAGAAAAACTGTTGTTTACATTGTGTTTAATTTTTTTAATGCCTAACTAGTTGTATAAAAATAGATAAACTTTTTTTATTAGATAGCACTAGCATGTATTACTTGTGTTTCGTGGCGGGTAATTTTATGTAAAAGTAAGCACATCTCAAGGGTATGTTCAATTACATTGTGAAACCAAGTGTTCATAAACACTATAATTTGTAAATAAAAAACATGTCACAACGTTTAATCGAACATTCAAAAGAATGAAAATATGTAAATAAATTAAGTAATTAACAATGGTATGCTGAGAATCGAAAAGAAATCCACTTTAGTAGGTTTAATTACATGACATGATTGAAAACCTAAATAGAAGACTCAAATGAAAAGACTTTAAAATAAAAAATATATAAAAGTTACAAGAAAAAAAAAACTAAAACACAAACCAATACTTTTGATTTACAATTTTTATTCAAATACATATTAGTGAAACTTAAACAATCAATACTTATTCTAAAGAAATTACCTATTATAGTGTTTATTTAAGAAACTTTTTCCTTCAAAAACCCTACATGCAAAGTGTATTTCTTCTACATCATTCACATACGTGTTATCACAATATTTCATCCTCCCTCTTTATTATCCCCTTTACACCTTCAATATTTCTCATCATCTCTCGATCATAAACACTCATGGATACACACGATCATGATCATCATATTCACCAAATGCAAGTTCACACCACACAACCACACCAGTTCGATCCCCACATCGACAATGAATCACAAGGTCCATCAAAGAGGAAAGTCCTGGCCATCCTGGCCTTGCTCCCGGTGGCTGGAGCCCTACTTGGTCTCACCAGCATTATTTTGGCGGGCACCATGATAGGGCTCCTAACCACTGTCCCCCTCTTCGTCATTTTGATCAGCCCGATTATAGTCCCGGCTGTTCTGACCATCGCGCTGGCAATGGCCGGGTTTTTGACAGCCGGGACTTTCAGGCTGAGGCAGATGACAGGGATGGGAACAGTTGATTTGGTGAAGAGGCGGTTTCAGGATGTGGTGGAGTTTATGGGTCAGAAGACGAAGGATGCGGGTCACGAGATCGGACCGGAGGGTGAGGTTCATGGTGGTGCGAAGGAAGGATGTGGTTCGAGGGTTTGAGTTGTGTGTTATGTTGTAATGGTGGAGTTGAGTGGTGAATTTGTGTGGCTAATGTTGAATGTTTAATTTTATGGTGTGCTTGTTTTTTGAATTTAAAGGTGATTGTGGTTTATGAATGCTGAGTGATGATGATGATCTCAACTAGGGCTGCAAACAAACTGCTCGTGAGCTACTCGAGATTGGATCGATAAAAAGCTCGAACGAGTCAAGTTTTATCGAGTTCGAGTAGAGCTCAAGCTTGAAAAAAAACTCATTTAATTATCAAGCCCAAGCCCGAGCTGGCTCGCGAGCCTAAACGAGCTTTTTATTTATATATTTTTATTTAAGTTATTAAATATATTATATTAATAATATCTATTATATATAAAGTTATGATAAAAACAATTAAATAATATGAACAATGTTATATATAATATATAATAATACATATATATCGAAATTATACATATAAATATTAAAACCAATATTAAAATAAATAAACAAGCTGAGCCGAGCTCGAGCTTTAAAAATAAAGCTCGAAACGAGCCGAGTTTGAGCTCTCCTAAGTCATCACGAGGCGAGCTCGAGCCCATATGAGCTCGGGCTCGGCTCGGCTCGTTTGCACCCTTAATCTCAACTGATATATGGTTTTTTAGGTTTTTAAAACCGTTTGATTTCGATTTCAGATTTTTTAGTTTTGTTATTCACTACGGATTTTGTTTTTTCCGTTTAGGATTTAACTTTAGTTTGATGTTAAAACCAAAATTTCTTTAATCTTTGAAGATAGCTTATTATATTCTTTGAAACCAATATTTTATTAATCTTTAGAGTAAATTGAGTTAATCTATTAATTCAATAAGATAGAACATCAAAGATGTTACCTGTGTCATAAGTTCGTCCTATGATACAATTCGTAATCAAGTTTATTCGTATTCTTTATCTTTTTCGCTAGTGAATCCTTGCCTAAAAATATAATATAACATACAATATTTTTAATACATTATTAGTATAATATATATATATATATATATAAGTATTTTGCGGGTTGGTTATGTTTTGGTTTTGGCTTGTTTTTAATATTACTCGCCTTGGTTAATTACTTTACTTTTTGTTTTAGTCAAAATCAAAACAAAGAATTCAACTTTTGAAACTCTTTTAATTCAAACCATTTTTGTTTGGCTTTGATTTTTTCAGCTCGGCTATTTCAGTGTTATGCACATATTTATATATAAGCGAGGTGGGAGTGGTTTTACACTCTTCTATCATATTTCTTATTTTAAGGGAGTAACATTATTAGTTGCTCAAATGATCCCAAATCAAATCATCTTGATTGCCTAAAGCCTGATTTAGTGGCGAGACATCACGTTCGATACCGATTTGAAGCTCTGATTTCAGGGCGTGGTGTTACCAATCCATAACCCATTTCACTTATGCTTCCCGAGTTGTTTACCGGATTACCAAACGAATTCCATGTGCTCTAAGATATAAAGAAAAATAATTAAAAAATCATTATGTTTTACACCAAAGAGAGTTGTAATAAGCATTTCAATAAGCTATAAGAGTTACTTGTAATAATAATAATTATACTAAGACCATTTGTACTGGGACGTGATGATTTTGACACCACAATGCGGTACGTCTTTGGACGTGACGTGTGTGGTGTGACGATGGTCATTGAAAATCACTATTTTGAACAAATTATTTTTTTTAAACAAAATTAATTCAAAGCTGTAATCTTTCAAACAATTTAAACTTGTATAAACAACAGTTATAAGGAAACGAGTTCTTACTTTTCATTGGTTTGATGTGTGGCGTAATGTAAATATTTGTTTGCCTTTTGAAACATCTTACTTTTCTTATATCATGAATGAGTTTGTTTTGATTTCTAGGATATTTCTTTGTTCCGTCATACTCATTCTTATTGTTTTCAGAAATATTGTATGAACCATATTCTTCATGTTTTGTGTCTTAATTTGTTTCCCATTTAAAATGTATCAACATTTTATAGACATGCTTGAAAACTCTAAACAAACTAGAAGTTAAGCTTGTGCGTTGTAGTGTTTGACGACGGGTGATATTAACGTGGTTAAGTACATAAATAAACGTATGGCGATCACTTGGTTGCGAAGATAGAAACATAGATAAAAATACCTTACTGAAAAATACCATATTTTGGATACAACATCATGTTTTACAAAATTCATATCTGGATACCAAAAAAAATTAAATACAAACACATATTAGTTTTTTTTATTAACAGATGAAAGTTACTAAAGAAAAATCAAATTAGTAAAAAAATTAATAGATAGAAAACATATATTATATATACATTACTTAGGGAAAAATTGAAACTTTATAAAGCTAGGGGTTTGCATCTGTCAAAAAATATTTTTTTGAGATACAAGTTATCATTCTAGCATATCAAATAACACATGTTATATTTTTACTTCATCAATAACTAATAACATCTAGAAAATAAAATAATCATAAAAATTATAATTTTAATATGTTTTATTTATTCCACCAATATAATACGTGAATTTTAACATAGTTATGTTATATAGTGTAGTGCGATAGTGTCTTTGTTTTCAATCAATTTAGTTTAGACAAAATTACAAAAAAACGTCCTTTAAGTTTATATAAAATTACAGGTATCATCTTTTATCTTTAAAAAGTACTCTAAACATCCTTTATGTTAACATTTGTAACAATTTCGTCATTTACACTAACTGTCGTTAACTTTTTATGTTAAGTGAAGGGCAATATGGTCTTTTTGCCTTTAAGGACCATTAATGTATTTTTTTTTCAAACATAAAGAATGGTTTCTGCAACTTTTTTATTTTTTATTTAATTTATGTATTTTTATAATAATACACATACATATAATTTTTATATAACAAATAAATATAATATAATTATTGTTATCCACCTATTATATATAACTATAAATTATATATATAATTAAATAATAACGGTGTTTAGAGTTAAATAAAATATATAATTTTATTTATATACGATAAACATATATTATTGTTTTCATCCATGTCTTATATATAAATATAAATTCATACATAATTAAATATATTAAATATTTTCATGCACGTATAGCTAATTAATTATTTTCATCACGTCTTATATATATAAATATATATATATATATATTATATATATATATATATATTATTGTTTTCATCCACTTATTTGTAATATAAATAAATAAATAATATAAATTATACAAATTATATTTATAGATAATACGTGGATGAAAATATTTAAATAATATATATTATGTTATTTAAAAAATGATATGTACATGTATTATTGTAAAAATACATATATTGTGTAAAAATAAAAGAGTTGTAGAAAACATCTTTTATGTTTCGAAAAGTCTACATTAATAGTCCTTTAAAAGTAAAAAGACCAAAATACCCTTGACTTAATAGAAAAAGTTAACGACAGTTAGTTTAAAGGATGAAATTTGTTACAAAATGTTAACATAAAAGATGTTTAGAGTATTTTTTTAAAGATAAATGATAATACTTATAACTTTATATAACTTAAAAGACGTTTTTTGTAATTTTGTCTTTAGTTTATTATTGTTGGACTTATTATCACCGGGGTGTTGAGCTTACTTTAGGCCTGATTTTTATTACTCTACATTGCTATTGGACTAACCACTAATGGGCTCAAGTCTATATGAAACTTTAGGCTTGATTTTTATTATAGAGAAATGAAAAAATTAATATGATAAGCTTATAATTGTTTTATGTTTATTTTAAATTTTTTATAAATAAATATAGGCTAAAAACTCATTATTTAAACGGAATATATAGTTAGTAAAAACACGAAGAATTAGATTATAATATTTTAATATTAAATATAATTAAAAATTATATATGCGTAATAGTTCAAGAAATAAAACAAGTACGTTATTTATAACTCTCTTATCTAAATAGTATAATTTTTAGACATTTTTTAAAAAAAAATTATTAACAAATTAGTTTTTATCAAAATCTTGTTTTTTTTAATTTATGATTTGTAATTATTTTGGTTGTTTTAATAAGATTTTTTTAAAATTTTACCTTTATATTTTTTTAGAAACAAAACGATTTAAAATACTTGCTTAGAAAAGGCCTAGTGTTTTAAAAAAATTTATATTATATAATTTTTTTGTTTTTTATTATTTAGATTTTAGTTAAAAGATATACTTTTTACTTCCTTAATAAAATATTTATTTTTAAAAAATATAGTTTGATTTCAAAAAATCTAGATAAGAGAAAAAATTATAGCAATTAATAAAATTATTTTTTAATGAGAGAGAAACTTGTATTAGTATTTAAATTACTATAATACTCTTTGAAGGAAAATCAATGTGTGAATATGAAGAAATTTAACAAGTGGTAAAAAAATAAGTTAAAAAATGACAAGTGCCAAAAAAATCTTGATAGATAAGCTTTGTGTACTTGTGGTTTGAGTTCCTATCTTTTAAACCTTTTCTTCCTTGTAAGATCATAACACTACAAAGTCAAGTGAGCACCATCGTTGGCGCGACTATTGGAAACTGGATTTGTGCGTTCAGTCGTTAAGTTTTGATGGCAAGTTACAAGTGGGAGAGCTGGCCGTGATACCATTCAAGCCCGGCCCAGAAGAAAGCAAAACTTAGAACAATTTTCTTCTATATCTTCAAATAAAATTACAACACACTTATCCAAACTTAAATTACATGATAGTTATTGCAGAAGACTAATTCTAAATTTCTATCTAATTTACCCAACTCTGGGCCTTAGGCTGATGGTAGCTTTGGGCTTCTAAGGTGTCGTTCTTCATCTGATAAATGGGCTTAAGTACAAGGGCCCACGTAGAGGTGCACAAACCAGATTGAGATTCTAAACTAGTTGGGTTGAACCGGCTCAAGTCGTGGTCAACAAAAATCCAAACTGGGCTTGAACAGGTTTCGGGTCGGCTCCAACCCGGTTCGTATTATGTAATCTATATATAATATGATGGCTCCGTAATGGGTTGAACTGGTTCGGGTGTAGAAAACCTGGGTCGGTGAATGGATGAGGTAACCCGATTTGGAACCATCAATTTATACCAGGTCGCAACCAGGTTCGGGGGCACCGAGTTCACTTCGTGTCAATTTCAGGTCGGGTTGTCGGTAGGGTCCCAACCTGGTTCCATTATGCACCTCTAGGTTTATGTACGTATCAAAATACCTTGTTACTTCGTAATTTTGGCCGAATATTGAAACGTTATGCATAATATAATTCTTCGATGGTTCGATTCTTTTTAACATTATTCATTGTTGTTGGTTTGATGGAGTATCTCCTATTCTCATGTTTAGGGATTACAAAAGGCTAAAGGGGTGATGGTTTGAGTTTGAGATATGTTAGATTCATGTTCCAATCTGATTCAAGAGGTTTTCACATAGTGGTGAGTTTCCACCTTGATGTTTTAGGTGGGTCAGATCTAAAGCGTTAAAATCAGTATGAATAGTTGACATGATAACATCCTGTCTTAAAAAGATCAACTAAAATATTACGGGATGTTTTACATACCGTTTAAAAATAATCCGAACAGCTACAGTTGGACCAATTGATTTGTGACTTCACAACCATGTTTCACGTGCACATATTTCTACCATTGTTATTCTTTTTCTTTAAAACATTATTTCACATCTACTAAGGTGTTGTTTGTTTTTTCTGCAGGAAAACGTCTGCAGTCTGCGGACCACATCTGCAGACATCTGCAGCAGAAGAGGTGGACCAAATGTCTGCAGTCTGCAAGAAAAAGACTGTTTGTTTTTAACATCTGCAGAATGCTAACCATATACAAACAAACTAACCATATACAAACACTAATCATACAAACAACAAATCAAACAAAAAAAGAAGAAAAAAATAGTAGGCGACGGGAGGGGATGAAGGGGAAGGGGGCCGAAGAGGAGCAGGCGCGGTGGCGCGGTGGCGACCGGGGGGGGGGGGAGATGGTTCTGAATCTGAAGATGAAGATGGTTGTGAAGATGGGGAGGGGGGCGAAGGGGAGGGGGCTGAAGGTGAGTAGGCGCAGTGACGACGGGGAGGCGGTGGCGCGATGGCGACGGGGCGGGGGGGGGGGGGGGGGGGCGAGAGGCTTGTGAAGAGAAGATGAAGATGGGTGGTGAAGAGAAGAGGTTAGAAGATGTGTGAAGACATTGTTCCACCTCTTCTCCGTGCAGAGGTTTTGAAGACGTTTTTTAATGAAATGTCTTCCAGAAAACAAACAGTCTGCGAAGTAAAAACCTCTTCCGCGTCTGCGAGCACGCAGATGAAAAGGTGGGGAAGAGGATTTTTTTAAAAACAAACACCCCCTAAGACTATTTCTTTTCTCCAAAAATCCAATTCAAAATCACACAATTAAAGACAATTAAAAAAATATGAACATATTTATTATCGGTTTTACGCAAACGTAATACCAATGTTTTTAGAACCGAATCGGACGTCGAACCGAACATTTTACTGGTTGGTGGTCGCACCGGATATAGGAACCGGATGACGTCATAGTTATATATAGTATATTATATATATAGTTATATATATAATTAAACATAAGTAATTTATATATGTATTTTATAGTTATATAAAACTTAACTATATTTTTATATCCAACACACTAATTTACGGTTCAATACCCCGTTTTTATCCGGTCAAATAAAAAAAATCCGGCTCGAACGATCCGACCACCGAAAGAAAGAAATTAATATTTTGGAAGAGTTTTATGAATTTTCTTAAATTTAACGTAGTTTTCTCAAGAAACTTATCCGTATTTAGACAATACAATGTTAAAATAACACAATACGTTTTTTAGATTTTTTAAATTAAAATTAGTTCTTGAGATAATTTTTGTGTAACCCAGTGGCGGACCCAACCTTTATGGTTGGGGTTCGCCCGACCCCTCATGATTTTTTTAAATTAGTAGTGTATATGTTATATTTTCCATCGACCCCCAAAAAATTTTGACGACCCCCAAGAAAATTTGACGACGACTCTATTGCATTTTTTTATCATCAACGACCCTAAACATATAAAATCTTAAAGTTTGACAAATATAAACCGATAAGTTATAACAAAAATAACAAATATAAACTTAATATAATATTTTGAAACATTAACCTTATCAAATTTAACCAATAAATTTATACCCAATAAGCTAATATTTTTAACCCCAAACCTAATTTTTATTGCCCAATTGTTCAATACTCATAGACTCGTTAAATTAAATATAACATATTTAACTCAAAAAATCTTGGTAAAGCTCATAACCAAAGCCTCAAAATCACAACCCTTAAGTACTTGACACTTGGTAGAGTAGTGTTGGAGTACAGCCGCACCGACCACAGTCACAACCCTTGAGTCCTTTATCTTATGTAATTTTGATGACTATTAAAATATTTTTGTTTTGATAATTTGATATTTAACTTGATTTTATCTTTAATGTGTGACCCGACCCGAC
This sequence comes from Flaveria trinervia, assembly GCA_025506515.1. NCBI lineage: Eukaryota > Viridiplantae > Streptophyta > Magnoliopsida > Asterales > Asteraceae > Flaveria > Flaveria trinervia. The sequence continues at coordinate 65,628,949 of CM046458.1, read as the reverse complement.
CAAAAACAACCCAACTCGAATCATACCGAAAGAATTTATTTTTTACTATAGTCAATGGACTCTCAAAAAAATAAGCCGACCTATATAAAAAAAATTTCTGGGTTCGCCACTGGTGTAACATGGTACTTACACAATACAACTACCATCCATACGTGTAATTAAATGATTACATGAAATTTAAAAACAATAAGATATGCAGCCTACACCCACCACCATTATTGAGCAGCAATTAAACTATCTATAAATTCTTTGAAGGTTTAGCTAACTCAAAACCCACACCAGCTAAATCCATAATCCACAACAAAACTTGTTAATTTTATGAGCTTCGGTATGGAAGAAATCTTAAAAACACTTCCACAACACACTTGTAGCTGGTTGAAAGGCAAGATAATCATGTACAAGTATCAAGACTTTTGGACATCTAAACAGTTGCTTGAGGGCGCACTTACGGCTCAACAAAGCTTTAAGGCTGAGCCTAGCGATGTATTTCTATGTAGCGCCCCCAAAACCGGCACAACTTGGCTAAAGGCATTGGCTTTTGCCATTGTAACCCGTGAAAATTTTGATGAATCCACAAGCCCATTGCTCAAAAAACTGGTTCATGAATGTGTTCCTTTCCTAGAGAGACAAGTTGAGGAAATTGAACACAACCGTGAAAGCTCAAGCTTACTGCTTCTGGCAACACACCTTCCTTACACATCGTTGCCCGAATCAGTCATAGCTTCGAACTGCAGGATGGTTTACATCTATCGAAACATAAAAGATGTCATGGTTTCTAATTACCATTTCTTGAGAGAAGCGTTTAAACTATCCATGGAAGATACACCTTTTGAGGAGACATTTGAAGACTTCTATAACGGGAATTCAAGTTATGGTCCATACTGGGATCATATACTCGGATACTGGAAAGCAAGCATCGAAAGGCCGGAGAAAATACTTTTCTTGAAATATGAAGATATGAAAAATGACCCTACAAGCAATGTAAAGAGGCTTGCTGAGTTCATCGGGTACCCATTCTCCATCGATGAAGAGAAAGAAGGCGTGGTTGATAAAATCATCAATATGTGTAGTTTTAAGAATCTAAGCAACTTAGAAGTGAACAAAACTGGAAAGCCGAACGGTGGTATGTTAGAGAATCGACTTTATTACAGGAAAGCGGAGGACGGAGATTGGAAGAACTATTTCACCGATGAAATGATCGAAAAAATAAATAAGTTAATGGATGAGAAATTAAGTGGCACTGGTTTAGTTCTAAAATAATAGCCTCATAATCACACCATTGTTTTGGTATTAGTGAATTTGTGTACTTCTTACTCTTTGTTTATTAAACTTGTTTAATTTTCATTCTACAATCCCCTAAAATAATTGTTGTGTGAATGTATCCGTAACGGGGGTTTGTGCACTGGAGTTCCCAATCCCCTAAAATAATTGTTGTGTTCAATAATTTACAAGAAAATTATTTTTTATGACTAATTAAATCAGTGACGTGTTAGTAGCTCATTTAATTATCTTCAATACTTAAGTATGTAATTTGAAGTCATCTATAAGAAAAATCATTATAGTTGAAAGAAAACACTGACCCAACCTGAAACCTTTTTTTATCATAAAAAAATCACTATTAACCACTAAGTGTTAAACTTTTAATTTTCAACTGCCTGAGAAATATTCTCGAAAAAGAAAATGTAAGTTAAGCGATTTGAAATCAAAACTAATAAGATAGTCATTATATATCAAGAAAATTAATGATTTTCATCTAATGTCCCTTTCTTCGGAGAAGGTAGTCATCGAAGACAAGAGATGCTCCGGCGGAAATCGACATCTCCAACGGATCATTGACAGGTTTTGAGCGAAGGAATACCGACAATTTTTCTAAGGTCGCACTTAGAGAGTTTATCAAACGTTGGCTATTTACCGACGACTTTTCTGTAGGTAATGTTAAAAGAATAATTACTTTTAAATTTCCTAAAAATTGAAAAATGTTGTGAATTCAAATTAAAATACAAAACTACGATAATTAAAAATATTTTATTGTGACGAACATGCATTGGGCTTGGTTTTAGAACTTGATGACGTTATTAGCCGATTTAAAGAAAAGAATAACTTTAGCTCGTTTATAGAAGTTTTGTCAACATAACAACTAGAAATTAAACATGTCAATATATGTTTATTCAATTGTAGTTTCATCTACTCGTTAGAAAATTAATAGACCTTGTCATGTGTTAGTAGAGGTGGCGAAAAAAACAATTCGGGAACCGGTTTGGCCGGAAAACCCGAAACCGGTTTGAGGCCCAAACCGGTTCAAACCCAACCCACTTCATCCCTGGTTTTCCGTTTTCCCAACTGAAACCGGTTTTTGAATTGACCCGGTTCCAACCCATTTTTCAAACGGTTCCAACCCGGTTCTTAAACCGGTTTTAAACCCGATTACCGTATGTTGTTTAAAATTTATAAATGTTTTATATACTTTACTTGTATTTAAAATTGTATATATATGTTTATAAATGTTTTAATTTGTATAATTGTTTTACTTGTATAAATGTTTTAAATTGTTTAAATGTTATAAATTGTGTAATTGTTTTACTTGTTTTAAATTGTATTTATGTTTTAAATGTTTTAATAAAAAGTTTAAAATTTATTTTGAATATAAAAAAAATCCAAATTTCTCAAAAAAAAACCGGTTTGAACCCGAACCAATTTCCAAACCAACTTTGACCAAACCGGTTTCGGTTTGGACACCGAACGGTTTGTACACCTCTATGTTTTAGTGAATTAGTATAGGTTACATAAGTCACATTTGATCATAATTACTTAGTTTAGTGTTAAAGATATTTGTATGATGACTAGTAAACTAATAAACAATATCATGAAAAATTGATGGGTTTTGTCTTGTGTTAGTGAGTTGACATAACGTCAGATTAGGTAATACCAAATCATTTTGATGTAAAAGATATGTATATGATGACGAGTACACTAATGTATCTTAATGTGCAATTAATTGTACCTTGTTAGTGAGTTGACTAAGATTGCATAGAGTAATAAAGTCATAACAAACCATTTTAACAGAGGTTACATTTCTTGATAGTACAAATAAATAACATGTGTACCAAATTAGTTTTTTTAGATAAATATAAAAAAAATTGAATGAAAAACATTTTGGATCCTACAAATAAGCTTTACTATGTGCCTTGCCGGTTTCCACATCCTCACGGCAAGTTCACTACTGGTTCGTGTATCCATCAAAGTAGTGACGGAGCTTGGGTGGTGAAATTATTTTTTTATGAGAAGCGTACTCGTTTTATATAAAAAATATTTTATATTACCGGATAAAAAACTAACACTACAGACGAAAAAAAGAGGAGGGATCGAGGGCCCTCCCGCCCCTTCAATGCTTCTCCCCTGCATCAAAGTGTAATCTAGAAGTAATGAAACCATGTGACCTATTAGGTATTAATCTCATCTTAGTTGCACTCCATAAAGTTGTGAACGACTATACACGCCTTTTGAACACACGAAGAAACCATGTAAAACCATTTCATATATGTTTAACTATTAGATCACCAATTCCAGCATTTATTGATCATCGATTTCGGACAATATTAAAATCAACATACATTCATGTACACCATAGGTTTTCAAATGTGCTATACTTCTTAAAAAAATGCTCTCATGTGGGAACTTGTTTCTTGTAACGTTCTCATACATGTTGAAGTCGTGCTAACACAAATGATCCGTAGATTTTGGATGTCACATGAGACAAGTAAAATGGACCTATAAGTAAGAATTTTTGTTGGGAAAAGAAAATACAAACTAGGATTTGATCTCGCGTGTTGCTGCGGGGTTGTCTCTCCGTTTTATGGAAACAATATTTAGTGTTTACACAAAAATTGCGTGATAATTTCATTTATGCGTAATACGCAAATGTTAAAAACTTCTTGCGTGATAAGCTTCATGAACTTTATACGATAACTGAAAATAAAATGGATTAAAATAAGACGTAAATATTTCAGAAGAAATAAGGAAAAAAAAGTGATAAACAAACTTGAGGAAAAATTAGAAAAGAAACCAACACATAAAAGAAAGACCCTCTTGTACACGTTATTATCAAGCTACCGTAACAACTTTTTCTTATTCCGGAAACAAATTTATATATTATGAAAGTAAAGGGTGTCTGTGTAATGCGGCGGGATAACATTTTACATCCAACATACATTTTTAATTTGTGTTTATCTTATAACAATATTACAAAAGTTTATTATATTTTTTCTAAGCTAAAATTTAAAACACCAAATAAATGAATTTTGCATGATGACTTGTACTTTTATGTATTAAGTTATTGTATCTCACAAAATACATATCGGTTCTGCAAAAAATTTACATCAAAACGTTTAAAAAATACACATTTACGATTGTAGTATAAAAAGTTTTAAACATGATAGATTGATATAACATAAATCTTAAAATAAATTAAGTTTTTTAGTTTATGGGTAGATAATGTAAAATTTTATGTAATTTATAGCAATTATAAGGTTATTATGTAACTAATTGTAATGGGTAATATGTAAATAATATTAAAAATACTATTTTACCCTTTTAAAAAGTTATACCTTATGCATTAAATGAGATAGATGTTTTTAATTTAATGATATCTTAAAATATTATTTTCATATGATTTATATATAGTATAGATAATATTAAATAAAATACAAAAATAAACATGAAGTAGTCGCGTCAACCAACTACCTAGACACCTAGTAACATGTGGACCAATAAGTGTCAATTAAAGTAACCAACATAATTTTACGATATGTGCGCATGCATATTATATTTATTTAGTTGAGGTAGGTACTTTGATCAGCTGATGAGTTTTAAATCAACTGGCTTAAAAGTAAGTATTTTATAATTTTTCAAAATGAATGTTATGAGTGTAATTTGTTTTTAGTGAGCCAAATGTTTTATTACAGTAGACTTTTAGATGATAGGTTTCCCTTGGAATGATGGCGAGCCGGGTCACAAGCGTTGTCTGTGTTCGCGGGCGTGGATGGTCTTTCGCCATTGGGTTAACTCGAGTGACCGGACTTAAAAGTTATTTGTTGGCCGCTAAAAAAATACTTTGATCATGTGAAATGGTTTAAAATAAATATTAAGATTTTTTAAATATAACTTATTACAGTTTAAAAAAGCTTTCAACTTTTTTAGAAATTGTTATAAATTACATAAAATTTATATTATCTACCCATAAACCAAAAAACTTAATTTATTTGAAGATTTATGTTATATCAATTTATCATGTTTAAAACTTTTTTATACTACGATCGTAAATGTGTATTTTTTTAAACGTTTTGATGTAATTTTTTTACTAAACCGATATATATTTTGTAAGATACAATAACTTAATGCATAAAAGTACAAGTTATCATACAAAATCCATTTTTTAATGTTTTAAGTTTTAGCTTATAAAAAATATAATAAACTTTTGTAATATTGCTATAAGATTAACAAAAATTTGAAACGTGTGTCGGATGTAAAATGTTGCCCGGCTGCATTGCGTGGGCACCCTTCTAGTATAATTAATATATAATTAAATCCGATCCAACTGGTCCGACCACTAAACCAGTAAACGTTCGGTTTGACATTTGATTTGGTTCTAACACAAATATGATATAAAAATAAAGGAAACAAACAAAAATGTATGTTTTAATATATGTTATAATATAATTATAATGGTCAATTGAATTACAAACAAAATTATTTTTAGTATTTTATTTTTAATATTTTATGTTATATGTTTTGTATACTAAACTTGTTGCGTCTTTTGTATACAAACAAACTTATATTGGCTGAGTGATATCCACGGGAGCGGCTAATAAAAGATGAAAGAGACCATGTTTCATATTTTTTGACACTACACACTCTTCATTAGCCTTGTTGCGTATCATACCAAGAACCGTTATACGTCTTTGAAGTTGTGATCATCATCTTTGATCATCTTTATAGTCTTCCGGTCAGTTGGGTCTTTTGTGATTGGATCAGTTTCATATACACATCAAGGCATCGCCTTCGTCTTCTCCATATCTGTCTAGATTTCACCCCATGCTTTCACCCCTACTTTAGCGTATCATTTTTGTCGGGTTGCAAGTACAATTAGAATGCCTTGCGTACTGTGGAATTAGTAGTTTCAAATTGTTTTGGTATATAACCCGATTTGATTTTGATTCCACTTTTCGTATTATGGAGGTCTATAGACATCCATATCAAGTAATTCTTTTCAGTTATTTGGGAGACATGGTGTGTGTAACTTTGTTGTGAAAGTATTTACTTTGATTGAAGTTTTCTTATTATTTAAGTTGATTTAATGCATGTTGATGTGGAGATTTAGGGGCAAGAATATTTTATTAAGGCGTTGATATTTGTACCCTAGTCTATAATAACCTATTCCTTTATTTCTTATTATTATTCAATCATTAAGTCATTATTAATTATGAGTGAGAGATGTTTATTAAAGGGTTCTTTTAAATAGACATTTCAATATTTTAAATCAACACCCCAAAATTTCTATGCGAGTCGTATAGCCTCATACGCGTCGTATAGAGGGGGTCCTATAAGGCTGTATGTGTCGTATAGGGGGGTCGTATAGGGCTATATGGGGCGTATAACTCTCTGACAGCCTCCCTGAATTTTTTCTCGTAGTCAGTGTCGAAATTCGCTATACGCGTCGTATAACCCTATATGTGTCGTATAGGAGGGTCGTATAGGGCTATATGGGGGGTATAGCTCTCTGACAGCCCCCCTGAATTTTCCTTGTTTTTAGTGTATTCGATCATATACGTCGTGTATGGACCCATAGTATATGTGGGTGTCTATTTATAAAATGATGTGCCTTTTTATTAGGACGCTTATTAAATTCAACTACTTTTACTTTTAGTTAGTTTTTTAAATATTACATTTGCATAAAATGCAATTGTTTTTAATATAATTTAATAACGCAAAATAAAATTACAAATATTTTCATAATGTATTATAAAATATTTTATAGTTATATTTGATATAAAAACATATTTTAATAAAAGGGTAACTTTATAAAATAGTAACTAACTTTCAAAAGTGTTTCAATTAAGTAACTCAAGTTTTAAAAGTGTTACAATCAGATCACTCATTTTTATATTTTATACAAGTTAAAAGTCATAACATATATTTTAGCATGTTATACCTTTGGATTCACTTAGAAAATATTTTTTTTCTATCTTTTGATGTTGATATAGAATGTTGACGTAAATTTTAGGCACTTTTTTTTTATTTTTTTCATAATTAACATGTTTTTTATTTTTTAATATACTTTTATATATTGAAAATTCTAACTCCTATGTCTTTTTCATCATTACTTTCTTGTCATAATAAAATTTGGTAATGACTCGATTTGATCGTTTGGAGTTCCAATTTGAGAAAAATATACATGAGTGACTAAATTAAAACATTTTTGAAACTTGGTTATTATTCTGTGACATTTTCCCTTTAAGAAAAATGTAATGAATTTTTATCACCAAATTTTCTACATGCATGTTTTTAAAAAATATGCATATATTGATCTAACTTGGATAATATGTTTCACTTATAAGAATATATTATGAGAATACACAAAAGTTATTTTTATACTTGTTGATTTACATACAATAATATATATATATATATATATATATATATATATATATATATATAATATAATTATTTATACTTCATTTTAAAAGTGAGGAAATTGATTGTCACGAACCGGTTCATATAAAATTAATTGTAGCTAGGTTGTATATGTTTATAAAATTAAATTGATTGTATATATCTAATTATAATTTTAGATATATTAATTATCTTTTCTTTTATAAAAGATAATAGAATATAACGTTGCGTAAACTAAAGCAAAATATTGATACAGTGATTCTCGTTTTGTTTGATAAATTTGCATATGTTGCATATTAATTTATTATGAAAACAAAAAATTATAATTATAAAAACCTCATGGACGCTTTTCTATATTTTAAAAATTAAAACAAAGTAATAAATTAAGAAATTGACTCACGTAAGTAAATCCTTTATTAAAAATTAAAACAAAGTAATAAAAAAAATATGACTCAATAGTTAATTTAAGTAATTAATGTTACACAAAATTTTAGCTTTCAAATATAGTTTGATTGGGTTTAGAAAAAAAACTAATAAATGTAATTAATATAATAAATTAGAGTGCAATTAGAAACTAAACTAAATTGTATTTAGAAAAACCGTTTTATTATCCTTTTTGAATGTTACAATCATGACCATCTAAATTCACTTTCTTCTATGCAATTTTATGATTTTGCTGCTTTTATAAGCTTATTCAAATTTCTATGTTCACAAATAGATTGGTTTTCCAGGTTGCAAATGTTTGTTTGAATCTCCGTCTAAGTTTAATAATGAGTTTATTAAAATTTATTTTTATTAAATACATTGGTTTGGCAATCAACGGATTAAGTTTAACTGTGATGTTTTGTTATATGTAATTCTTATAGAATTCATTGCTTGAAGAAATAAAGCATTACATAGCCCTTGGTTTAGGTTTATTGTTGTGTTTACAGATGTAACAATGATAAAAAAATATCAAGTGTCTTTTTATTTAATTTGTCTCGATTAACAAGTTTCATTTTTGTCTTTGGATAGATAGTCATAAGAAAAAAAGTTACACCATAGAAGAAGAATGTAATATAAACAATGTATTATATCTTTTAATAATATTTAGCCTTTACTATATAATAATCATTTATAATAATAGTTAATACAATATAACCAATGTTCTTTTATTCTTGCCATGAGAAGCAAATTCTATTAATGAAGTTTAGCTATTTAAATTGAGCAATGTTTCATCACTCATCTCCTTTTGTTAACACTAGAGATGTATAAAAAAATCAGTTTGAAAAAAAACAAAATAACTTGGCACTAAAATTCGGTTTGTAAACCAGTTTCAAATTAAAAACATCTGTTAAACCAGTATAAAAACTGTTTTTTCTAAAAAACCAGTTTTTTTAGAAAAAAACAGTTTTTAAACCGGTCCAAACCGGTTTGAGCGGTGTGAGGATTTTTGATAAAAATTGGTTTTTCTATATTCTTGTGGTTAATTCTGAATTTATAATCCTTCAACATCAATTGTTTACGAAGATAATTTTGTTTTTATTGATTTTATTTGTTAATATGATTGTGGATTTCGTACTTCCATGACAGATGCATCCATTGCTACAAACATTTGAAGTTTCTGCAACTAAAGTGGGTGTTTGGAAATTGGAATTGCTTATTTAATCTTTTTTCATTCTAAGTTTGAACAAGTAATCTAAAACTTTTTGAGTCCATCCCATGGAAAAGATGGCGAGACAATTTTCTCTGTTTTCCATATAATTATTAACTAGATTAGAGCTTATTTATTACATGAGTGGAAAAAGTAAAACATGTTAAAATCATTAGTATTATAAATATCTTATTTTTATAGATGTTATAAGTTTTTGATGAAATAAAAATATAACTAATATTTGAAAATTATAACAAATAATGAAATTGAAAATTATTACGCTATCTTTAAAGATAAAATAAAGTTGAAATCATATAATTTTGTATGTATTAATAAACTGTTAAAATAAAAATAATCTATATTTTAGATTTTTGATAGTTTAATTAGTTGTTTAAAATAATTAGCATTTAATATGAGAAAGACAAGAAACACAAATATAGATATATTTGTTACACGTATTTAGTAATAGAGGACAGTCAAATTGATTGTTGTTATGATTTTCACATTTATTATAAAAGAGAGGCGGAAAATATTTTTTTTGATATGCTAGCTTGATGACACGTGTCATATGATGTGCTAGAATGATAATACATCACTTCAAAAAACCTTCTTAAGTACACCATATGATTATTATAGGTTATTAACAGATGCTATAAATCCTTTTAATGCAGATGATGAGTATGATGTTGTGTGGTATCAACTAAAGAAAAGGAAACCACGGTATACAATATAACTATCAAACAATATATAGTTGGTATTAAAACACTATGAGAAAAACCAAATTTTTATGCCGAGTGTGCTCACAATATAACATACTAATAATAATGCATTTTATAAGCATATATTAGTTTACTTCTAACTCTTTGTTTTTCATATAACTATTAAAGCCTAGTCTGTCTAATACCAAAAACTTTGTTTAATCCACACAAACTTTGTATTTCTGTATCTCCCTCAATCGAGTTTTTTGTATGCAAGCTTCAGGTGGTGAATTTTGGTTGGTATTAAAGCACTACGAGACTAGTGATAAAAACTACAGGTCTAAATTGCTACATAAAATCAAATGAAAAATAAATGGATTAAAGTTAACACATCTATTAATGGGATTTAAATATATAAGTTGTAAAATTTTTACTCTTGTTTTCACATATAATCAAGTTGTAAAAAAGTTAACACGTCTATCAACTTTTATTTTTATTTGCGTCTATATTTTGATTTAAATTTTGTTTGAAACAATAGGATACATATAAATTCCAATACTTCCGCAGCAACGGGCGAGTCACCAACTAGTATAATTAAACCATGAAGAACATTTATGTATTTTTTTCTCTAATAGCAAACATCAATATTAACTTCCATATGTAATTTATATTCATCATCATCATTAATAGGAATTTGAACTTTTAAGTGTTACAACACTATCACTTTTCATCTTTTCATCAGTATTAACTACATTACTTAATATTATTTTATTTAACAGGTGTAATATAAGTGTTTCGTGCGTATATACATACATATGTATATGTACATTTACATGCATACATATCTATATGATTAAGAGAGATAAAAGGAAAGCCGAGCAGCACTAGCTGGACCAACAAACTGATTTGTGACTTCACAACCATGTTTCACGTGCTACACATATCTAGTTTTCTACCATTATTATTTTTTTTCTTTAAAGCCATATTTTAGTTCTACCAAGACTCTTTCTTTTCTCTAAAAATCTAATTCAAAATCACACAATTAAAGACAATTAAAGTCGATAAAAGTATTTTTCTAACAGCTAATTGGTCATTAACGGGTCATAAGGATTATTAACAGGCTACATGCCCACCTGATCATTTTCATTACTCAAGTATAAAATCTTGAGAAATTAGGCTGGCACGTCCCCGAAGAAAAACTCATACATCAGTCTATGAACGTATTTAATATCGGTTTTACTCCGGCGTAAGTTTGACAACCCGGACATGATCTAAGGAATCAGCCAATGTGATTTTTGATAAAGGGTAGATGTATATAAAAAGTTATTGCCGGAGAAGATTAGTATTTAGAAAGAGTTGAGTTTTTCCAAGTGTATAACTTATTTATATTTAGGCACTACAATTTTAAAATAAGACCGTACGTTATTAAACTTTTTAAACACAATTAGTTATTAATATTATTTTCGTATAGCTACTTACACCTACTAAGTAGTACCCACTAATTAATCAAGCCGAGATAGCGTAGTTGAGCAGTATTATTGAGCAGTATTATTGAGCAGTACCACATGAACTTGAACAACAATAAGATATGCAGTTGAGCAGTATTATTGAGCAGTATTATTGATAAAGGGTAGATGTATATAAAAAGTTATTGCCACATGAACTTGAACAACAATAAGATATGCAGCCTACACTACCACCATTATTGAGCAGTATTAAACTATCTATAAATTATTTGAGGGTTTAGCTAACTCAAAACCCACACTAGCTAAATCCATAATCCACAACAAAACTTGTTAATTTTATGAGCTTCGGTATGGAAGAAATCTTAAAAACACTTCCACAACACACTTGTAGCTGGTTGAAAGGCAAGATAATCATGTACAAGTATCAAGACTTTTGGACATCTAAACAGTTGCTTGAGGGCGCACTTACGGCTCAACAAAGCTTTAAGGCTGAGCCTAGCGATGTATTTCTATGTAGCGCCCCCAAAACCGGCACAACTTGGCTAAAGGCATTGGCTTTTGCCATTGTAACCCGTGAAAATTTTGATGAATCCACAAGCCCATTGCTCAAAAAACTGGTTCATGAATGTGTTCCTTTCCTAGAGAGACAAGTTGAGGAAATTGAACACAACCGTGAAAGCTCAAGCTTACCGCTCGTGGCAACACACCTTCCTTATGCGTCACTGCCCGAATCAGTCATAGCTTCAAACTGCAAGATAGTTTACATGTATCGGAACATAAAAGATGTCATAGTTTCTAATTACCATTTTCGAAAAGAAGCGTTCAAGTTATCTATGGAAGAAGCACCATTTGAGGAGGCATTTGAAGAGTTTTGTCAAGGGATTTCAAACTATGGTCCATATTGGGATCATATCCTCGGATACTGGAAAGCAAGTCTTGATATGCCAGACAAAATACTTTTCTTGAAATATGAAGATTTGAAAAGTGAACCTATAAGCAATGTGAAGAGACTTGCAGAGTTCATCGGGTATCCATTTTCAAACGATGAAGAGAAAGCAGATGTGATTGAAAACATTATTAATATGTGCAGCTTTGAGAATTTGAGTAGCTTAGAAGTGAATAAAACTGGAAAGCCGAAGGGTGGTATGTTAGAAAATCGACTTTATTACAGGAAGGGACAAGACGGAGATTGGAAAAACTACTTTACTAATGAGATGAAAGAGAAGATTGATAAAATAATGGATGAGAAACTAAGTGGCACTGGTTTAATTCTAAAATAAAAGCATCACACCATTATGTTGGAGTTAGTGGATTTGTATAGTTCTGAGTGTTTAATAAAAATGTGATTGTAATAGTGGCACAACTTGTTGTGTGTTTGTCTTCTATTTTGATGTAATTTTGATTGATTTATAACTAGTTTGCCTTCTATTTCAATGATAACACTGAGTCTACCGCCCTTCCATCTTCATACTATGATTTTTGTGGTGTGATCGGGGGGTCCGACCCGTTAAAAAAGCCATAAGTAGCCATTTCTACTTGAACGATGGATGGGTCCAACAACTATATAACTGCTCAATTTGAAATAAAAAATATAAAAAACAAGTATAAATAAAATTCAAAGTCCACCATTTTTCACACCTAGAACTCCTATTCTATACATTTATTTCCAATGTATTCGAGCGGTAGCAAAAGGAAAAAAACAATGTACGAAGACAATCCCGACCACTCAACTCAATGCAACTCATCACACAACCACCACGACACCACCCCAAACCAACACACAAAACTTCCCATAATTTTCTCAATACGCCCAACCTCCACTATTCATCATATTACCCAAGTTATGTACACCAACTTTTGTCTCCCAGGCGATCCAGCTTCTCTATAAAAAACTGATCTAATGTCTACATAGAGGAGAGAGACCGATTGCATAATTATAGGGGGCGTTCGAAATTCTTGCACCCTATAACCTAGGTCCGCCCCTGCTTCTTCCCCTTGACCACGAATAATTATAAGATGATGACTTATTTGTTTAGACTATTTGTGGAGCTTAGTATTTTATAACACATACAATACAATGTAACCTAAACTGAAAAAAAGTTATAGTTAAACCTAACTCCTTAGTGAGCATAATCAAATTTGTTTTACTTTATACATAAGTCATAACAATTAGAAAATTTTGAATGAGACTCAGACTTTCAACTAAATTCATTTTGAACTTAAAAACCGTAAATAGATATTTAAAAAAAGGTTACCAAAGTGGTCGCTTAATCGCTTATTGCCACCTTTTGTTTAAAATCCGAACACAATTTATGAAAGCAATCATTAATATGCTAGTTCGATTTTGAGCATACTTTTTTTAAAAGATTGTCTATAAGAGAGTTATTCTGAAAATTTGTTTGTTGTTCAATATGAAGATATGTTTATTTTATTTTATTTTTATTTTTATTTTTATTTTTATTTTTATTTTTGCATGAAACCGGGTATGGTTTGCCTTGAACTTGAATTAGTCGGTTTCAAATCGGAATTAAACCGGCTAAAAACCGGAACTGAACCGGAATCAATTTGTGAATATATACAATTGTCACCGAAGCAATACACATGTCATTAGTAATACGATGTTTTTGTTTTGTTTGTAATCTGAAAGATGCTTTTGATTTTTTGTGAGCTCTGACAAAGTCTTCTTAAAGATTTTATTAATTAAACAACATGAATCATGACACGAATCTCGATCTCTCTCTCACTTGAATTAAATATGGTTTTGGCAATGTTTCGGAGATCGGATCGGACCGGCCGGTTCGACCGGTCTAGTTTGCTATGAATAGTTTTTTAGTGGTCGAACCATCCGGTTCTTCCCGAACCGCTGGTCGGACCGGTTCAGACCGGTTTTGGTATTTTTATTTTTATTTTTATTTTAATGGGTAAAAACAAGATGTTAAACCATAAATTAGTACATTGGATATACAAATATAGTTAAATTTTATCTATAACTATAAAATACATATATAAAACATATATAGATTACTTATATTTAATTACATATATAAATATAATTAAATCCGGTTCAACCAGTCCGACCATCAAACCAGTAAAACGTCTGATTCGACGTCCGATCCGGTTCTGAAAACATTGGTTTTTGGTATAATATATTATAAGAAAAGAAAATGTAACCAACTACCAAACGTTCGATAATTGTTTATTAGTGTTAGGTACATTTTTCTAACTAAAACCAACCTATTTTTAACCGATGATATTTTAGCCTAGTAGTTTAAATGGGAGGTGGGAGGTTTTGCTTTTATTGAAGGTTCAAAGTTTTAACTTTGACATTAGTGATTAAATACTAACTTCATGTTATTATAACTTCTAACTACTAACCAGTCGTTTAAAAAAACCAACCTAATTTTGATATTGTTTTGTTATATAGTCTGACTAGGTGATATTTATCAAACTTGATTATTAGCTATTAAGTAAGTTCTAAATTCTAATTATATGTGTAAATTGAATATAAAATGTTAATCATCAAATGCTAACTCAATTTTATGATTAGTTTATTTAATATACTTAAAACTTAAGTAAATCAAAATACTATAAGAGTATGTAAAACATTGAAATTTAGAGATAGAGCTGGTGACCCGGTTCGCCCACCATTTCAAAGGAAACCCACCATTCAAATGTCCACTATGGTAAAACCCTCAGCCCACTTGGAACATATTTCACCTAGTGAGACTTCAACCCATGACCTTCACTTTGGAAAATCATAGGATGTCTCCTTCTAAACCAGTTGATCTAGGACTCATTGGCCATTAACGTGTAGCTTGGATGCTGAATATCATTAACGTGCCATCATTTAACAAAAAAAAAGAGAAATGATGAAGTTTAGTATGGGTATAAGAAAGAAATAGTTTAATAATCTTATTTACTTGATAATCACATTAATTTACATATATTGCAAATAAAACTCTTTTGTCTATTGATAAAAATTACCATATTTTATCGGGAAAAAAACTCACCTCCGCGTGGATAGTTGAATTAGTTATCTATAAACTATAGATTAAAAATTCAAAAGTAGCTTTAGTTATCAATAATTTAAAATGTAAATTAGTAATATTATATTATCTTAACACATTTGATTTAATTATAAGATCGTAACAAGGGGTCATGCAATCAAATTAATTTATGTTGAAAATATGAGGATGAAACATTTAAAGACTAAAATTACCTGTTAATTTATATTTATTATCCATTAGTCTATTTTAACTAATTAAAAAGATATTGTATGAGTGTAAGATTGTGATGTTCCAAAGGTTCTAGTTATTTAAATAAAGTTTTCAGATAGCAAGTTAAAAGGCTACATCACGATCAAAATTAATACTAGCATTTTAAAACGTTTATTTTATTAGTTACCCAAATAAATGGCACAAACCCAAACAATATTTTGCACGTATGTTAGTGTTATTAATGGTCATTTTTTTGAACTAATAAATGACTACTATACCATTTATTTTAAGCTTTCGTAGATAGATACTTAGTTTCTCATAAATTAACTATACATATAAGTACATCTAGAAAGGAAAGCCGATACTATATCCATCATCTATATGCCTAATATTCTAACAAATCTTGTGAACCACCGCCCCTGTGAACACCCTAAATCTAATTGTGATTAGAAAAAGGGAATCTTATTGTATGAGGATGGTGGTTGTCGACGAACAACATGACCGCAAAAATGTTTAAGCGTGTAACCAGTAGGCGGTGGGTATCGTTTACGGTGGTCTATCTTTGCGTAATGATCGCCTACAAACCTGGTCCCTTGTTATTATCTAGCAAAAATCACAGGATTTACTCGTATAATTTATTTTTTTTAACAAACTTAGTAAGAGCTTTTGCATATCGGTTGTCGGCCGGATGATACCTATGAAACCAATATTTAAGGGTTGATGGGTTTTAGCAATGCCGAAGAAAACAATAAGTTGTTCTAAACTCATAGTTTATGTTTGTCAGCTTTGATTTTAAATTTCAAATCATCCTGTTAGTTTGTTATGATAGAGAAATTTAACTAGTACTCACTTATCCTTTTAAATGTGTGTGGATGTATCATAAAATTGTGATCACACTGAGTAGCGAAAGGCTTGCTCTCGAGCAATTTTATTTTACCTGAAATGATATTCAATAAATAAATACACATTAAATGTTTTTCACTAAAGGACCAAATAGGTCACCTAAGAGTATTATTATAAGGTGAATATTCAAAAGTGACAAGGACCAAATAGGTCACCTAAGATTATAAATTTATGTTTCATATCTCGCTTAAAACATCTTTACGTTTAATAAATACATCCTTTGTTTTAAAGATTGTTATAAAAATTTAGCAAACAAAGATTCAATTGGAATACCTATTTTTTTTTCTTACCTCGAAACATCATAGCCATCTCATTTAAAATTTGCAATAAATAGTTATAAACCATTTATATTTGTCTAACCGTATATGCATTTTTATTTGTTTTAATTAATTTTTAAAGTAACAAGAAAAAAACACAAATTATTAGTGTGTTAGAGATTTTAGTCAACAGTTTGATTTTGGACTTCTATTATTTAAAATTAAAATAAACAAATTATACAGTTACTTATTCGCATATACAACATCCAAGAGTATGTCTAAAAAGTTACGCTATTAACGTTCATCTCCATCAACTATTTCTAACACCGGTGCTAATTCGATTTGTAAGATATCAATATCTATTATATTATTTTAAAATATATCTTGTTTATATAACAAAGTTATTTATATCAATATCGATTTGTAAGTTATTTATATGTATTTATTAATTAGTTTTATTATTTTTATGCAGGTAACATGCCAAGAACTCTTCTATCACACACTTCAATTGGTATATAACATATTACCTTTTATTTATACTAATTACTAGCTTTAGTAAACCCGTGTATTACACAGGTAGAATGAATAAAATATTAATATAATAAATTTATTAATTATAAATTGATATTTTAAGATATGATATAACTTAAATTACGTACGAGAAATGACTATAAATAATAAAATAATGATATCAACTTTTTAAAATATTGTTTTAAATAAACATTTTATTTTAAAACAAACCGTATAAAAATATATTTTTTAAAAATTTCTTATTACAACTTCCAAAGTTGCTTAATTTTGTTTTTAAAAATTTGACTTTTTAAAAGAATTAGTTTATTTAGAAATAAACTTAATAAATAGATTTATTTCTTAATTTATTAAATATTAAAAAGTATTAAAATAATATTATTAATAATTAAGGTAATTATTTAATAGGAGAGATAGACGGGAAAATTTTGATGAGAATGATTGTAATGATTACATATGACACTCTCATTTACTCTTTTATTAAAGTAAGAAGATATATTGGATCGTGTTGACTGAGTACCATTAATTTTAGTAGTAGATGTACCTAATGATCTTCCAACTAATGACTCATGCGTCCCATATCAAGTTTAATAGATTTCGTTTATCCATCTATTCTCCCAAACTATAAAAACAATAAAATTCTTTCATGAATGAGCCATACTTGTATTAAAAAATGAGGTTATTCACGAAATTAATAAAAAAATGAGGTTGTTCACGAAATTAATAAAAAAATGAGGTTGTTCACGAAATTAATAAAAAAATGAGGTTGTTCACGAAATTAATAAAAAAATGAGGTTGTTCACGAAATTAATAAAAAATACGAGGTTGTTTATGAAATTAATGATTGGTTGTAATTACTCATCCTAGCAATGAAAAGTAGTATCTTAGCTATTATGGTATTTGTCAAACGAAACATTAATGTTTTGTTACAAGAAACATTGACAAACAAAATGGTTTGCGTAAAGATACTAGGATACATGTCATATCACTTGGTTTGTGTAATGATACTAGGATACATGTCATATCACTTGGTAAACATGTTATAAAATTCAAGATAATTTCTAGAAGTAATATTGGTACTTGAACATGTATATCAAAAATAATCAGATACTAGCCCCGAGATAATTTCTAAAAGTAATATTGGTACTCGAACATTTATTTCAAGAAATAATTTGATACCGTCTAATAAAAAGATTCGTCAAGAGAAAGCAATTTCCATTGTTTATATGTTTTGCAGTGAAGCAAGGATAATCATTATTGAGAGCTAGTTTGTATTTAAAATGTTCATTTGCACTGATGGATAGTTGTGTGTGACGCTACAAGAAAATATATAGAGATTTATTATATAAATTTTAGTTTTGTAAATGTAACATTTAACTTTTTTTCTATGTAAAGTGAATTGTTAGTTTATTTGTAAAATCATCTTAGAAACTTTTGAATGATATATGTTTTTTTTATCAACATTGTAGTATACGGATACTAACCTAGGTATAATTATAGATTTATAGAACACATTATCATATTGTGTATCTCGATGATAGAGGTTGGTGTTTTTGGAAAGCTATTGATTACTCTAATCTTGCATGATTTAAGGAGATTATTTGAAATAGTTTGAAGGGATTTATATAACACTACTTAGTTAATAATTTTGTATTTACGTTGTGTTCCCGAGTTTCGTTAAAAAAGATAAGAGAAAAAAATCATTTCTTTTTTTTTCTTTTATACATTTTTTTATTTCTTTTCTCTTCTATCCTTCTTTCAATTTGATAGAACTTTTTTAACAATATCAATGTAAAGTCAGTTGAAAACACTAATCTAGACAACAATATCAATGTAAAATCAAAAAGCATATTATCTTTTTATTAGTATATGCCTTTTAACTAGTAATTATGACATGTCATAATTTACATCCTAATATATTACAAAAAGGATAAAAGTATATTAATTACAAACTCCAAATCTTAATATACAGTTGCAAAAGCATGAGCTTTTTTACCAACTTATGTAAGTTGGCGAGTATTTAGAGTTACAGCGAAAAGTGGTTTAACTTTATGCAAAAGTACATTAGGGAAAACATGTTCTCCTTTGTCTTCGGAAGAAATCTGTATTCATTTCATTGGCTTCGGTATAATTTGTCTTTGAAGCTTCGAAAGACTTGATCTTTCGCTTCGAAAGATTTTACACTTGGAATATTTTCCTGTGCGGAGTGTAAAACTTCCGAAGCAACTTCTACTATATACAAAGTGCATACATGCAAGAAACACTTTTGGTTGTTTTTTGATGTATCAGCTTTTCTATAAACCTTACAATGTGTTTTTCTTGTGATGCTAGAATGAAAGACGTTAGTTTTTAGCTTTGGTTTGGAACTTGAATATGATATCGGCCAAACTATATGTTTTGGTTCTACTGTAACCTTGTGGCTACCATTAAACCATGTACACTTTGAAGAGCATAATAACGTACATAACGATGAACGTCGTAAAAGTCCACCTCTAAGACAATATCAACATATTATACTATTATATTATATTATAGTAAAATTTGTAACTTTAATTTTATTTATATTTGACCTTGCCTGTTTATAGTAGTCACTTTAGATTAAAGAAACCAAAATCATAACATCTATAAGTGAGAAGATTTTTCATCACATCTACTCGGCCTTTCCTTTCGATCTTCATAACGACCGATTATAATATATATCGACTTATAAAGTTATAGACATACCTTGAGTGATACAATGGTGTTTTTGTGATAAGTGTACGAAGAAATATCGCCTGTTGATCTAGAGAATGAACGTTCAGATTGGAAATGAAGTAATCACACAACATGAAAGGGATATAGAGGGATAGATTTGGAAATTGCCTATAATTTTGTCTTTTTTCTTTAAATTTCTTTAATTTTTTTAAACACATATAACATTTTTCATGTGATATTATTTTTCTTTAAAAGTTACACTATAAAATCGAGCATTTTTTTCTCTTTAATTCGAGTATATCATTCCTATACTTTTTTATACCTTATCTAAAAAAAGCAACATTATCAGTTATGCGTATAACTTACGTGATTACTAACTGCGTAATTATAAAATAACTTACGTAATTATAAATATAATTTGCGTAATTATTATTTATAACTTTAGTAATTTTTACTTGCATAATTATGTATATAACTTGCGTAATAATGAATATAGCTTATGTAATTATGCACCTTATATGCGTAATTATGGCGCAGACAAAATTACTTTTTTTGCAAAAGACACGTGTCACGCCCTGGTCACTTCGACACTTTCTCATTTTTTTTACACTTTGTATAGTAATATTCCCTTTAAAATATATGTGTGAGATATATTTACTAAAATGTTCAAATGATTAAGGACAAATAAATATCAATAAGGAAAATTATCGCACCAAAAATAATACGGAAACACCAAAAAACAAAGAAAACATGCATTTTAGTGACTAAATTTGTTTAGCCGACGAACACACTTTTAATCTTGAGCGCCGGAGGATTTAAACACGGGTTTGATTAAATAGACACCCCAATATTTTAAATCAACACCTCAAAATTTCTATACGTGTCGTATAGCTCCATACGAGACGTATAGAGAGCGTTGTATAAGGCCGTATGTGTTGTATAAGGCCGTATGTGTCGTATAGGGCTATATATGTCGTATAGGGAGGGGGGGTCGTATAGGGCTATATGGGGCGTATAGCTCTCTGACAGTCCCCCTGAATTTTTCCTCGTAGTCAGTGTCGAAATTCGCTATACGCGTCGTATAGCCTTATATGTGTCGTATAGGAGGGTCGTATAGGGCTATATGGGGCGTATAACTCTCTGACAACCCCCCTGAATTTTTCCTCGTTTTTAGTGTATTCGACCCTATACGTCGCGTATAGACCCATACGCGACGTATAGAGGGGTGTCGATTTATATGGGTGGGTGTAGAGCCTTTAAACACACGACATTTAATTAAAGCGCATGAAACTTTACCACATGATGCATGCGCTTTGTGGGACATTGTAGTGACCACCTAAACATTTGAAATAACACGTAAAAGTTGCACCTACCACCCATAATTGCAGCATTCAAATAGTTTATATATTAAGGTTTGACATATTGAATTTATAATCCTCACTAAAACCTGTTAATCATATCTAAGCATGGAAGAAATCTTGAAAACACTTCCTCAACACACATGTAGCTGGTTAACAGACAAGGTAACCTTATACAAGTATCAAAACTTTTGGTCAGTCAAACAGTTACTCGAGGGAGCAATTCTGGCTCAACAAAGCTTTAAGGCTGAGCCGACCGATGTATTTCTTTGTAGTTTTCCTAAAACCGGCACAACTTGGCTAAAGTCGTTGGCGTTCGCCGTTGTAAGCCGAGAGAAGTTCGACAAATCCTCGAGCCCGTTGCTCACAAATTTGGTTCATGAATGTGTGCCTTTCCTAGAGAGAGACATTGAGAAAATTGAAGACAATCACAAAAACTCAAACCTCCCTCTTGTGGCCACACACCTTCCATATGCTTTGTTGCCCGAGTCGGTCATAGGTTCAAAATGTAAGATAGTTTACATCTATCGGAACACAAAAGATGTCATAGTTTCTCTTTACCATTTCTTGAGAGAAGCGTTAAACCTATCGATGGAAGATGCGCCATTTGAGGATGCATTTGAGGAGTTTTATCAAGGTGTGTGTTCTAGCGGCCCATATTGGGATCATATCTTGGGATACTGGAAAGCGAGCCTTGAAAGGCCAGAGAGAATACTTTTTTTGAAATATGAAGATTTGAAAAGCGAACCTACAAGAAACGTGAAAAGGCTTGCAGAGTTCATTGGGTACCCTTTTTCGCTTGATGAAGAGAAAGCAGGTGTGGTTGATAACATTATTAATTTGTGCAGTTTTGATAATTTGAGCAACTTAGAAGTGAATAAAACCGGTAAGCGTAAACCTGGATCGTTAGAAAACCGACTTTACTTTAGGAAAGCTAAGGATGGAGATTGGAAAAACTATTTTACCGATGAGATGAAAGAAAAGATAGACAATATGATGGATGAGAAGCTAAGTGGCACTGGTTTAGTTCTGAAATGAAATCTAGCTTCAAGATATTGACTAGAATTCACGAGTGTTCTTCATAAGTTCGTTAATATCGACCGTTGGTTATAATCTGTCTGTGATACTCATTTCTTCGGGAGTGTTATTTCAATCTTTCTTTGAAATTTTATGTTTTAAATAATTAAAAGTTGTATATGCATGTATTTGGATTGATACTTTCCATCTATCCTTGTTATTTCTAGTTCTTTATTTCTGTTTGAAGTGACTTTGTTGCCTTTATGTTATAACTAGTATTAAATTTCCTGTGTTGCTGCGGGAACGTAACGTCATACCAAGTAACACCAAAGGTCACATCACCGTTACCAACCACCAACGTCGAAAAACTCACATAGGAAAACAAAAAAAATAGAACCGCTCTTGGAGGAAACGTACACTAAGGAAACATCACCGCTAGACGAAACAAATAACATATAAAACAAGAAGTAGGTCAGTCTTGGACCGATGCCTTGTGACAGCCGCTAAATGTGAAAAAAATAAACGTAAAAACATTGAACCACACACACACGCTGCGGCGTTTAACTCGCAAAATGTAAACCAAAACGTAAAACGTAATTTTTTTAAAATATAAAAAGTATAAGGACCAAAGTTAAAAGTAAACAAAATATTTGGGGTAAATTGTAAAATACGTAAAACTATTGGGCTGAAATAAAAATACTAAAGATTATAAATGAACTAGAATTAAGCCCTCGCATTGTGGCGGGTGGCGTAAAACTGTAGTATTAAACTCTGTAGGGCGCGGTGCGTAAAACTGTACCAAGTAACACTAATGCCACGTCACTGTCAACGACCACCAATATCGAAAAAACTCGTATTAGAAAAGAAATAAAAAAAAAGTTAAAACCAAACGGAAAGTAAATGTATCGTAAACATAAAAAGCAATAAAAACTATGTCGATCTATAACTCACATGTTGCAATGGGTCGTTAAACGGAAAAAAAGTACACGTAATAACGATGTACCACACACACATTACTATGTATTAACTATCAAAATTTAGACTGATATAAAACGAAAAAAATATATAAGATGAAATTATAAAATGTAAAAGTATTGAGTTTAAAATTATAAAAAGAAAAAAAAGAAAAAAAACAAATGAAAGTTACAATATTTAAAACTTATAACACAACAATCAATGAAATATCAAGTTAGTAATTAGTATATATTATAGCAGACAAAAGATGTTACAACTATTATACATATTATACAACTTATAATAAATAAAATAATAATAATTAGTATTATATATAATTATTATTCTTTGTTTCTATCAACAGTTTTGTTTCATTTTACAAAGTTGACTACCGAAAGACGTGATTCAACTGAAACAAGTGATATTATTAAAATAAATAAACAAAAAGATTAACGTATTTTCTTTAAATATATATAAAAATAAATGATGTATTGTTGAATCTTGCATTGTTTAGGTTTGACGGTGTTAGAGCATTCACAGTCTGTTTTATATAAACATATGAGTACGTTTTTTATATTATAAAGAATAATTATTAGTGATTGTGAGTGTAGGATATAAAACATGTACTGTTTATTTTTATATTTGATAAAATATTATTCATTTTTAAATTTTTTAATATTTGTTAAAAGCAGTTGTGAGTAGAGAAGATAAAAAATGTAATGTTAAAAGTATAAAGAATATTATTTTGTTAAAATAAAAAAAATTAATATAATTATAGAAATAAATGTGACGAGTAAGTTGCGAATGCTAATTATCCAGCTTTC
The DNA here is from genome assembly GCA_025506515.1 of Flaveria trinervia. Taxonomy (NCBI): domain Eukaryota; kingdom Viridiplantae; phylum Streptophyta; class Magnoliopsida; order Asterales; family Asteraceae; genus Flaveria; species Flaveria trinervia. The sequence goes on along the minus strand of CM046458.1, from coordinate 65,604,732 downwards.
GAATGCAATTTTTTTTTATGATTTAACTCATCGGAGAATGTGACGGCCGCAGTTTTTACGTTTAGTTAATTTTAAACGAGTTTTTTAATAATATATAGTTACAATGTGCATACTGACTGTAACACGTTGGTAAAAATTACTAGTTAATATTACACAATTTTTTTTAGGAGAGTTACTATAGCTAAGAAAACAATTATTGTTGCACTCTGTATAACTCCTGATTCTATGTCAGAATGGGGAGAAAAGGTTTTCAGCCGGTGATGATGCCTGGCTGCGTCAACTTACGTGTGATGATGTCGTTGCCGGTGGCGTCACTTCCGCCTGTGGCCGCGTTTCCTCTCGATTGGCGATGTTGCGGCTTGAATGTCGCCTGGGGCAACCGGATCGTGACGGTGCTGAGACTTTAAATATATCCGGGCAAGCATTCGATATCGATGTTGGTGTGTTGTCGATGATGATGAGCAACGACTTATCCGAAACAATTAACGAATCTAAGCTCCATTCTATTCTATGTTGGTGTGTTTACGTGTGTTGATTTCCATTTCAAAGTTTGTAGTGTGATTTTATTTTCCTCTTGATTTTACTCTTTTGATTTTAATAAAAGATATGTTTAAATAAATAATTAAACTTCAAAAGATTCTTCTAGATTTGATTCTTGATTTTACGTCTTATTCTTTATTTATCTGTATGTATAGAAAGATATAGAAATGATAAAATAAATTAGTTGTATCAATAACATGTTTTTTTCTTATTTTTTAAAATTTCATCATCATTATTGTATTTCTTTTTTATTATTCTTAAATATATTACATTTATTATCTTCTTAGAGGCTAGAACATTCAGAACGTGTTCCCTAAGTTTACGTGACTGTATTCATTATATTATATGATATTGTTATAAGTGGTTGTGAGTGAAGAATATAAGAAATTTACTGTTTAATATGAATTTTGTTCAAAACCCTATAATATTTTTAATATGTTTTAAGTGGTTGTGAGTAGATGAAAGAAAAATAATGATAAAGTAAAAGTGAAAATTTAGTGATTTTTAATGTAATTATATGGATAAATATGAGAAATGGGTTGTGAATGCTCTTATATGTGTATATATATGATATAAGTTATCAACATTCTCATATCATTATAAAGGTTTATAAAAATAATCTTGTACAAATAAAGTAGCTTTATGTATCCAAACGGTGTTAATCGTTTCAATCACCAATGATCATTAGTCTAACCGGTTAATGTGAGGTACATATAACATGTAAATAAGAGGATGTAATGAGTTTAAGTTTCACTATGAACAAAATGCTTAGAGTTGAGCTAGGGGCTTTTTCAGTAATGAGTTCCCTTTTTAGAGCATTGGGGTGTGGTCCCGACTAGAAACAAATAGGTGACCCGATTAAGATAACACCCGATTAAAATAACACATATTATTATGGACTAGATTTTAGGTTTTTATATTTTATTTTATGTTCTAACTAACTTAAATTATTACATATATTGAATTATCAATATTTCTAAATTCATTAAACTGCATAAACTATTTAATTAAATTAAAGTGTAGTGATGATAATCTAAATTAGTTAACTAAACAGTATCATAATTACTTACCTAAAGTAAAATTAAGAAACTAAAAGTAATTTATTAATGTAAATCATAATAAATCTTGATTTTATTTTCTTTGCTTCAATATGCTATTACTGTTAATATTTGATATACCCCATCAATATACAAAGGACGCAAGTGATAGTTAAACATGCTATAATGTTTCGATAAAATCAAAGTTTGTGTGCACATTTATCATTCTAACATTTTATAGCTTTTTAAATATCTTTATATTTAAAAACCAAAACTTTTTAATTGTGTGGGTCCCGCAGCAAGGCGCAGGAACAATTTACTAGTTCATAAAATTCATAAAGTTCATAAAATTCATAAAGTTCACAAAATATATATTCAAAATCACATAAATATATAAACAACAAATCAAACCAAAAATTCTACAAATCCATAATATTATTCAAATTAAATGAGGTGAAGTTTCGTCTTTTTTTTATCTCTATTTTTTTTTATCTCTACTTTTTTTTAAAACCAAAGTGAAGGAATAAATGCAAAGACTTGATCTTGGTGATGTGTCACAAGCAAAAAAAAGTTGATGACTCTCACTGTTTTCCCCAGAACCTAAAACAGAAAATGATATGTTTTGCAATATATAAGTACATTTTTGTAGTTAGAAAGATAGGAATACAATGATCGTCGTCAACTTATGCAAAAACTTTCATAATCTATATCGTTAAGGTGAGTAAAGTATTGTATCCACAAGTAGCATTTGATAAGTATTAAATGTCTTGTTTGATTATAAATACAAAATAACATGAATGTTTTAATTGGAGATAAGATTAATGTAAAGCTAAACTAAATTGCAAGTTGCAAGAAAGCTAATAAGCAAGTAAAAATACTAAAAACACAAGAGAGCGGTACTTTATGAAGATGAGAACATGTAATAATTTCAGATTTAATGTTTAATACATAGATACAAGACTTAAATATTGGTGATAACAATGCTTAATCAACTATATAGACATATATTCTATTGATACTACCATTCACCTACAAGATAAATTATGTAGCTACACACCAAATCCTTAACTAAGCTAACTAGGGTGTACTAGAAACGTTCAAATGATGTACTACAAATTGTCTATCATCTTAACACAAAAATAAATCACACTAGAACGAGTACAAATCATACGCGTAAAAATAAAACACATTTAGTGCTTGTAGGTATTCTTTTTTTTAGGAGTTTAAGAGCATTCACAACTCATTTTTTATTTTTATAATGACACTAAAATCACTATTCTTTTTCTCTCTTTTTATTAAATTAATATTTTTTATACTTTTATCATTATATTTTTTCTCTTCTACATTAACAAACTTTCAAAAAATATTACAAATTTATAAATATGAACAAGTGTTTACCCAAATATACAGATGATCAGTAACATATCCTCTATACTCCAGTTATAAGCATCCCATATAATATACAAAACACTCACAAATAAATGAAAAATGGGATTGTTATAGGGTTGTTCATGAACTGAATTGAACCGAACACAACTCCGCTCGAACTCGGTTCGGTTTCAAACCGAGCGGCTCGGTTCGGTATGAATTTACTAATTTGAGCGCAAACTTCATGCTCGAACTCGGTTCGGTTTTAAACCGAGTGCTCGGTTTTGCTCGGTTTTGTTTGGTTTAATATTCTAATTTAAAGCAAAACTAATAATTCATTCAGAATTCCCAACTTTCAAGTTTCAACCATAGTATCTTCACCAATGTTTGTGCAAATGTTCTTTAAGAACCAAATTATAAAAAAATCTACCTGAAGATATCGCAATTGAAAACAACTGAACAATGTCAGGTTTCGAACAAGGTCGAACTTTCGACTTTGGAGACTGATTGTCGAATGCGGGATGCACGATCAGACTATTGTAGGTCGGATTGTCGAAAGTCGGAGTTGCATGTCAGAGTGTTGGAGGTCGGGGGTTACATGTCTGAGTGCCGGAGGTTAGTGCCTCGGTAGTCGGTAGGGAGGTGGGGGATATGGGGGACGACTGAAAAGTAGTGATTAGTGGAATGGTGAAAGAATTTTGTAATGTGAAGTGATGATTTGATTAGATAATTAAAGGTTTACATTTAGGGTTGTTGATTTTTTTGACTAAATAATTAACATAGTGGTAGGTGCTAAATAACTAAATAGATTAACAAATATATAATATATAAAAACTACATTAAAAAATGATTCGAGCGAAACCGAGCGAGCGACGAACGAGCGTACCTTTGCTCGTGCTCGGTTAGTTTTTAAACCGAACCAAGCCGCTCGATTCGTTTACAACCGAGCCAAAATTCGAATGAGCAAAAATCATAACTTGTTTCGAACCAGTTCGAATGAGTTTCGAACACCGAACTATTTGAAAAACACTTGCTATGATCAATTTATTAGCCCACTAGACTTTCATTGCAGCCCAATACGTTGTAAATCAACCCAAACAATGTGCGTTTTAATTCTACTTCGACCTCAAGTTTCTTCTAATTTATATCCATGAACTTATTAGTCTCATATATAATTAAGTGCTACCATCCATAAACTTGTTATTAAATTTAAAAAAGTTTGAAGCTAAAAACTAACACTAATAAAAACAATTTGAAGTCTCCTCTATCGTTGGAGTGTGCATTCAATTCAAGATTTAAACTCGTTTTTCTCCATTACCTACAAAATAAAAAGCAAATGAAAGTAGTATATTTATAACAATATTGATGCATTTGTAACAGAGTTATTATCCAGAAACGAGTAACGCCTGATCAATACAAAGATATATAACAAAAACATAAGTATACATCAATCACAACTAGTTTTATTGTTCAAGCATGACGAGCTTTTAGCACCGATCTATAGATGACGGTAGAAGTTGAAGCATAAGTTGTCGGACTGGTCTACAAGATCAAGTTGAGTTGTTACAATGTTACTCAATTACTAGCTGCTAAGTTAGGGTCGATCCTGAGAGTTATTATAAAGTTTTAGGCCCTGGACGAGTAGTAAAAAAAAGTCTCTATACTATAAAGTCAATAATCTATATTTAAACAATTGTAATACAACAATAATTGTTTTACTAATAAATAAAAGTATTGTAGAAAATAATCTAATTTACTTACTTCAGTAAATCATAAGACCCTTTTAGCGTTTTATAAATGAATTTAGATTGGATAAATAATAGTGGACCAAACTACTTAAAATGTTAATAGGCCTTAAGTTTTAGTAGGTCAAAATAATTAAATTTCTATTAGGTTTGTTAATTAGTTCGTTAATAGCCTATAGTTGTCTTTAACACACACACACACACACACACACACACACACACACATATATATATATATATATATATATATATTATATATATATATATATATATATATATATATATACATACATACATATATAATATAATTTTCTTTAAAAAATTTTGAGCCCTGGGCGGTTGTCCACCCCGCCCCCTTTAGGGTCGGCCATACTGCTAACATAAAGAGAACCATTTGACCTTCCGCAACGCTCCTCCATAGCCCCGCCCTTAGCCCCGCTCATGCCACCCTTCAGAAGCATTGCGTTGTGTAGCCCATACATCCTTCATCACCCCTTCAGTAAGGGCGCTCCATGGACGGTTTTTGTGGGGCCCGCATGACTCAAATGTATGTTGCTTTGTTTTTAATAGGTTGTTATGGTTGTTTGTGAAAATGATGGTGTTGGGGATAAAAGTTGATTATGTGAAACATGTATAAAAACAATGTTTTTCATAACCGGATCAGACGACAAACCGGTCACCTTACTGGTCAAACCACTTGGACCGGATTTAAAAACCAGATAATGTCATGATTATATGTGTATATTAAGTATATAGTTATATATATAATTCAATATAAATAATTTATATATGTATAGTTTATAGTTATATATACAAAACTCAACAATAATCTTATGTCAAACACTCTTAAAAAAAATTCAAAATCTTGTCCAAACCGGTTCCCGGTTTGACCACCGAACCGATTCAAACTGGCCGGTTACTTGAAAACAAAACGAATTTAGGGTGGATCGGACCGGTCCAACCTCCGAATCTCAGTCGGACCGATTCGACCGGGCGGTCCAATCTGAGTCTGAAAACAATGGATAAAAGATAGTGAAAAGTTGATGTGGTATGTTGGCTGAAATTGTTTGTAAAAGGGTGTCATTCAACATTTCAGCCAGTCGTAGGGCCTGTTTGACAGCCTCTTAATCAACCTCTTAATGGTTCAGATTTCTGAATGGTTCAGCACTTAATTGTTCAGACTGTTTGTTTCGCTAGCATATGTTTGAATGGTTAAGCATTATGCTAATGCTGAATGGTTAAGAGGTCTAATGTTGAATTATTAAGAGACATTATCTGAATTGGTCAGATATTTGTCTTTAAATAGTTAAACGATATACTAGCTTTTAATGGTTCAAACCTCTTATTGATTTAGCATTTAATCATTCAAAAGTTACCAAACAGTCCCTTAGTTATGACAACGTGCCATTAAAGCATGATTGTTTTAATTGAAAGTGTTTAATAGACCTACTACGTTCTAAAGAGCTGGGCCAGGAACATGCCATATTGGGCTAAAAAGTATGGGCTGATTGATCTGTAGCCAACTCACCTTTGCAGCATCCAATAAGACTGGTAATGTACATGGGCCTGCTGGATTTAGTACTATAGGTGAAATATAGACTACTTAGGAGAGCCCAGCCAAAACACTGGCCCAATAGTGGATGCCTGACAAACCTACATCTCTCATACACTTATCTTATGAGATATGTACAACAATCAACAGTGAAAGGAGCTTTCTCGGCATTCAAAAATTTACAACCATGCATATTTTAATACTCAAAAAGGAATGAAAATAGGTTGTATGGTTTCACTAATTTCTTTCTCACATCTGATTATACAATTATCTCATATCTAATTAATAGGCATCAAACATTTGTCACTCAATACTCATAGGGCATGTATGTGTACACACATGCATCGCACTATTAGGTATACCCGTTTATAATCTTTTGTGGTAAATATTACCCGTTTATGATCTTTTATTATGAATACTACCGTTTGGGATGTCAATCACCCAAAACCCGATCTTGAATTCATCTCAACATCCGACTTAAAATATGCAACTATACTTCAAATGGCTCAATAATCTTAATAATTCTAAGTCTTTAACAACTTTAACATAGTATTTATTATCTAATTAAATAATGTATTATCATATTCAAGTGAACGGGTTCGGCTAATCAAGTAGGTGCCACCTAATTCAATACCCATTCAAAATCCATGAACATTTCAAAAACTAACTTAACCCTCTATCTCACACACCTGAACACCGTCTCATTACCCTTCCTAGGTGTTTTGGTAGGGTTAACAATTCTTCATCTGTTTATAACACGATTAAACATGTTTAATGAAAAATAAATTTTTTTATTTTTTTTATATTTTTAAAAATAGATAAAATTAGAAGACTAAACTATATTACTTCATATTTTTTGTATATAAAAACATTAAAAAATTATACACATAATATATATATTGTTAAAAAAAACTTTTGCATGTTTGATACGTGAATTATATGCGTTATCTCTAACATATTAAACACGATAAAACTTGTTTTGTGAGCTCTAGTTTTGGGTTTCTCATCGTTTCAATGAAAAAACAAATGCAAAATACGAGGAGTTAATGTTAGGTTTACCAAAGTTCAAGCCAGAAGTGTGCATACTTAAAAACACAAGGACTTTAATTGTTGATTTTCACCATAGCCTTTTCTTCATCACCAATCTGTAAAACCTTTTATGCATCCTAGAGAGAGAAACTGCAGATTCTAGAGAGAGAAAGAGACGAAGATAGAAGACGATATATACATACATACATACATACATACGAACACCTATACATACACAACTGAGACATAAGCTCCGCCATTTTTGACACAATTCGGAGCTCCGAAAATCGCACACGAATTCGTAACCCTAATCAGAGAAATCGTTAGACCGAGGTTAGTTTCTTCATGTTTTTTTTAATTTGTTGTTGTATATGATTGTTGATTGATTTAGAACTCTATGCGATCTGTTGATTTGATCGTTTTGGTTGAAATTGCCGCATATGATCCTCTGTAGTTCGTTTTTTGGTCGGGATTGATTGCGGAACATGTGTGAATTGCAAATTTTGAATGTAAATTGAGCTACTAGTTATCGTGTAGATAGATTATTGATAGATGATGGCTATAGAGTGTTAGTGACAGAGAGTTGTGCGTGCTTGTGCAGTTTTATCTCTGTGAGAACCAATTTTGGCTTCTAGTTCATAAGTAACGTTGGGGAGTATATTAGTTGATGATTGGCGAAGAATACGCTGAATGACTGAAAGTTCTCGTATCACGGTTAATGTTCATTATTTGATTGTAATCTTTGAGTGTTGTTGTATCCGTCTCTCCTTCTAGAGATTTTAGAATCTTCACTTGATGGAGATTGTTATTCTCAATATTGAAAGAAAGCATATGGTGATGTAGAGCAAGATCCTACTTGTTACTCCTATTTCTTACCCAAGCTAGCAACACCAATCCTTTATTGCTCAATAGTTAAGTCAGACTGAAATTTTTTACCGGAAATAGATAGAATGATGATGCAATCAAGGATTTAAAGTTATCACATATGAACAACATCCGTTGAAGTTCTCCTGACCAAAGCAATTGTTAAAATAACTTCTTTTTAGCTTTCCTCAAGTAGCACAATTTTGCCACAATGTTACATTCTAGTTCTACCATTGGCTCTATTTTTAGTAGGTGTCACCATAGTTCTACAGAAGAAATTATTGCATGCTGTTGGGATTCTGTAATCACAGATGCTTCCATGTGTTATCATTAACATCATTGTCAATCATGTATGTTAATCCCATATACCATATGTTTTCTCACGCTCGTCATGTTCACATCCTCTCTAGCATGAACTACATTTTAGTCAAGCTGAGCTTTGTTCCTTTCATTTTTCATTGTATCTACATCTAACATTGTATCTACATTGATTAATGAGAGTATGCTAGATGTTATTCATCTAGCATATTAACCCAATTGCTTTATTCCTTTCATTTTTCATTGTATCTACATCTAGCATACTTTCATTTTCATTGTATCTACATCTAGCTTAATGCTTAATAAAGTAATAAACAAAATATTATCTCATTGTTGAATGCTTCTATTCCAGTTATTGGTTCATGTGCATATCGTAGTCAAATCAGCATGCTTCATATGAAATCTTTTAATTTCAAGGGCCTGCCAGGCATATCTATAATATGATTTCGCACTTCTTAAGTTAACAAATAATCATGGTGTCCCTTCAAATATGTCAGGTTCCTATAGAAACTATTAGAACTTATCAGCCATCAATATTATCAGCCGTCCTTTATCATAATGGAGCTTAAAGCTTCAGCTCAAGAACCAGGTCACTCGCCTTCCATATCCGAAAGCAATCCTGATGAGATAGAAATCAGTGATGATGATGACGATGATCGCAACCATAAACATCGTAGAAGAGATGATGCAAGATCTCAATCACAGAGAGAGAAGCTGTTGAACAAGTATTTACTAAACCATATAAAAGGGGAAACAAACCTCCAGAAAATGGGCATACGTACAGGGAATCAGGCTCTCAGTCAAGTGAATCATGGAAAAACCACAAGTTTAACCCTATGGATTCCAAATTTGACAAAAGAAGACCTTCAGAGTTGAACCAGAGAAATAGGGGGGATTCTAGAGGTAGAGGAAGGGACCCTGGTATGTGGACCCAACGTGATATTGCTTCTCAGATGGGTCCTGGCCTGTTTGGAGGCAGGGGTTTACCAACTGTCCCAAATGCATATGGTACATCCTGGGGTGCATTTGGGTTGGTTCCAGGGTTACCAAATGGTGGTCTGGATCCACTACATCCTCTTGGTTTACAAGGAGCATATAGATCTATTAATCCTTCTATGAACATGGGTTTGGGGCATACACGTCAAAGGTGTAGAGATTTTGAGGAACAAGGTTTTTGTTTAAGAGGTGACATGTGTCCGATGGAGCATGGTGTTAACCGTATTGTTGTTGAAGATGTTCAGGTACGATGTGTTCTGTATAATTTTCTGAAAATTTAGATTGATAACTATGAAATTTTAGCTTGAGAGTAGAATCATGTTGATGCTTATGCTGTGTAATTCAGTGTATCATCTTTTTCAAAGTGCATATCTGAAATTGTAGTTTCTTTCTTTGGTTAATTTGCAATTTACAGAGCCTTTCTCAGTTTAATCTACCTGTATCACTTCAAAATGCAAATATGCCTGGAGCACCAGGAAGCCTGGGACCTTTACCTGCTGCCTCTGGCACCCAAATAAATAAATCTAAACCATCACATGGAAAAAGTAGCATACGTGGAGTGGGTTCCAATGTACCGAGTTTAAATGATACATCCATTGATTTTGCTGGTGGTGTTGGAGCTGACTTTTATGATCCTGATCAACCTCTATGGAGTAATGACTCTCAATCACCACCTGCATTACAGTCAATGAAGGAAAGTGGGCTTTTGTTGGATACAGGGCCATCTGTTGATGGTGTTGGCCTGCTTGATGTCTCTGATGAACATGTAGTTAAGAGTGGCGGAGCAGCTATGGGAAGAATTAACAGTATAAAAAACAAAACAGAAATGAAGGAAAATGTGATTTCTAAAGCACATCCTTTAATTGAAAAACAGAGGCAGTTAAATAATAACCGCAATGATGCAAATTCATCTCTGATAATGCAAAGTGGAAGTGGAAAAAATGTCCTCAAGCCTTCTCAAAAGGCGCAATGCACAATATTTGTGAACGGTGTTCCCCTCCAACAGAACAAACGAGAAACCCTACTTTCACATTTTCGTAAATTTGGTGTAGTTATTGATATTCATATTCCTTTAAATGGTGAACGAGCTTTTGTCCAGTTTTCCAGAAGAGAAGAAGCAGAAGCCGCTCTCATGGCACCTGATGCTGTGATGGGTAATCGCTTTATTAAATTATACTGGGCCAATCGTGATAACATTCCAGTTAATGGAAAAATCAGTGGCTACACTGTGCCACCTGTACCTCCACGTGGCACACCAGTTTCATCAGCATCACATAGTGACACAATTGTCCCTGCTTCTGATCACCCAAAGCCTGTTATCAACACCCCAAAACCACCTCCACCTTCACAAAAGAAGCTTGAAAATTTGGAGGTTCTGAAGGAGGAGCTTCGCAAAAAGCAAGAAATGCTTGAACAGAAGAGAAATGAGTTTCGTCGCAAGTTAGACAAACTTGAGAAACTAGTAAAAACCATATCCTCTCTTTCATATGAATTACTCTATGGAATATTTTGTAATTGTTTTGTAATTGCTTTTTATCTACAGGCTACAACTCCAAAAGGAGAGATGGAACCTGAACCGGTGGCAAAGAAACATAAACTAGGAATTGTAGCTGATTCTACAAAAGCTGAAACCAGTTTACCTTCACCAGGAGCTGAACTGGTAGGTAATGGACGCAAATCTTTGGAATCTATTGTGCCACAAAGATTCAAATCAACGGCTGCAGTTGCACTACAGGAACCGCCAGTGTTGAAACCAGCGCTACGTCCATTTCCACCTGTTGGTCCATCAGTTGCCGCCAATCGGTTCAAACTGGACAACCGTCCCACTGCATTTAAAATCATTTCAAGTCTGCCAAATGATCTTGCCAATGTAAAACCCTGTCTCCTCATTTTCTTGGTTTTATCTTCCATACATACAAAAACACGCAAAGAACTAAATTAAATTTTATGTATTCAGGTTGTAGTTTTGGAGGAACACTTTTCACAATTCGGGGATCTATCTAAGGTGGAATTAGATGATCTGGAGCCAGCTGATGGCAATAACGATCCTGGAACTGGCAAATATTCAGCTTGTGTATATTTCAGAACCCGACATTCAGCTGAAAAAGCATTTTTAAACGGTAAATGCTGGAATGGTCACAACTTGCAGTTTTCATGGTTAAAATCTAGTAACATCAGTAAAGACAGTGAAAGTCATTTATCCACTCCAAAAGGAAATTCTGATGCTTCTGTTGGCTCTGTGGTAATTCCAAAAACTGGAGATGTAGAATCTGAAAAGATTGAAAGTAAGGACATTAACAAAGAACAAGCCGGACCTGGTGGAAGTAATAACACGGGTTAAACTGCATTTTATCATGAGTAAACCTTGTTCTGATCTTGTTAAGAGGATGGCTTGATGATGGAGCTTTACAACGAGTACCATTCGAGATTAATGGTATGTCAAGTCTGCCTTTAACATATAACTCGAGGTGATTTAGCAATTGCGCAATCTTATTTATCTCATGCTTTCAGTTTGCAAAGACAGAATGTTATGTCTCATCTGGTTTTTATATTGAAACTTTGTACATACATTGCTCATAGTTCCAAAATGGCATTGTTGGTCAATTATACCCGAAAATGTGGTTTTGGTAACCATTTTGACATTTTCACATTTTCAGTTGAATGGTGGTTGCTGCAAGCTGCAGCAGTGTAGAAGCCACTTGGATCTCAGCGGCTCGGCTATTCTTTTGTTGCTGAAACCATGATATGGTTAAGGGGCATTTTTTTTACTGGTTTGTACTCTGGGAACTTTTAGAGTCTTTGTTCTTTTTTTATGGACTAGAAAGAAACCCTAGTTAGTAGTAGCACACGTCATTTATTCATCTTTTTTTCCCAATACTAGCTATGGAACGTGTGATGATGTTTAAGGTTCACTAGAAAGTATTGATAGGCACTAAAATGGTTTGAGGGGTGTTCAGATTCGGATATCTAGAAACTTGGATATCCGTGTTTGAAATTTGGAATTTTCTTTCGGGCATCTGGATTCGAATACATTTGCACACCCGTAGGTCTTGTTACCTCTATACGCTTATTTGAGGCGTGTGAATTGACCTGACCCTTTTTGCTAGCTATACCAGAATTTGATGTATGTACATATGATATTATGCTTGTAGTACTCTTACTTTTCATTGAATTTTTTTATAGGATTGAAATTCACCAAAGATGTTTGGGTTTGAATGAATTGGATTTGGAATTGAAATTTGTCAAACAAACTAGAATTTGAAGAATTTGGAATTAGTTTAAGGATTAGTTTTTGCAAGGCATTTGATTGACTAAAATAATCATGTTTGGTTCTTTAATTTGCTAAAGAAGTTGCATTGTGATAGGAAAAGAGAGAATAATAGACAAATATTCAACTTTTGTCTAGTTTTCTCATTAACCACCATCAGTTAGTTAGTATAAGCTTAACCAACCAACAACTAATCAATTAACAATTTGCACCCTCAGCTTCTATTTATTACATTTTAACCTCTTGTTCTTATTATGTCATAACAATGCCCCACCCTTAAAATGTTGCTTGACCCAAGGATAATCACAATTGAAAATCTGGGAAGTGATATTGCAATTCATCACGAAACTCCCAAGTAGCATCGTTGACAACGATGCCCTTCCAATGCACGAGCCGTTGCCTAGCAGCCCTATTCCTTTGTCCGACAACTCTACTATCCAAGACCGACAGAGGTTACAAATGGAATTTGGGAAGAGTAGTGATAATAATAATAAGGTGAGTAGATGATCCAAGAGCCTTCTCAGGCAAAGACACATGGAACGTTGGATGTAGCTGAGCAACAAGGGGCAAATCTAGTCTACAAGCAACGACACTTCTCAATAATTATGGACCATAATACTTGGGGTGACAAACTAGAATAAGCCATCGACCTCTAAGGTGTGTGCACATAGGGTTGTAGATTCAAATAGACCCAAGAGTTAGGTTCAAAATCTCTTTCGGTCCTATGGGGCTATGTGCATCAGCAAACTGTTCCACATGATTCTGAGCTTTGTGTAGGGAGGCCTTTAATAGTTTGATAGTTTCTTCTCCGGCATACATTCCCTCATCCACTTCTGCAACATTGGAGTCGCAAGGAATGCAGGGAACATGTAATGGTGGAGCGTACCCATATAATGCATTAATCGAGTTGTCTCAATGGTTGTGTGAAAGTTGGTAAACATTATCTATGAGCCCTTTAGCTATTTGACAAGCAAAAATTAAGTGACCTAAAGACAAAAAAAATGGGCATACTTGGTGAGTATGGCTACTACCTCAAAAAATGACCTATTTATCCTTGGATTCAGGTAATCTAGTAATAAAGTTACACCTCGAACCTAACCTTTGAAAAGGCATCTGTAGCCACATTATTACATATCTTCTTTTATTGTATCTCAAAGTCATGACCTATAAGTTTCACCAACCACGAATGTTGTAAGGATGTAGTTACTTTCTATGCCAATAAGCGTTTCAAGCTTTTCTGATCTGTCTTGATCAATGCCGAGAAAATATATAGAATGTCAGTGTTTAAGATAATAGCTAGTAACTTCTCATAAACAAACAGTTTGTTGTTTAGGAGAAAGTAACCCTTCTAATGAAAGCCAAATGATGTTTACCCTGCATCAAAACGGCCAATGCTACTACTAAAAGCTCTGTTTCACGATGAAAGTTTTGCTTAAATATGATAGTGTTAAGACTAGTGCACCTATTTTAGTCGGCGAAAAGAAATATGAGCTTCTTGTGACCATTTGAAGGTTTTTTAGCAACTCTGTCAATGTTTTAGCAATAATACTAAAAGATGTAATGAACATTCTCTAGTAGTGGTTAAACCAAAGATTTCTCTAGTAGTGTGTATATTTGTACTCTTGTTATTGGAATCCATGTATACGTTAATCACCTGAGACCATGCTTTTGATCTATATATATAAATGACATACATTTGATAGGTTAATCATAGTATCGTACATTGTAGAAAAACACATTGTTACTGATTTCGATAAACTACTCTAATGCAACATGTCGGAAACCATTCAAGTTAGAATTTAAAAGTAATAATAGTGTTACATGACACTAGGATGGTAAAAAGAAAAAAAGTAGTTAACGGGTCAAACCTAACGTCTTTTATACTATTACCACACTACAAACTCATTTATTGATAATTACAAAAAAGTTAGATTCAAGAGGCGATATGGTGGACATACAAAAAGAAGGGATTTTAAAGATCCTTGTAAAATAAAAATATATAATTTTGTGTTTCTTTATTCAATAAGAATGTTGTTGAGACCGGATCGGACCGGCCGGTCCAACCAGTCCACCCGAGAATCGGAGATGTGCCAAACCGGTTCACGTCAACTTATTTTGGAGGGGTTCGACCGGCCGATTCGTCTAGAATCGGTGGCGGACCGGGAACCGGACCGTGGGTCGAACCAGTTTGGGATTTTAATGGGTAAAAACGGAACGTTAAATCATAAATTAATGTGTTAGACATAAAAATATAGTTAAGTTTTATATATAACTGTAAAATATACACATAAATTACTTATATTTAATTATATGTATAATATACTATATATATATTTAATTATATGTATAATATATTATAATCAAACCACAAGCACTTAGATATTCTTTTAAAGGCATATATTAGCAAAAGATAATATCAATTCCGTTGTAGTCTAGTTGGTTAGGATACTCGGCTCTCACCCGAGAGACCGGGTTCAAGTCCCGGCAACGGAAACAATTTTTTACTTCCTTTCGGCTTAAAAGCGGATCAGCTTATATTATTTTTCGATCCCAACGTTATGCATGATGAGGACTTGTAGGTTGCTCACCATCCGAATCGCACTTTACATTTAGATACGGACTCAGGCTTAGAGTTTTGAATACTTAAAACAGGTCCTCGTCTAAACCGAATTCAGTTGAAGAATCCAACATAAACCTATGACGTTCAAACAAATCTACTCGATTATTTAAATTCAAATAACGCAGAAATTCATCCGGTAAACACCTCAAAATCGTTAGAATAAAAATAAAACAGATATGCGGTGTGAAACCCAAAAATTATTAGTAAGTTAAGTTTTATGCATAAATGTAAATGATGGTTCTTACCAAACTACTTGCATAGTACTCAAACATACTCCACATAAAGAACCTTTGCAATAAAACATATGAAGGTAAATATTTCAAGTTGGCGAAGACCGAAGATCAATGATTTCGATTCAACCTTCGCAAAAGTAAGTTCTCAAGCCGCTGAGAACATTAACGCTTACGGTTCAGCTCTCGAGAAACCAAGTTCAACCGTATCCCCAATGCATACAACGATCCACACAACTTATGATAAGATTCAAGGTTATGTGAACATAATAACATTTTGTATGACTTCAGAACACATCACAAGTGATACAAAGTATTCTTGTGTTCACATAATATTGTGTTCTCTATTAACCACAACTGAATACAAAGAGCCATAAAAACAAGATATGATTAGAATTAGTATACGATGTTCTATAAAACCAACATAGAAAAGTAGTTTGAACAGTTCATTTTCGTCAACACATCTTTGCAGACAAATTGAAGGACAATTGTTAGCATGTTGTTCAGCGATTGACCACAGTTGAGCGATCATAAGTCGTGTCATCTTAGACACTGATAAGAGTCGGGGAACCACCGAGACAATACAAAATACTTTGTTTTAACCAGGAGTGCAAACATAGCATAACATGGAACATGCAAAACCGCGACCACCCAGTACCTGTGCAACATTTGACCGAGTTCAAACAACCGTATATAAAATGCTAAATTTAGGAATAAACGAAAACGAAAATGCTCAAGTAAAATGGCGAAAAGAATCAGATGCTACGTTAATACTTTGTATGAGTTGTACTTTCTTTGAATGATTATTGTGTGGATGATATAGATGGCAAAATGGAGAGGTCATAGTGTCATACGGGTCGGGTCACACTCAAGGTGTGAACTGTAAAGGAATAACATCTCGTCTGAGACTTCAGACTAGAAACGTGTGATAATAAAAGTTTATAATTTAATACTATTATACAAATATAACAAAAATATAGATTATAGTTTTCTTCTAGATTTAATGTCTAAGAAATTAAAAGAAAATTTGTTCTTTTTTCAATATGGTTTTCATCTCACATTGCTTCATGAAAGAATTTGGCAAGAGTGATGGCAATAAACAAAGTTAACTAATCAAGTCGAGCGAAGTAACCATAAGGCTTTGAGGCACCTAGTCTATGCCGAGACGTGTGCCTTGTGTGCATGACTACATTGGGTTAGGGGTAATATGAGTTAACGGTTAACCTTTTGTACAGTCAACTTGTCCAAAACTACTAAGTTTGTATAGATAAATAATGTGTTAGATAAAAACACGAAACTTATATTGGTCAAATGATAGCTTAAGTTTAAACAAAATGATTTGATGTAACTTTATGTATCAATAATACACTTTTGGTGACTTTAAACCCATTTGACCTATTCTTTTTTAACTATTTTTGGGTTTTAAGGACACAATAGAGACAAAACATAACCGTCTGATACGTTAAATTTGATACCAATTTTTGATGCCATATACGAAGGTTTAGATGTTTGAGCTAACATACCACATTGGAGCATATTGCTCTGATACATTGAGAAATGGGTATGGCCACCTGCAAAAAAGAGAAGTAAATCATAAGCTAGTAACACATATAGATGCTTAAAAGGAAGATTAAATTGAAACAACACATATAGATAGAGAATGTGCGGAACAGTTAAAAGGTAAAAAAAGTTTAGGGGTCACAATAGGTAATATTTTAGTACGGGTCAAAACTGATTGGGTCCGCTTTTTATTATAATTAATGTGTTAATATGATTACAGAAAATCTAGAAACTAGAATGATGATTATTAATAGGATGTACACATGAAAATTGAAAATAAATTGGTGACTTCGACCGTTTGAACATTTTATCTAGTCTTTTTATTTTGCCTATTCATGATAAAAACATACCACACATCAAAACATTCATTATCAAGTGGATTGAAATGGCCACTTCTAACAACAAACATACCATGTGGCCACAAAGGCATGAACCATCCACTCGAAAATCACATAAAGTGCGGTGAACAAGATGAAATACGAAATGCGAAACCACGGGAACCCCTGAAACAAGGGTTTCATGTCATTTTCAAAAATTTTAAGTGACAAAAAATTCTCTATTGAGAAGGTTCTTGTGCATAGAATACCAATGTACTTTCTCATTTGTCTCAATTAACTATTTATTGTGCTTGGGATCATTAAAAGATGCAATTTAGTCCTTTTTAGATCATTATGTAACTTGTTGGGTCATCATGTAACTTAACCATTTTTCATTGATATATAAATAACATCAATAAAATATTATTTTCTTTGGAATTGAGGGTATTTATTTATCAAGTTTATATTGTACATTGGTATTCCATGTAAACAATGCTATTGAACAATATAAACTGTTGATGGAGAAGGTTACCAAGCTATTCATGGATGTGTCTCCTAGCAGCAATACAATGTTAAGTGAATGTACAACGACTGTCAACTGGTATGATTAAGAATAAAAGAAAACTCTAATAAGTTAGCAAAGTGATAATTCCCATAATATGAGTTCATAACCCCGAATGATGCAATGTATACTTACAAAACTCATTTCATAATCTACAATGGTGAGAAATGGGAAGATAAGAAGCCAGTAAACAGCATCTGTCAGCATCACTGCCCCAGCAGTCATCTGCGTACGACAAACAAGGATATGCTACGTAAAGCTTCAGTTTGAGACCAGTTTCACGATGAAGCATAAATTGTAATGTTACTGAATTACAAGCGGTTTTGAGATACCTGGAAAATAATTTGAAATATGTAACCCCAAAAGGCAGATGTTTGTGAGAAATAGCATTCCCCCAACTCATTAACTGCCTCATCTGTCCCTGCTTTAGCGAGAGGCGCATACATTCCTTTTTCTGCATCCGTATGTTTGCTATGAGCATCGCGTATCCTATGATGCCTCATACATCCACAAGTGGATAGCAGTGATCCATACTGAATTAAATGGAATAAAACTCATGTGAAAGGACATTAATGATTAAAAAACCAAAAGTAATATGTAGACAGTTTTGAATTTTAACCAGTTTATTGGAGAATCGGTCATTTCTGTATCATCTCAAACGGATCAAACGGGTCAGACAGAAATAGTGAGGTAATAGGGGGACATGTCAAACGGATTGAGAGCTGTTTTGCAAAATTGGTTTATTCAGAGTTTTAGATTATTATCATGATAATATCTTTCTTTTAATCATATTTCATGCATTACTTATTTATAAAAATATTTAAATGGAGTGAAGAGAAGTTTTTGCAAGTCAACCCCATGTTGACCCGTACTTACAAACGACATGTTTCAACCTAAACCTGTTTTGGTTTGACCTACTACCCAACACACTCATCTTGTCATCCATAGTAAAAGGGTGTTTGGAAATGTGGCATAATTGATGAAAATGTGACAAGAAACAAGAAATAGAAAAACGAAACGAAACATACCACAAAATAGAGGATCGTCAAAATCAAAGTCCACCTATCCAAAAGACAAAACACATCAAAAGTTCCAATTAGTGAAACAAAAGCAATAAGTCAAGAAACCAACATACAAAATTAAAGATTATAACTGTGACAATAAAAAGATTGTGCTGACTGAGTATAGTAGTAAAATAGGTTGGCCCCATGACTAGCAACATCAGCAACGGAAGCCGCTAAAAGCAAACAAGATGCAATGATTCTGAAAGCCAATAACCAAACAGGGCTTAATCCCTTCACACAAGGCATCCATGCTTCACCATCATACAAAGAATAAGCTCTCTCTGTGTTGCATGAACCTTCATATTTCCATATCAGGAATGATGCTATAATAATGGAGGTCAAGACTGATAGTAAACACAAAACAAATTCCCAGCTCAACCAGTAACTTAAACTAGTACTGTCACTAGCCAATGTAAGCTCCATCTGCAGATGCACATGATGCTTCAAAACTTTGAAGAAAACTTCTCACATTTAAATGCAACATTCATACATATATACACATTAGGACCCCAAAGCATGCAAATGAACATCTTTTACAACAACTCTCAATTGAAAGCCCCCAAGGCCCAAGAACCATCAAGATAAGATCAACCCGTATAGGAAATTGAAAAAAATCCACCAAACTACACAACAATATGCCATTTAACATTTCAATTGCAAGATTGAGAGGTAATTTGATCAATTTTACACATGAATAAGCATAATAACAAATCCCTAACAATCCCATTGCATGCAAAACATAAGGGCATAGATAGACAATCCATATGAATTGCAAATTGAAGGTTGTACCTAACAGAGGAATTACAACAAACAGTTGGTGGGCACCATAAAAAGATTCTTGATTTCGATTGTGGGTGCTAAACGTCGATTGAATCTTGATATCTTTTCTTCTCGTAGGACAAAAACAGAGGCCCAAACGTCAATTAGATCGAAGAAATCCGAAGGTGTGATGTGGGTCGATTCGTGCGACATTGCGATAGTCTGACAACAATATGCACGTGTCAAGCAATGGATAATGATGACTCATTGCATGATAAGTTTAATCAGAATTCGAAGGTTCATGATAGAATATTAGAATCCGAACAACAACAATGGATCATATATTCATATCCGTATCTAACTGTGATTTTGTGAAATTTAATCCATGACGTTGGGGGGTATGAACTTCATTGTAATCAAAAAAAATGTTGAAATTTTTTTTGTGGTTTTCTTTTTGTGTTTTACGTGTGTTCCACTTAAAAAAAGAAAAAAGAAAGAGTTAGTTCGGTTTTGATTCCTAAAATTTAATAAAAATAATCATTTTTATCCAAACGATTATAAACATTAATTTATCTATAAAAGTTTTATAATTTGTTTTAGTTTTAGTTCAAAAATTTTATTAATTGTTTCAACTTAAATCCAAAATTACGAAGCTTTTGTCAATTTATGAAATTTTTAAAAATAAATTGATATTTATAATCTTTTGTCTAATCTTAGATAGTAAAACAAAAATTAACTCAAAAGAAAATGAAAAGTTTTTTGTTCTTTTTCTTTTTTTATATTCTTTTTCTCTTCATTTCCTTTCAATTAAAAATATTGATTTTAACTTTTCTTTTTCTATCATTTTGCTTCTTTTTCCTACTATGAAACATAACTTTCTTATTTTCTTCGTTAATAAACAATAAGTAAGAAACCTAATTGTCTTTTCTTTCCTTCCAATTCGCTTCTTTTCTATCTATAAATGAACTCGGGAGCATAGCGTTAGTGAGTAAATTAAGGTTTTCGCTCTTCTTATTTTAGTTTAATTATTTTAGTTTAATATATATATATATATATGTATATATACGTATATATATATATATATATATATATAATATATATATATATTATATATATATATATACACACACATACGTATATAGGATAAGATTCTAATGAGAACTCTATCTTATTGTGAGAACCCTTTAACTCAATGTAGTTCATTGATTTATTTTACAAGAAATGAGATCATGACATGTTCATTTGACTTTTTTAATAAAAAATGACAATTTGGTTATTCACCAACCCAAGAAAATTCAGGTTGAATATATTGGTGACAAGTGTCATCATCTAACTTTCTCTTTCCTCTCATATTTATTTTCTTTTTTATAAAAATAATTTTACACCCAACTTTTTTATACATTTATAACTTTTTAATACTATATTATCTTTTTATAATAATTATATCATTAAACTCGTATAATTTTTCTCTTTAATTCTCATATAGTTATAATATTTTTTGGTGATTTAGTTTGAATGTCTATAGCTACATCACTGTAATTAGTATTTCCAACACTCAAAAACTATTCTACAACATATAAAAGCATATGTTACACCAATATAATAAGAATATACAACTGTAATCAAACTAAAATAATAAAAATACATCATCTAAAACTGTAGCAAAACGATGTAACTACACCAATGTAAACCAAATTTAAAATATACATCATTAAACGATGTAACTACACCAACGTGATTTCAATAACATAACAACCAAACGGAATTAAACCACGACACCAAACGACATTAAACCAATCTACACCAAATGTAAAACATTAAAGATATATCACATTTACTTAGTTACATCACTGTAAACCAATGTAACCCAACGAAAAAATTAGGCGCATTACAACTGTTTAGGCGTTTGAGCACTGTTTGAAAGCTTGAAGACTGTTTGGACGTTTTAGTTACATCATTGTAAACTAATGTATCCCAACGTAAAAATTAGGCGCATTACAACTATTTAGGCGCTTGAGCACTGTTTGGAAGCTTGAAGACTGTTTGGGCGTTTTAGTTACATCACTGTAAAGCAATGTAACCCAACATAAAAACTACACATGTTTGGGTGTTTTAGTTACGTCACTATAAACCAATGTAACCCACCATAAAAACTAGATGCATTACAACTTTTTAGGCGCTTAAGCACTGTTTGGAAGCTTGAAGACTGTTTGGGCGTTTTAGTTACATCACTATAAACCAAGACAAACCAAATCAATGGACTATATTGAGTTAAAGGGTTCTTACAATAAGATAGGGTTCTCATTAGAACCTTATCCTACGTGTATATATATACGTATATATATATACGTGTGTATATATATATACACACATATATATAGATATATATATACGTATATATATACGTGTGTATATATATATATATACGTATACGCATACGTATACGTATATCTATATATATAGATATACGTATACATATACGTATACGTGTATATATACGTATATATATACGTGTGTATATATATACGTATATATATATAAGAACTTGTTTCCTCCGCCACACAAACAAAAAAATATCATCTCTCTATCTATACACACGCTCTTTTGTTATACCAATTTTTTACTTACAACAATACCACCATAGTTTAATCATCCTTGACCGGTTAACGTCAAAATCCTAAGGTCATTGGAGAGAGGTGGCTTTAAGACAATGGTGGCTTCAAGGAGTAAGCATGTAGAGATATTATGCACGTGGTTTGGTTTTAGACAACGTAGCGATGTCAAGTAGCAAGATCCACAATCTCTCTAATCTTCTTGTTCGATTAGATACAACTAGCAACCTAACACTCTTCTATTTAACTACCATCAAGATCCACAAACTCTATTATACATGACCTTTTCTAGATAATCATATCTACTCAGTCAAACAACTAGTCAACCACTCTCTATTCTTTCTCTCCTCATAGACAACGTTGTTAACACCCTAATGTTCTTTGTTCGAATTCTCTTGCCATATTTTATAAAAACCACAAACCCTTTAATTAGGGGAGGGAGAGTAAAGATTATGTTACATTGACGGAGGTGGTTTTGCGATGGTGACGAATTGGTGCGGTGGTTTGGAGTTTGGTATGGTGGTGTGGGTTGTGTGGTTAAAGACTATCTTTGCAGTCAAGCCATGACAATCCGAATGTTGATGTGGATGGCCACATGGAGATGCCACTACTCTTGTGTTTGGTGTCGCGACAAAGGGGGTGTCATAGTGAAAATTCATCATGATTCACCACTCCATTTTCACACACGCACACACAAACACAAATTATTTATTTTATTTTTATTTAATATGAAAATGATGTGACGTGGTGCGATGAAACCATAAAAATGAGTGAAAGGAGAAATGTGTTTTCCTAATGTGACACCAAGGTAAATGGAAAAGTGGTGCGGAGTAGTGAAACCATGAACGATAATTTAAGTCGAGAGAGAGTGTGAGAGAGAGAAACCGGATAGTGAAAAGAAAAAGTATATGGGCTTTTGATTTACATATATATTTTTTTCTAATTTTATTTTAAAAGGATCTTAAAGTTGATTAAAGGATTTTAACAAAAAAAGGGAAAGAAAGAAAGAAACATAAGTGCATAGGCTCTATTTTAAGATTCATGTGGATGATTTCATGAACACATTTGTGTTAACCCTTAAAATTTGTTATGTGGTTTATTTATTTGATATAAATGGAGACTGAATATGTATTAAGTGCTTTTGAGTACGTGTGATCACTTTTATGTGTTAATATAACAAATATGTTAAAGTTACTTAAGTACACAACTTAATCTTTCTCTTTTTGTTTCTGGTTGATATGCTCCTTCATGAGACGGATCGTTTGTTCTATATGTTGTTGTCTATCATCGAATTCATATTTATTGGTATGATTCAATTTCGCTAGGATTTATATGTGGTTCATTGCACTATGGTTGTGAGGTAATTCCTCCCTCCTATATTACGGTCTTTTCGGCTCTTCAAAATTAAACCCTCTTCTTTGTCGGTCATTGTGCATTCATTGAAGTTGTGCAAGCAATTGACTTAGACTTCCTTGATTTTCTGGTCGATTGACTTTCGCGTCATTGGTAGGGCATGCTATTTATGTTATGGTATTTTGGAAGAAATGATTGTGATAATGAGAAGTCATTGAACGATTTGGGGTGATAGTGAAATTGTAGAGACTTAAATATGAGTGTTTGAGATCGGAAGTCAAGTTATAGTGCCAAAACATTAACTAGTTATTGCTCTTATTTTTTGGCATCTAGGCTCGTTAGAGGATCTTGTAAGCCATTTCTAGCAATTGAGGGATGTAGAATGGAAAATCCATTATGAAAAACTGTCTTGATTACTATGTATTTATAGGTTTTGGGTTTCTTTTAAAAAAAGAGTAAATTACATATTTAGTCCTTTCTCCTAACGTCCGTTAGTTTTACTCGTTAAGTCAAGTCAAATGACTTGCATATGAGGGTAATTTGGTCATTTTACCCATTTAATAAATATAAGAATTATTAAAACCCACCCCACCTATCCTGCCCCATCTCTCTCTCTCTCTATCTCTCTCTCTCTCTCCACAAAGAGCACCGCCATCCTCCGCCTTCACCGCCATCCTTCGACTCACCTTCACCGCCATCCTCAGCAACCTCCCCCGACCCACCTCCGGTCACAGCTGATGTCTTTAAACCATTGATCACGTGTCAATAATTTGGTGCTTAATTGATCTAAATATTTGATTTTACATCATGATTATGGTGGAACAAGTTCAAGTTGTTGTTGTTTTGGATTGTAGGTGATTGAAGCTAAAGGAAAATTATTTTGGATGAAAAGATGAAAAACAGGAAACCAGAACTAAGTCTGGTGAAACATGAAGAGTATGGAAGAAGCGAGATGAAAATCAGAGCCCGAGAAGTGAATAAATGCAAACACCGAAGGTTCAAGACCATGGTAACTTGAGCTAGGAAAAGAGTTACGGGGCCCACGACTAGTTAACGGAAAGCTCGTGAAAAGTTACATGTGAAAATCAGAATTTCACAGGGGCCCAGAGTATGATACTCCGTCCTGGGCGTATCATACGCTGGTCGGCGTATTGCCAACGTATTTATGGGCGTATTTGACCAAAATTTCAGAAAGTTGGGCTTAGGAAAGCTGAGGGGGCGTATGATACGCCGCCCTTGGGCGTATCATACGCCGGTGGCTGAACTAACACCCGAATTTTGTGGTTTTAAGTTTATTAAAGCCAAAACAACCCTACTTCGAGCAAGAACTTCTTGGAGACGAAAAGTGACGAACTTTAGGTGAGTTTTGGTGTTCTAAGGCTCCCCAAATCACCAACAAATACTCTCCAAGTCAAAATTGAAGATTAAACGAAGATGATGTGTGGCTAGGTTCTCTTGATTGTTTTTTGGAGTACGATTCTTGTAAAGTGAGACGATTGGTATGATTGATTAGGTTTTTGCGTTAAACATTGATCTATTGAATAAAACATTATGTTTTGATTGAGTTAAACAAGTTATTTATAAATAAATTTGGTTACTTGATTATCAGTTTTTTGGTTTTCTTGCATCATGAACTCATTAAGAAAAGTAAGCAATGTGGTATAAGTGAATTGGTAACATTGTGAATGAACAAGTCTTAAAAGATTGTTCCTTTGTTATCACTTTAATCAAAAGTTGAGATCTTTAAGTATTGTTTCTTACAAACCCTAACTTAGAATTACCAATTGTTTATCTTGAAGAATTGGAAATCTAGAATTGATTGTTTTTTTAATATTTAATCAAATTCATTTTAAAATTTCTTGCTTTATGCACTTTTTCTTAGTAATCCATTCAAAGTTTTCAATTTTGGATTACAAAGTTTGAGTCTTTTAGTTAGTCGAGTCGTATTCGTTAAACACTTTCCACAGATTCCCTGAGGAGACGACCTTACTTACCCTTACACAATAAAGGTAGCTAATACCGGTTATTTAACTTGTTTTTTATCGAGTCTTGACAACCAGATCAACCGTCATGTTCATCACCTAAACCATACCCATCATCCTCATCTAAATCACTATATACCACTTCCACCACCCTAAACCACAAGCGACCGACCACCTACGTCAACTCCCAACTCGTGACCAGCTGATCAACACCATCATCACCTCCATCACCATAAACCATCGAATAATCGAACCCATTCACTATACTTCATCGGTGGTTCAACATCCCCTCTATCAGATCTAGGGTTTGTGAAATCTAAAATAACCCCAAATTAACATCTAGATCTAGGGGTGTTGGAGGAATCGGACAGGGTGGTGGTGGGTGGTCGGAACCCTAGACAACCCACACCCTCTTTGTTTGAGTTTCCCCCTGATATATATATATATATATATATATATAATATATATATATATATATAATATATATATATATATATATATATATATATATATATATATATATATAAAGAGAGAGAAAGTATAGAGTTGGTGGTGGCTAGTGGAGGGAGTAGGTGATGGTGAAAGTAAAGATTGAGAGGTGGGATTTTTGTTGAAGAAGAAAGATAGATAAATAGATATAATGATATAAGAGTAGAGAGATAGTTGTCCTTAAGTTCATGATGGTTATTACGGTCGTTGCAACCGGTGGTGTTTGTGGTTGGTAGTGTAGGGTGGGGTGGGGATGAGTTGAGTGAGAAGATGCTCCATGGGTT
This sequence comes from Flaveria trinervia, assembly GCA_025506515.1. NCBI lineage: Eukaryota > Viridiplantae > Streptophyta > Magnoliopsida > Asterales > Asteraceae > Flaveria > Flaveria trinervia. The sequence continues at coordinate 65,578,183 of CM046458.1, read as the reverse complement.
CACGGTGGTTGTGGTGGTCAAATATGTTCTTTGGAGGTTGGAGAGGTTCATGGCGGGTGTGATTGGAGGTGATAGTACAATGGCAAGGCTGATGATTTTTATTGAAGAAGAAAGATGGAGATAAAAGTGGGGAGAGTGGAGAGAGAATGATGGATTTGTTGTTTTGTTTTTTTATTTTTATTTATTTAATAAGAAATTTTTGTAGTTAATATAATAAAATGACATAAATGCCCTCATGTGCAAGGCACATGATTGGATTTAACGGAAAATTTTAACGTCCGTTACCGAAAAGGACTGAACGTGTAACAACATTTAGACGTAAAGGACAATTATTGTAATTTCCTTCGTTTAAGGACAATATTTGAAATTTGCTATAAAGATAAATGATGAAAAATGTAATTTACTTTAAAAAATGTGAAATATCTGTAAGGGCAGCCACCATTTGACCTTTCATGAACGGTAACTAAGGTAGTGGGTTGTCGTTGGTACCCATCTTTCATCAACATCCCCATCAACAGAGATAGAGCTTGGATATTTTCTTAAGGGGACGGGAGGATGTAATTAAATTTTTTTAGGGGGTGAAATCGTAATATAGAAAAAAAGTTACACTACTAGACCAAAAATTAATAATACTGACGAAAAAAAGAAGAGCGGGGGGCCCTCCCAGCCCTTTAATGCTTAGTCCATGCCCATCAACAACCAATAGGTGACGTCCTCTCCTTTTAGATGCCACGAACACAAGCTTTCTTAACGTGAAATACAAAAAATAGTAAAGTAACATGTATATATTATCTATACTAAGTACTTAGATATTTTCTATCTAGGTTTTATTTTATTGACCCGTGTCTTTGGATATTGTACATTATAGTGTACACTTTTCTTTGTTAAAAAAACATGGGTAACTTTTTATAACATTCTGTATATTTAAAATTATATTTATCCAAATATAATCATAACATTGTAAAACTACAAAAGGAAGGTGTCCACAAGCTATTCATCCGGAATCAAAGGCTCAACTTAATTGGGAATTCTGGACCACAAACATACCAAGGACCAAACAATTTGCCTCACACTTATTGGTCAATAGGCTCACTCACGTGCATTGCACGTGACTTTGGTTACTCCACATGGAACTAGCATGCTTCTAGAGTGTTGCATCCTATTAAATCTTTTACCCAAACACCTTTTAAGTTGCAAAAAGTGTGTTATATATTGTTGTTGAAAAGATTTTGGGAACATGTTTAAGGAGATAAAAGAATCAATCTTTATATAATTCCAAAATTGTAATTCAAACATTTTGTAGTTGATTATTGAATTTAGCAAATTATAATTAACTATTTATGCTTTTTTATTGTATGTGATTATACATAAACTAAAATGAAAAAGATGTAAGAAAAGGTAAAAACTAATAAGAGCATTCACAACCTATTCTTCATCTTTATTCATATAATTACACTAAAAATCACTACTTTTTCTCTCTTATTTTTAACTTTATCATTACTTTTTCTCTCTCATTCACTCACAACCACTTAAAATATATTAAAACCATTATATGATTTTGAATAGTGATTCCCCAAAATATAAATTGAACAGTAAATTTACCATAGCTTTCACTCACAACTACTTATAACCATACCATATAATATAAGAAATACACACATATAAATATAAGGAACCGATTATAAATGCTCTAAAAGCAAGGTAAAAAGCATGAGGGACCTCTATGTCAGCTTTCCCATTGGCTCTATCCTCTCTCTCTCTTACGGTCTCTCACTTCTTAATGTTATTTTCTTTTTAAATTAATTTCAATTTTTCTTCCAAATGTTTAATAAAAATTATTATTTTCTTATAAAATATTAAAAATATCAGTTTATCTTCAAATGTTTCATAAATTGTTTCAACTTTACTCTAAAATATTTATTATTTTGAATTTAAGTTGAAACAACTAATTAAACTTTTGGATTAAAATTGAAATAAATTTTAAAACTTTGAAGATAAATTTATATATATAATCTTTTAGATAAAAATGATTATTTTTATCAAAACTCAAGGAGTCCTTTTCTTATTATGTATTGTATTAGGCTTTTTTTACAACCAATGACTTACACGCCATTGAATAATGATTCTAACTGTACATATTTATTTACGGTAGGATTTTGAATCGAACCTCTGAACCCATTTAACTAAATGGGTTGTGTTCATATCAACCCAGCCGAATTTGCAGGTTGACATGTTTAACACATTTAGTTTTTATTTTTTAATACACTTTGTGTCATAAATAAAATTGGTTAGGTGTGTTATTCTAAACTTTAAACTTAATAGAGTAATTAACATAAAATTTTGTAATTTTAAAAAATAACTACTTATATAAAATTATAATTATTGTAATTATAAAGTATTAATATGTAAAAAAATATAAAAAATAAAAAATTCAAGTTAAAGGGTCATGTTCATGTTAACTTGTGAATTTTTATGGTGTGTTCAGGTTCATACGCTAACACGTTTTTCATGTCCAGGTCTTGTCTTGATTTGTGTCAGGTTAAAATCGTCAGTCCACAAACACCATTTGTTTTGCTAGTTAAAATGAGTTTCCTCTTCATTTGTAGCAGTCTTATCTATCACTCTTAACTATTTAATATATATTTTCACCGTTCCACTCTACAATCTTGTCTATCCGGTCCTCTAATATCAAGCTATATATATTATATATATATATATATAAACCCAAACTTTTTAATTGAGATTAAAAGCTTGAGTCGTTGGTTATGAAAATTGTTACCAAACCATCAACAATAAACTTCAAAAAAGACAACAAGCACAAATCAAAAGAATCATACACAACACGAGTTTAATCAAAGTTGATATATTAAACACAAATAAGCATAATGATGATCGTTAAGTTCACCTGTTAAACCCGTAACAATTAACACCCTAACATTTGAAGGATTGTTGGAGGACAATTTTTATGTCTCCTACCAAAGAACCAAATGTGGAAACTACAGAAAAAAAACATAAAACACTAGTCACGTTTTGTTCTGAAAACACATTAATGGGGACCAAATGACAGCCATAAATGTATGTGCTACACTTACATTCACAGTCACTCATGATTTATATATGTTTTGGATTTATACTCCATGCAAACTATGCCACAATAAAGATCTTCCTTTCTAGGCCACATATACACAAGCAAAATCTTCTTTGATCTTCCACAAGCCATCAATGGAGAGTTGTGCGTTAACGATCTCGAGCTCGAGCTCAAGTCCAAATCCGAAGGCTCAAAACCGCATAATTAACCGATATAGGATACCCAAGATCCTGCCGGTTTATCATTCTTGTTATTCATCTTCTTCACCGGTTCATTCGTTATGCAACGTCAACTGCAAAGCTACAAACTTGGATAACTCGGTTCTTGGTTTTTCATCTTACGCGGTGTTTAATAATTCTTCTTTGTTTTTACGGAGGCGGGTTTGCTATGATTCGGTGGTTTCACGAGCTGCTGCTTCTGAAACCTCTGACGAGTCTGCAAATCCGGCTGAAATCAGCCGGATTTTACAGCTTGCCGCCATGTTTGGAGTGTGGTACTTGTTGAATATCTACTTCAACATCTTCAATAAGCAGGTTGCTTTTCCTTTCTCACTGTTACATAAATGTAATTTGGATATGTATTGTTGTTACAAGTGTTTTTGTATACATTTACTATATGATTCTTGTATTTTAAAAGAAAAAAAAAAGATTTCAAGCTGAATGTCTTACTGGGAGCAGTTTTTCTATCTTTCTAAAATAATAGTAAGGTTTGTTTTTATCTTATTCTCGTCAGACCCTAGTTTATAAGTAGAATATTACTCGTTACATGTGTTTTTACGATAAAACATCAAAAAGATACAAAAGGTTGTAGTGCCTATAAACCCCTTTCAAATCTACTTTAATATGCATAAAGTATTTGTTGAATTTTCTTACGGGGTTCTTTTAAAAAGATACAAAATTTTTGCTTTTGATGAATAATTGAACAGATAAAATGCATAAAAATAATCAAATAACTTTAGTAAAAGATATCATAAGTTAGATTTCCTGCAGGTGCTAAAGGTTTTCCCCTACCCGACAACAATTACAACGTTTCAGTTCGGGTGTGGTACGCTCATGGTCTTGATCATGTGGACACTTAGACTTCATCCAATACCAAAGTTTTATAAATCACAGGTAGTTATGGACTTATGTCAATTCATCGCGCTACGAGTGTTTAATGTTTAATGGTTCCATCAGCGCTTAACGTTATAATCGTTTTATATCAGATGGTACCTGTGCTAGTGTTGGCAGTAGCACATACAATGGGCAACCTTTTGACCAATGTAAGTTTGGGGAAAGTTGCAGTTTCTTTCACTCACACAATCAAAGCAATGGAGCCTTTTTCACTGTTGTATTCTCTGTTCTACTGCTTTCTGAGGTCAGTAATTCGTGTGAAATTATTGTTATTCGTATCGCGATTGCTAAAAAGATCGTTTTTGATCAGTAAATCTTACTTGTTGTATGTGTGTATACGCATAGAGACCGACGTTATGGGTTTTTTCATCTCTTGTGCCTATTGTAGCTGGTGTGGCATTAGCATCCTTCACTGAGGCTTCATTTAACTGGTTTGAGAATTGAAACTGAGTTGACTTTTTAGTCAATTTGACTAAATAACAGTTGGAGTTGACCATTTTAAGCAAATGCAGGATTGGTTTTGGGAGTGCAATGGCTGCAAATGTCACGAACCAGACGCGCAATGTGCTTAGCAAGAAGTTTATGATCCGGAAAGAGGTATATTTTCATCAACCGACGGCTCAAACTTTTTAACGACCTAAAGCAGATTCTAGAATAGTAAAATCAGTGTCCTTTTCGTAAAAGATAAATTTTATTTCTTAGCATTTTAATACTATGATGATCCACATTTTTGGTATATGAGTTCTAGAAGGCATATAAATTTTTGATGTTAGTGTTGAGGTGAGTTTTACTGAAAAGAAAACTCGTTCATGCTCTACACCACCCCTGATCAAGTATCTAATAAACACGCTGACCTTGACAGGAAGCTTTGGATAATATCAATCTCTTCTCGGTTATGACGATCTTGTCTTTTCTCTTCTTGATCCCTATCGCGGTCTGTTTAGAAGGCTTCAAGCTTACTCCTGAATACATGCAGTTTGCTGTGAGTATAATCATTAAAAAACATTAGCTAAATAGCCATTAATGAACTAGTTTTTTTTGTATCTTGAGACATTTGTAACCTTTTTTCCATTAGGCAAGTCAAGGTGTTAATGTAAGAGAACTATGTGTGAGAGCTCTACTAACTGGTATTTGCTTCCATAGTTATCAACAGGTACAATTTTACCATAATTCTATATTGTTATCAACTTTTACTAAATATACACAAGTTTCATGATTATCTATTAAAGCAAAGGGCATTAAATAGTAAAAAAAAGTTTCATACATGTTCTATCAAGGTCACTCCAAACATTTTTTACGTGTTTTAATCTCTCAAGTTTCAAATATTATGAATGTACGAAACAAAATTGACTTGCAGCATGTATTACATTGCACGCATGTTACACATGTTGCTATCGTAGCATGTTAATTGTGTAAGAGTATTGTTGAAATGATATAAAGTGTCAATTATACTTGTTGATGTGATATGCCATCAATCTAGCTTACGCTAGTGGCACGTAACGTAAACATAAGCTATCTACACACTCAGCATGTCATGCCAGCAGCATATGTATGTAGTTATAGAAGTTGGAGTGACAGGTGAAATAACTTTTGAAATTTGATTACTATTTAATGAACATTTGATTATAACAATGTTTATTGAGCAAACAGGTCTCGTACATGATTCTTGAAATGGTGTCACCTGTGACACACGCTGTGGCGAATTGCGTGAAGCGAGTGGTAGTCATTGTATCATCTGTCATCTTCTTCCGGACACCAGTGACTCCCATCAATGCACTTGGTACAAGTGGTTTTACGGTTTACAATACAAATGCTTACAATTTGATACTATGTTTAACTTCTATAACACGTTAATCTTTAATTTCAGGAACGGGTTTGGCTCTTGCCGGAGTATTCTTGTATTCGAGGGCAAAGCGGATAAAGCCAAAGGCTGCTTGACTTGTAGCACAAGAAAAATAAGCTATGCAATTTGATTCGCATTGGAGTGAATGTGCATATAAATAGAATTGAGGGGTTCACTTTCTTTCATATGAAATTGCCTTCAAGTTATAGATAACAAGATGAAACAAATGAGTAGATGTTGAAAAATCATAACAAAGGAAAGAGATAAAAGTAAATCATTTTCAAAACAAGAAGGAAAGGGGTGATGTGAAAAAAGCATGCATGCAATGCCCTAATTTAAACTTTAATTGGAAGTAGGCATTCTAAATCCTAATACAAACATATAATAGCATTCGCATCACATTAACTATTTGTTTGTGATTATGTTTCTTATATCATAGATAATGGTTATGAGTGGTTGTGAGTGAAGTAAAAAAATATTATTATTCATATGTATATTCGAATTAAACATTGTTCTAACCCTAGAAATTTTTAAATATTTTGCAAGTGGCTAGTGAGGAGTAGAGAGAAAATGTAATAAGAAGTATATTAAAAAGTATCATTTAATTGAAAATATGAAGAAAAAAAATAACAAGTTTTAAAATAATTATAAAGAGGATGATAAAAAATGAGATGTGAATACTTTAGTTAGAACTTTAATTGAAACCTCAAGTGCTTAAAGCAATCACGCGAGTAAAAGTAACAATATATCTGATGATCAAATGAGTGATATATATCAAATATTCAATCACTGTTATTTTCTCGACAAAGTCGGTAGCCAGGTATTATCTCAAAAACAAGCATATTACATTTGTTGGTGATTTTAGTGTCTTTAATATCATTTTATATTATTGTGCGTCAGTGATATTTTAGCCTAGTAGTCTAACAGGAAAGTGAGAGGTTTTGTTTCTGTTAAAGATCTAATGTTCAAACTTTAACATTTTTAATATTAAATTGATGTTACTAGTTTCTAATCACTAACCAGACGTTAAAACAACAAATGCTCCACTAGTAAGGGTGTTTGCCATCAAATTGCATTCTTAAAGAAGTACATCAAATCTAGTTTTTTGTCGACAAGGAATCTTGCTTAATGATTAAAAAAGGTACATTTTCAAGTCAAACACTCAAACTTATCATCAATAATTAATTACCGGTCCAACTACTAAGTTTTCTTTTTGAAGAGGGTAGAAATTTATGGTTTAGAATTCAACAAATTATGATATAGCATCAAAACAATACGTCTCGGAGCATTCACAGCTTATGTTTTATAATTATGCGCGTGTGAGTCCTTAAATTATATGGAATGGTTTTGAGTGGTTGTGAGTGAAGAAGAGGAAAAATGTTATGTTCATCTGTAATAAAAATGTATAAAAATATATTATTTAATAATAGGGGAGAGAAGAGCTTGTTTTTAATATAATTATATGGATAAAAATAAAGAATTGAATGTGAATACTCTAAGTGGATAACTTATTGGTAAAGTGTCTTCCCTCTATTTCACAAATCAATTGTTTAAGTTCTATAAAAGTGTAGTGTAGGTGGTTAATAAGAGTAGTTTAAAATTATTCTAAGGTGGCACTAATACAATAAATGAAGGGTAAGTATTATCTGCAAGGTGATCAAGCTAGGGATCTTTATTTTCAAATACTGCTAGACTCTAATGTGAGTTTTCTGTGTAGTTGGATCCAAAAGTAAAATGTATGTTAAAAATGTTTGGTTGATACTAGGATACCAAGTGATGAAATGCTTCATGAATGTGGTATGTGACTTTTTGAATTCATTTTACATACATTAGTGCGCATCAATTACCTTTTTATCAATAGATGTTTTGGCTTGTATCTGTAGCCTAAGATGTATCATATCTTGAAACCTTGTAAAAGACTAAAAACATCTTTTTTGATATAGCTCACCAATAAATTTATCTGTATCAGAAATATTAATATCTTGAAAGCTTCATTGTATAAAAAAATTGTTATGTTACCATCATCTTGCCTAAATCAATCTTGAAAGCTTCATTATGGGAAAAAAATTGTGAGAACTCAATCAATATCCAACAGTTTCATCCTTCAAATATCCTGCTTCTTTTTCCAACTTTTATTATTATTTCCATTGGGGTTAAATTGATCTCAAGTTTTGGCTTGAGTTGTTTTCCCTTAAATAGGCATCTCTAAAAGACGAAAATTATTTTCTTTAGTTATGTACACATCAATCTTTAAAATTATAGAGAATATTATGACATATCTAAACAACAAAATCTAAATCAAATAAAATAATAAATAGTCTTCATATGTGAGCTAAATAAAGTACGTAACCCCATGTACCATTATTTAAACAAAACTAATAACCATTCATTGTGAAATATTTAAAAAAGTAATGAAGACGATGGATTTGTCAATGCTGTCTATGATGTCCCCGACTCTTACGTCAGTGATGTGTTTTCTTGTAAACTAATACCAGCACATGGTCATTATCGTATCGCTGACCGGAAAAAGAAAAAAAAAATTGATTGTGTATGTTATTTTCACTACTCTCTTAGAGGGTCTAGAAATTTCGCCGCTAGAGGTCCAAAGAACAACTAGACCCACCTATAGTTCCGTTGATGCGTCCCATTCAGAGCCTATCTACACGTCTCACCCCCTGCAAGTCTTATCCTTGAGGGTTCGATCTCCTCAGTACATCCTCTATAGGACTTGACTCGCAGAATACCATCCTCTGCATGCATTATTGCTATGATTCCATCCTGAGCACGTCTTATCCCTTGTGGTTCAATCCCGTTTGTATTCTATATTTTCAGGCTCGGGCATGGTCACTCTTGATTCTACCTTGATTGGTCTTCAGGGCTGCAACAAATAATATCATACTATCATGTGAATGATTGTACTCTGTCCAAAGGCGTGATCCAAGCTGACAATGCGTCAAAAGATGTCTTCAATGTTTGCAGTCGGACAAACATATGTTTCTACCCATGTATGTTGTATCCGTATTATCCAAAAATCCAAAATGATATCCGGCGAATGAACTTGTGGGCTTCGAACAAAGGCTTTGACGTAGAAGCCCACTATGTCATAGAAGCCCTGCATCATCTGTCAAGGTTATATTTGGTGCGTTTGATGTAGCTTACCCGCTTCAATATTTTTCAGACTAAACCCTCATCAAAACATATAATGGCTACTGCAAATGACATTCAAGCTAGTAAATCATGTACTTTAAGATTAAAACATTGCTAGTAAATCATGTACTTTAAGATTAAAACATTTGTTGTAACTTGCAACAATGAGCATTAATTCTAAACAAGTAAAAATGTCATGCTTAAATTAAAAAATAATTCACAACACAGTAAGTAATTTTAACCACTTAAAAGAGTTAACAGATAAAACTAATATTACATACATCATTGATCATACTACATAAGATTCAATTCCTGGTGTCAAGTGAAAATGAAAATAGGGAGGTAATGAAGTTTGAACAGTAAATAAGCTTACAAGGATCACATAACATGGTACACAATAATAATTTAGTCGATGACAAATTCCGTCACCTAGAAGCCAAGGAAGGGACACTGACTGCGAGCATGTTCGGGTATCAGTTTAGCCAGAAGTTCCAAAGATGCTCCTTTCAGCTCTGCCAATTTACCATCAAACAAGATATTAATACAAATGAAACTGGAGACCAATAACGATCTATTGACTAACCTTGAGGCTTGAAATTGAAGAGCGGTGGCAAGGGCCGCCCGTTTGGAAGACGGGTGTTTGGATCACGAAGTTCATTGAAGAACGGGTGGATGCATGCCTCCAACTGTTCAAAATAATTTGTTATTCCATAAGTCATAAACTATATAGACACACACATGGCCCCACATCCCATGAAAATTAGAACACTTATTTCTAGCGAGGGCAGACTGCACGAAACAGAAATTTCCATATTTTCATTTGTAGCAACCAAGATGCATTTTATCATTGATCATAGCAACCAACCGCTAGCATGCCATTTGTGTTGATTTTAAGAAATTGTTGGCGTGTCATTTTTATGTATGTACCACATGGCATCTGATGTTTTATTAGGTATGTTCAAATATACATTTTGGAAAAAGATGATCTTTTAGCAAATTTGTAAATAAATTTACGTTTTTTTTTCAACAAGAGCACTTTCTCATATGTGGCGTCTGATGTGGCTGCTGGTGGGATGACATCAAGTCATCAATCAGTAATTTGATTTTGAAGGTAAAACGAGGTTGATTGCTAAACTTCAACCGGTAAAGAATAGTAAGCAGACTTCTATAATACTGCAACTCTTATGGGACATCCAGTAACATATTACTAAATTATTACCAAGATGCTGGGCAATCAGACTAAATTATTACCACGAACATAGATACACCAGGAATAACAAATATTTACAGTGACGTAAATAGATTACAAAAAGGTAATGTGGACTTACAGCAGTGCATCTCAAGTTAGGAGAATACTGGAGGAGTCTTGAAACAAGATCTACAGCTTCCGGGGGGGTCCGCTTGTGAAAAATCTATGTATGAAAAGTAAATTTTGCATAAATTACAGTTTGAAAAGGCAGGTGCAAGTGTAAATGAAAATGAAAGATCCTCACTTTGTGCCAGGGGTGAGCTTTGATTTGTGGGAACTTAAATTCCGTGTAGTTCGGATTCATGCATTTGATTTCTTCACGGGTTGGTGTACCAAGGACCTAAAAGTAAAATAAAGAAGCAAACATGTCAAACAGGAACAAAGAATTTTGAAAATAATACGCATTTTTTGTATAAAAAAGAAATCCTTGCCTTAATGATCTCTACAAGTTGATCAACTCCACTCTCCCCTGGAAACAGAGGCTAAAGAGTACAAACACAAAGAAAAATGATATTAGAATAAGCAGACATTCCCATAATGTCATAATTAACAGATTAATTAAAAAATTATTATCATTGCAAAGAACCTGTCCTAGAAGCAGTTCAGCAAGAACACAGCCAACGGACCATACATCAATTGCAGTGGTGTATTCAGTTGCCCCAAAAATGAGTTCAGGTGCACGGTAATACCGAGAACATATATATGATATATTTGGTTCGCCTTTCACCTGTTTTAGGCAGAGAAGATAAAATAAAATCAATAAAAAATACAAGAATTTATTGCATATTATAATATTGCAATTTACAACCAAACATATTACCAGAACTTTTGCGCTTCCAAAGTCACAGAGTTTGAGCTGGTGGGTGTGAGGATTTACCTGCAAGACATATTTTTTACATTGTAACATTTACCCCTATTTTTCCTGTACATTATTGGGAAGGAGGGGCCAGGGGGGAGAGATTTAGATGCACACCAGAAGATTTTGAGGCTTAATGTCTCGGTGGCAGACGCCAAGCGCATGTATATACGCCAGTGCTCTGAAAATCTGAAGACACCAGAGTATCACATTAACATATATTTCATAATGTACATAAAAGAGGCATAGCAACAAGGTCTATGAAAATAAACAAAGATTTTTACATTAAAGGGCAAACCTGGTAGGTGTATAGTTTGACATAAATCATTGGCATCCTTTGATTTGCCTTGCTATAGTGTCTAGCTACACGATAAGCTGTTTCTGGTACATATTCTAGAACCAAATTGAGATAAAGTTCATCTTTGTCTGTAGTTGAAAAAAAACAGTGCTTAAGTGCTACAACATTGGGATGATCAAGAAGTCGCATCGTTTGCAATTCCCGATTTTTGTATCTTTTATCCTGCAATACTTTTTTAATTGCAACAGCTTCTCCAGTTTCTAAGCATTTAGCCTGCAGATGACACAATTCAACGCGATAAAAGCCAATCCAATACATCCTATTAGACTTTAGAGGTGCCAATCTTAACCCATTTACTTATAAATGGTCGATTCAACTAATATGATGGGCCAACCGATTACAATAAAAATTGGCTTAAAGGAAACAAGTTAAAATTTCACCTAATGCGTATTCTTGATGCATAAAACCTCCTATAATCACTTTGTTAATATAAAATAATAAAAAATAATTATATAAAAAACACTAGATTAGTACCGCAATTGTATGATTTTTGTAATCACATAGACACGCAAAACTGTTTATAAAGTATTTACAGAATTTTTTCTTTGGGTTATGTTTTTGGGTCAACCCGGCCTCTCATTTAAGCTCGTACAAAAATATTGTGTTTTGACTCGTTACCAACCTGCCCAGTTTTCCAGCTCCATTAAAATACCAAATCTAGATAATTCAGAGTGGTAATTTAATGCATTACCTGAAACACAATTCCAAAAGAACCCTGGCCAACCACACGCTCTGCCATGTAGCTAATTGTCTGAAATAACAATCAAACAAGTACACATTGGACCAAATACCATAAAGTACTAAAACAACAAATGAAAACATTTCTAAATGTGATACACACACATACATAAAGTTAAATTTAGTTCCAGCTAAAGTATTACCTAGGACCACAACCAAACACTTTTACTTGGACTTTGGAAACCATTATTAAACCAAAGAATCTATAATAAACAATTTACCTAATGAATCTTTGACACATGTACATCATGAAGAATTCAAGATCAATAAACACAAACTACTGAGACTCTCAATGTTGAGGTAACTCAATTTCATGTCTCAAAGGTCCTGCTTTTAAATCAGTATATAATATAAAGGTTCCAAGGTTTTCAAGGGCCAGCCATAAGTCATTAAGTCAATACTCTATATTACAGTAAGTGTTCTGTTGCATCACATAAAGTAAGTGCTATTGAACTAAGCAACCTATGATACGCTGAGGATTAAGTTTAATAAGCAACATATCACCTAAAATGACCCAGGAAGACCAACATATCAACTAAGCAACATACCAATAAAATGTACTACCTGTAGGTTGTATACATTATCATACACTAACAAAGTGAATGACAGTTACCTGTTGGGCTGACCGTTTCTTCCTCCAATAGTAGTAACAATAATATGACCAGTTTCAGTGCCATTTCCATCGACCACAGTTGCCTCCATTTCCTACAAGAGGCTTTTGTATGTGATAGTTGTAGTAGAGATGCACCCAATGACCATAAGGCAAAAAATATTAAAAAACTATGTTGAAGGCATCAGAAGCAACCTTTTCAACCTTGTCATCTCTGATTTTCATTTCATTGATTTCTTCAGGCAGTTTGTCAACAAACATCGAATCACCATCAGCTTTTTCAACTGTCGGGCGAGCCATTCCACCAGAAGCCATAATTGTGGAAGACCAAATAGAAGATATGTATTGTGTATCACTTAAGCATCACTTGTGTTAATACCATCTGTATATTAACAAAATCATAAGACATCATCAAACATCAGAGTTACATAGATATCTTTATAATCCAGAAGCATGGATCAACATCGCATAGTGGCCGTAGTGGCTAAAACAAGTTATGATCAATGTAGCATACTAGCATCTAAAGCACCATGGAAAGAAATTGCCCCAAAAATCATTTCAATAATCACTAAATGGTATTGCTTAGATGAATGACTCTTCCATCTCATTTTCATCCTTTCACCTTATTTAAAGTTGTTGTCACTTTGGGTTTATCAATAGCTAACACTAGCCACTAAGTGATGACAAAATTACACAACTAATGGTCTCCAATAGAATTATATAGCTCTGCTCCTATATCACTATCAAAAGCTCATATGAAATAATAAAAGCATAACACCATACCAGCTGTACAAACATATTGCATTATGCATGTCCTCACCAATAACTTCCAGCTGTGTAGGAGGTCCAATAAGCTCCCCAAACATAAACGTATGTGCCTATGAAGTTCTACCACCTAGACCGATCAGATATCAGAAAATATGCATAGAACTAAAGGACAAGTGCAGAACCCCCATGTCAACCAATTTCTACAGAGTCTGAAAACAGAATACTTATTATCAAACACAAGTATAACCTTCTTAACTCATGTCAACCTAACTAATAAGACTCAAACTTCTGTCAACAAGCACTTCCCAGTTCTAGCTGCAACTGTTTCATCTTGATTTTCAAACCAAGAGATTCGTATCCGTATCTAGAGTTCTAAACATTCTCCACTTTTCAGGTAACTTATCTAACAAAATTACCCTTATTTTAAACAATGCGCGCCCTAAGCGCCTAGATATGCTTGAAATTGACGACCAAAACTTCAAATACCAACAATCAACGACTTAAAGCTATCACAAAAACCATATAACAGAACTGAAGGCAAAACTGATCCCATAGAGAACGAAATTCCATAATTTATAAACTCCTAGGTCAAATCACGAGCTAGAATCTCTCATAACCGTCTTACTTCCAAATCATACTCAGTTCTAAGCTTCTAATCCATCCTCAAAACCGCAAAAACAAACTAATCCAACACAAAACCAATTAACAACACACGTACCTACAAGATGCAGCCAACAGCTGCTCAAAATCTGCAAAACGCCGATCCCATTCAACACCGGACCAAAACGACCTCAAAAAACCTCAAATTATTCGTATGGAGAAGGTGAATTCGGTGATTATGATCCTTTAGATGCTTTTGTTAGAGGTTTTCACCGTATGAGACTCGATAATCTCGCTGTAATCTGTATGTTGTCGAGATGAAGTTGAATGTTTTCCCCCTTTCGTGATTTGTTGCAGTCGGACTTGAAATGGTTTTATAAAATCTGTTTTCGGAGAGATAAAAGTCCGTATTTATTGGCCGGTGGGGGCGTCTAGAGCACGTGGAAGTCGTTGAATGGTAATGTTGGTATTAATGCTGGTGTCGGATGTTGGTATTTGCCGGTGGGCGTAGATCGACGCTTGAAACTTGTTCGAATTCGTTTATAAAAAGTTTGAATTTTACTGGTTTGAATTTTGGCTCAGTTGTAAAAGAACTGAGCGGTTCAGTTCGGTTGAAAACGAACCGAACACGAGCAAAGGTACGCTTGCTCGTCGCTCGTTCAGTTCGCTCGAATTATTTTTTAATTTAGTTTTTATATTATATATATATATGTTAATCTATTTAGTTATTTACCACCTATCATTATTTTAATTATTTAGTCAAAAATCAACAACCCTAAATGTATAGGTTTAATTATTTAATCAAATCATCACTTCACATTTCAAAATCCTTTTATCATTCCACCAATCACTACTTTCCAGCCGTCCCCCGTATTCCCCACCTCCCTACCAACTGTCGAGGCGCAAACCTCCGGCACTCGGACATGTAACCCCCGACCTCTAACACTTTGACATGTGATCCTGACCTTCGACAATCCGACCTACAATAGTCTGATCGTGCATCTCACCTTCGATAATCAACCTCCGAAGTCAGAAGTCCGACCTTGTTCGAAGCCTCACATTGTTTAGCTATTACTAATTGCAATATCTTTAGGTTAGACTTTTTTTATAATTTGGTTTTAAAGAACATTTGCACAAGCATTGGTAAAGATACTATGGTTGAAACTTGAAAGTTAAAATTTTTGAATGGATTATTTGTTTTGCTTTAAATTATTACATGAAACCAAACAAAACCGAGCGAAACCGAGCGCTCGGTTTAAAACCAAACCTACTTCGAGCATGAAGTTTGCGCTCGAATTAGTAAATTCGAACCGAACCGAGTCGCTCGGTTTGAAACCGAACCGAGTTTGAGCGGAGCTGCGTTCGGTTCGG
This sequence comes from Flaveria trinervia, assembly GCA_025506515.1. Lineage (NCBI taxonomy): Eukaryota > Viridiplantae > Streptophyta > Magnoliopsida > Asterales > Asteraceae > Flaveria > Flaveria trinervia. The sequence continues at coordinate 65,562,443 of CM046458.1, read as the reverse complement.
TTCGGTTCGGTTCGTGAACAGCCCTACCACTAACCTCCTCACAAATAAAGTCCCAACTAGAAACGTCTTTTAACTCAATTCAGAGCATTTTTGTTTCAATCGAAACTCAAACTCAAGACTTTCATATTTTTAATTATATTAAATAACTCACTTCAACAACTTGAACTAAGGATCATTAATGGTCATAAGATGTTTACCCGGTGAATGTTAAAACTAGGACAGATCATTCAGGTGTTGTGCCACTAGTCATCTTGCGATTATGCGGTGATGTTGTTGTACTCTAGGATATTATGTTGTTATCTTGTTCTTCATCTCGTGTTGCTATCGAAGAAAGTATTATCATTGACTATCGTTTAAGCGTTTTTTGTTTTGTTAAAATTAATGTTTACTAATTTTAATATAGTTACCTAATGTATAATAATTAAAAACAAAGATAAGATATCGATCTAAACACATAAAACGATTGCTTATCGAAAGATAAAGGAAAACATATATGTCACTCGCAATTTAAAGATTGTCATGGACATTGGGTGCAATAAACTTCTTGCAAAAGGTGTGACTACATTGATGGTGTAGTAGGAAAACCCAAAGGTCATTTATGAATGCAGACATGCCATGAATATTTCATGGATTGACAATATTTTGGTGTTGTGAGAGCTTATAATCTTTTTATTATTATAAAAATATAATTAAAGATGACACGTGATATAAAATGATAACTACAGATGTCACATGATAACATCACATTCTCTTAACAAAAGTTTATCGTTTCTCTCTCCTATTAAATTATTCAATTAATTATTAATATAGTATTTAATTCTATTTTTTTATTAGACATTATTTTTAAAAAGATTAAGAAAGATTTTTTTATTAATTTTTATTTCTAGAGAAACAAATTTTTATAAAAAGAATATTTTCTAGAAAGTACATCATATTTTTTTTAAAACATGAAATCTTTTAAAAATGACATTTTTTAATATGTTTTGTTTTGAAATGAAATGTTTGTTTTATTTTATAGAAAAAACAAAGAAAGTATAAAAACAAATTTTTAAAAAGTTGATATAATTGTTTTATGATGTATGGTACTTACTCATACATAATATAAATCACCTATTATATAATAAATAATAAAATTTTATTTTATTTAATACCGTGTAACATACATGCTCACTAAAACTAGTAATTTATAGTTACACCGGCACATGATAAGAAAGCATGTGTTGGTTTGATGACATCATGATACAACTATGATGAAGTAGAAGTGGTGGTTTGATGATCAATCAGTCAAACTCTTGTGTGAACTTTGTTACTAATAATGGTGCACATTTCTTACGTGAACGTGTGTAAAGACGAGCTCTTCTGGAAGCAATAAAAAGAGATCCATCAAAAGATCGAATAAAACAAATATCTACAAGGTGAGATTACGTTATTCTTTTGATGCTAACATCTATTTCAGCCTCAACGGTGATGATAGTCATATGTCGTTGATGATTACGAAATTGATGGTGAGGAACTGCCTTGTCCTATTGGTAGGAAGAAGACTAAGATCAAATTACTGAAAGACATATAAGATGTTATTACGGCATTACCACACTTCATCATATGTTCAATAAGAAAATGATAATATTGGAACAAATGAGAAATACAATGCTTAAATTACATAAATGCTTAAATGGAAAAGAAAATAAACTAGTAACATATGAAATGGACACCATCTTAACTGCCTCCTAAACACATGCATTCGTAATTCTATAATTCTATAATATATAAATCTATTTTATAATGTCAAATTGTGCAAACAAAAAAACTAGTTTTTTATAATAAATAAGTTAGTTATAAGAGGTGAAAATAAAAAGTAGTGGTTATGTGAAAATGTAAGGATGTTTGTAAAGGATGGAAAAACAAAAACATACGAATCTATGGGATGAACATTTATTTTTTATGTACTGGTTTTTATGTTTATGATACAACTTTTAATTGCCTAACTTATTCTGCCTTTATATACATTGTTCTCCCGGTCACCATCGCCCGTTGTCGCCTACACCCCCTCTCCCATTTTTCTTTGACTTCCGGCCGTCGTAGGTCGCCGCTTATGTCAGGTGATTTTACTAGTGGTTGGGAGTGAATAGTTACTTTTGGTGTGCATTGTGCGTTCATATGGTAAACCTAACTTTTGTATTGAGAAAAAGGACGACCATTAGTAGTTGGTCGTCGTTTCCATCGCCGACTTTGGGGTGAGCAGTCACCGTTGTTGGTCCCTTTTCCGACCATTTTCGTTGGTGGTTTAGGTGTTTGGTCACCGTTGTCCCCTTTTCGATTTGGGGCTTTTGCTTTTTTGCCGACAATAGTTGTGGTCGTGTCGCCTAGCCCCGCCTAGGTCCAACGGTTTGCAGGTTGTTGCATGCGTGGGGATTTGCTCCCCATCTTTTGCTCCGCCCGCCACTATCCATCCCCGTCCCTCACCATCGTAGTCCAGCAAGTAGCTGGATGGTGGCGTGCGTCGGTTTGCCCCCGCTTCTGACGGGCCCGTTGACCGGTGGTGGAGCCTCTGGTGGTCCGTATTGGCTACCTATGGTGGTGGATGTTGTCTTCCTGGCCCAATGTCGCTAATCGATGATGATGATGTTCGTTTCATCTAAGATTTCGAGTCTATGATGATGGAAGAGGTCCTTTCTGAGACAAAATTTTGTGATGAGGGGTATGTGATGCTTGGTCAATGATGATGATTGTATGAACATCTAAGACCAATGTAGATTACATTTTGTATTTGACTTTTGTGTTTTAACAGTCGCTTACCATTGCTTTGTCGTAGACCGGTGTCGATGACGATGAACCACATCATCCGAGACCAATTGTGTTTGGCATATAATTGTTTTATTGTTATAGATATATGTTGTTAATATGAGATGAAGGTTGTTCCATAGAGGGTGTTGTTGTTTCAGAGTTTACGTGAAGTGAATTTTATGAGTCGTGATAATATGAGTAGAGTGGTGTCGGTTGCCTAGGCATGGCTATCGTTTATGATTAGTGTCACACCCCAACCTTGACGGCGGAAACGTCGAGGAGTGAGCGTTAAGATCGTTCACAGCCACATAACGCTATTATTAAATCCAAATATATTATTTATAAGTTTGAAAGGTACATTGCAAGCATAAGTCTCAAATAAGAACACAATATAAGAAATATAACAAGCTCATGCATTAAGTTAACTAGGTCCATTCCTAGGTGTAAACAACTTTAAAAATGGCGATCAAACTTGTGTATTTCCTGAAACATGTTAAAAATAAAATGGTCAACATAATGTTGGTGAGATTTCTATAGTTTTCGATACATAAGTATATAAAAGATGGCAATTCATGTTGTAAGTTAGAGAACAAAGTAAACTTGGGATGTAAGACAGAATGCACAATCAAACCTCGACAAAGTTTTACAAGTCTCAAACGTTTAAAAGTATATACGATTAGCTAAGTGTACTTGGATCAACCAAGCAGGCTTGTCTGGCCCATAGATCTATGACTTCGCTAGGCTAGCAATAGTAGCTACAAAGATCAACTAACCACAACATACAAGTGAATTGCCATAAGTTTACAAGAATCAAACGTTTTACAAGTGCAACGATTATAAGGTAACATGTTTCACCCCAAAGTGTGAAAATATAAAAAAGGGTATAGAAATACTCATATGATCAAATGTATAAAAATGACGATTAATAAGAAAAGTAATAAGCAGTGATCCAATGTAATTCTTCACAAGGCATCTAAAACTATATATATATTACAAGGTTAAAGTTTAATTATAATAAGTTTAGCAAATTAACGTGACTAAAGTTCAATTTGATGTTTGGGGCTTTATCAATTATCTTTAACAAATGGATATCAACTATATTTTCTTGAAAACAATATATTTGTATTTTATATAAAGATGTGAAATAAAAATAACATTTATAATAATTTTGTAATAAAGTCTCATAGCTAAATAAAATAAGCACGATTTAAACAATAATTATACTTGTTATTTGAACAAATATGATTTAGTGAGTTATAACGATATTCAGTGTCTATTTTATAAGAAAAATAATTTAAATATATTATTTGAGCAAATAACTATTTAGTAAATTAAAACAATATTTTAAGTTTAACTTATGAGAAATAATCTAAATACATTATTTGAACAAATAATGATTTAATAAGCTAAACAATATTTAAAATCTATTTTACAAGAATTTGAACTAATTATTTCATTTGTTTAAAATAATAATAATATTAAAATATTATAAGAAATAAATTTCAAGAAAATTAGTTAGATGATTTTAAAAAATATTTGAAGTTTGTAAAAGTCATTTTTTATAATTATTATAAATTTTCCATAACTATTTTAAGGCTAAAAAGCCTTTTAAAAAAAGATGAGGCTGCCCGGGTTCTAACCCGGGACCTCATGGATGTGGGGAGGAGTCTTAACCAGTGAACCAGTGGCCTCAGCCGTGTTAGAAAACCTGTTTTAAAAACTTATAATCACAACCCCGATGCATTTCCCCCAAATCAAGAACCCTAGATTGTTCTTGAATCAAATTGAACATCAATCGATGTTGTTAATGGAATTAAACTTAGGGCTTTCATTGCCCATATGAAACCGAGTGTGAGGATGTGTCTAATTACCCGAATTGGTGAGATTTTGATGGAGAGCAAGTACACGAGCCGATCGCGACCACGTATCACTTGTTTGCTACCCAAACGACGATGATAATCAAATTAGTTGTGCAGGTAGCATCTAATGAACTCAATGAACGAAAGCCCTTTTTCAATTGAGGGTGAGATTGTAGAAAAAGTCTGGTTCAACTAGCCCACAGTTCGCGAAGGAAGATGCTAATCGATGCTTATGTTCGCGTTCGTTTCAAGAGAAATTGAGAGTTGCAAATGATTAAGATTTGTTAGGTAATTGTTTAGGTTAGTTTAATTGGTCTATTAAGATGTGTAAATGCTCGAACGGCTAAACGAGGAAAGGGCGATGGTTACTCGTTTCATAGAGGTTCATAACTACGATTTAAAGGCGTTTAAGGCTCATCATGGTGTTCGAATCACATACCCGAAGCGATTGGAACGTTTTGGAAGTTTATTACAAGCGTTTTGAAGGGTGTAAAGGCCCGCCGGAGGGTCGGCCGGCGATGGCCGGTGACCGACCGGAAAAACGGGAATTAAAAGGGGAGGGGTTTGGGTTTTAAAAGTTTACACAAATGGTCCCTCACTTTCAACCTTTATTATTTTATGCAAAAAAAACTTTCATTTAAAGTTTTAAAAATGACAACTAACCCCCTTAAGTTAATTATTTTAAGATTTTAAACATTAGTATTATTATTACTAAGACATATTATTATTATTGTTACTAGTATTATTATTATTATTATATTATTATTCTTATTATCGTTACTAATTTTTATTAATCTTCTTTTCATTATTTGAATCTTTTTATTATTGAACATTAAGTTTAATTTAATGAAACTATAAATTTACAAATTAAAAGTTAATTGCAAGCACATAAGGCATCCATGAGTTTCATATTAGGCAATAATAGTCCTTACAAGATTAAACGACGTTAACTTTTAATTAACGTAAAGATACAGGATGTTACAGTCTTCCCAACTTAAAAGAATTTCGTCCCAAAATTAAGAATGAAACTTAAACGAACAGAAGACTATGATGAAAGATAAGTGTACCAACGAACTGTGGTTGGCGTTTGATTACGGGTGAGATGCTTCGCTTTGCGAATTATGGAATTTTACACGATGCATCCAAATTTGAAGTCTTCCAGTGAAATGCGAAAGTTATCATTGACAAATTATATAATGACACAAGCATAAGGCATATCTTCTGAATACGTACCGCTCCTCCGGTTAAACCGTCAGGTTAAAAATGATACGATATGCCGAGATTTTGAGTTGGGTTCCCAAAGATGATTAGAGGCATTGCTAATAAGAGAAAGTGAATCGATCATCAGAATTTAACGATCGATGTTTAACGACACACCACGATAACCAACTATTTGAGGTAAGTATGAGTCAATTCCTCGACTCGATATCTCATATGAGTCAATATGAAATGCGCGAAACTAGCCAATCGGTCAATAATGTACCAAATGACATAAAAAAATACAAGGCAATTTGAACATATACCAAACTATGTCAACATTTCCTTTATGTCAAACCATGAATACCAATTGCGGAAATTCATGATCCTTTTTGTCCACATCGGAATGAATGTAATAACAAGTCTTGTGAGTCACAATCAAGATAGAGATTTATAGATTTTCAAAATTAGGAGTTCAAGGTTATCCAAAATAATGAGAATTGTATTTTTAATTATAGGTAAAGAGTTAAACAAAAACGTCGTTCATGATCGGATTGAAATTTAAACAATTCAGAATGTCGACAATAAAGGCAAACGCAAATAGCTTTCCAAGTACAGCTTGCACACGCGGTTCATCAAACTCATGAACACAACCGTACATTGCTATAACCAGAAAGGCGTGATAATAAATTTATAATAAATTTATAATAAATTTATCTTGTACGAAAGATTGTTTTAGGAGTGTTATCATCATGCAATTAGGTTTTAATGATAACTCAGAATGAAGATCGATAAAAAGGTTCCATAAAACTAGATCAACGTCAAATTGTAGCATAAAAACGTGAGAGAAGAAATCGATTTAAAATTTAAATGTTCCAGACTTGGAACTAGGGCTCCCCTAAAGTAACAATGACCCTTTTTGAGTTCAAGATTCATGCTTTAGCTTGACTGGCTGGAACACTATTATCGATAAAGCAAATAACGGTGTCCACCTTTCAAGTTATTACATGTTTCTTGTCAATTGAAGTTTTAAGACCTTGATAAGTTTGAGATCAAGGAATGGGAATACTCACCAAGATATGGTTATCACTCCTAGCTTGGTGGTGTATTTCCCAGAGTATGACTCTTAACTACCAAACAAGAGCTTGATCCTAACTCATTGTTGAGGAATAAAATGAGGTAACTTACCATTAAGGTAAGGATAATCACTCCTATCTTAACAGTGAAGTTATATAGAAACAAAATATAGCAAAATGAAAAGTTCATTTGAGGAAAATACAATCCATAAAATTTTAAACAGGTGATATTATCATCAAGGTATGGATTTCACGCCTATCTTGATGATTGAATTTCATAATAACAAGAAAACAATCGAGAACTGACCTTTGTCACCAAAGTACGGGGTTCAATCCTATTTTGGTGGGGTCATTTCATTCGTGAAATACGAGTTCCAAAGGAAAATAATTGAAATCTATCCTCAAAACAAGGAAATCACCCCGATTCAAAGGATGAGATTTCATAAAACAAACAATACAAAAATTAAAAACCATCGCCAAGATACAAAATTTTACTCCTATTTTAAGGAAGTAATTCCATTTGTAAAATATGAATTCATAAAAACAAAAAGAAGGAAATCATCATCAAGGTATGAGGTTCACTTCTATCTTGACGATAAGATTTCATAAGAACAATGATAACGAATGGAAAGTTATCACCAAAGTAAGGGAGTCACCCCTGTTTTGATGAGATAGAATCATTTAGGAGATACAAGTGTCCTTAGTCATAAGTTGACTTGCGGACTCTTGCATTGACTACGATGAGAAACGGTTTGATGTTTTTATAAAGCTCGACTTAGCAAATGAAGAGAATATCAGCTAGAAATTCAGAAACTTCAAATTACATCAATGTAACATTAACAGGTTAAGGAAATCATGTTTGCTAGGATTAAGGTTAAAGTTCGAGATAACGGAGTTAATTGTGTTAGGTTCTCAAATCTTGAATGGTTTAAGTCAGGAACACAAGATCAATGACAAAAATGATTCAACACAATAATGAGATGTAAACGTTTGGTTCAAAATAAAAGGGAGATGCGTTGACTTTTCAAAGTGTTACGTCAACCACAAATGTACGGTAGACACACGTACCTATAAGCGGACACCCATCTCATGAGTTCCAGGTCAGATAAACGGATCCAAAGGTCTTATCAAATTAATGTGTATACCAAGGTATCCCAGGATGCAGGTATTCCACCTTTCGGCATTGCATGATTTCAATTATGGGACACACTTTAAGGACATTTGAAAAACCTAAATAACAATTTTAAGTTTAAAAATAAACATTCGGTTTAGACGACCAATAGCTTTGGATATATTAAGATCCATGTACACGTTGGTCAAGGTATGAAGATAGTTACATAAGGCACACAACGTATAACGTTGTTTAAACGTAGGAATTGAGGAGTATAACGAGTTCAATATTAACGGGAACATTCTGTAAGATAGGAATGAGAAGATATTAGAGTTTCGATGATAAACCAGTTACAGGAATTAAGGATTTTTGATATTTAAAGTATAAACCAGATGGTTTCATTTGGTAACGCATTACTATTTGGAAACGTTGACACGTCAAGGTAAATTGACCCATTTGCCTTAGAAACTTGTGTATGTTGACCATAGTTTATCACTCATCCTAGAAATCCCCAGGTAAGCATAACTAGTCCCGTAGGATTTATACGATATGCTTGCCTTAGCCCGAAGGCCTTTTGCCAGGAAATCCAGAATACAAGTGTCTATGTGTCACACAAATTTTTTAGGTTCATGAAATCAAAACCTTGATGAGAATTTCATAGATTAGACATAGAGTCTAAGGAATTTAATCCCACGATAATAAGTGTAGATTCCACACGTTGTCGAGAATAAGTTTAAGAAGTTTTATTTGTCGAGGAGAATCAAAGAGTCAAAGTTAAGTTTAGGGAGGCAAGTAACAAAGTTTATATGATTATAAGACACATCTATCTAAGGGCATCAAGTTGCACAAAAGGCATCCCTAATTAGATAGCATCATGTGGCATGCAACAATGAGTATACACAAAGTTATAAGGATTTTTCTATGAGGTTCATGCATAAACTATAGTCTAGGTCACCATTTATAATAACCTAGATCCCTATAGTTATGGGCTCTGATACCAATCTATCACACCCCAACGTTGACGGCGGAAACGTCGAGGAGTGAGAGTTAAGATCGTTCACAGCCACATAACGCTATTATTAAATACAAATATATTATTCATAAGTTTGAAAGGTACATTACAAGCATAAGTCTCAAATAAGAACACAATATAAGAAATATAACAATCTCATTCATTAAGTTAACTAGGTCCATTCCTAGGTGTGAACAAATTCATAAATGGCGATCAAGCTTGAGTATTTCCTGAAACATGTTAAAAATAAAAGGGTCAACATAATGTTGATGAGATTTCTATAGTTTTCGATACATAAGTATATAAAAGATGGCAATTCATGTTGTAAGTTAGAGAACAAAGTAACTAGGGATGTAAGACAGAATGCACAATCAAACCTTGACAAAGTTTTACAAGACAGAATGCACAATCAAACCTCGACAAAGTTTTACAAGTCTCAAACGTTTAAAAGTATATACGATTAGCTAAGTATACTTGGATCAACCAAGCAGACTTGTCTGGCCCATAGATCTATGACTTCGCTAGGCTAGCAATAGTTAATGATTGTACATATAATCGATATTACATGGTAGCTACAAAGATCAACTAACCACAACATACAAGTGAATTGCCATAAGTTTACAAGAATCAAACGTTTTACAAGTGCAACGATTATAAGGTAACATGTTTCACCCCAAAGTGTGAAAATATAAAAAAGGGTATAGAAATACTCATATGATCAAATGTATAAAAATGACGATTAATAAGAAAAGTAATAAGCAGTGATTCAATGTAGTTCTTCACAAGGCATCTAAAACTATATATATATTACAAGGTTAAAGTTTAATTATAATAAGTTTAGCAAATTAACGTGACTAAAGTTCAATTTGATGTTTGGGGCTTTATCAATTATTTTTAACAAATGGATATCAACTATATTTTCTTGAGAACAATATATTTGTATTTTATATAAAGATGTGAAATAAGAATAACATTTATAATAATTTTGTAATAAAGTCTCATAGCTAAATAAAATAAGCACGATTTAAATAACAATTTATACTTGTTATTTGAACAAATAATGATTTAGTGAGTTATAACGATATTCAGTGTCTATTTTATAAGAAAAATAATTTAAATATATTATTTGAGCAAATAACTATTCGGTAAATTAAAACAATATTTTAAGTTTATCTTATGAGAAATAATCTAAATACATTATTTGAACAAATAATGATTTAATAAGCTAAACATATTTAAAATCTATTTTACAAGAACTGAACTAATTATATCATTTGTTTAAAATAATTAATAATATTAAAATATTATAAGAAATAAATTTCAAGAAAATTAGTTAGATGATTTTAAAAAATATTTGAAGTTTGTAAAAGTCATTTTTTATAATTATTATAAATTTTCCATAACTATTTTAAGGCTAAAAAGCCTTTTAAAAAAAGATGAGGCTGCCCGGGTTCTAACCCGGGACCTCATGGATGTGGGGAGGAGTCTTAACCAGTGACCAGTGGCCTCAGCCGTGTTAGAAAACCTGTTTTAAAAACTTATAATCACAACCCCGATGCATTTCCCCCAATCAAGAACCCTAGATTGTTCTTGAATCAAATTGAACATCAATCGATGTTGTTAATGGAATTAAACTTAGGGCTTTCATTGCCCATATGAAACCGAGTGTGAGGATGTGTCTAATTACCCGAATTGGTGAGATTTTGATGGAGAGCAAGTACACGAGCCGATCGCGACCACGTATCACTTGTTTGCTACCCAAACGACGATGATAATCAAATTAGTTGTGCAGGTAGCATCTAATGAACTCAATGAACGAAAGCCCTTTTCAATTGAGGGTGAGATTGTAGAAAAAGTCTGGTTCAACTAGCCCACAGTTCGCGAAGGAAGATGCTAATCGATGCTTATGTTCGCGTTCGTTTCAAGAGAAATTGAGAGTTGCAAATGATTAAGATTTGTTAGGTAATTGTTTAGGTTAATTTAATTGGTCTATTAAGATGTGTAAATGCTCGAACGGCTAAACGAGGAAGGGCGACGGTTACTCGTTTCATAGAGGTTCATAACTACGATTTAAAGGCGTTTAAGGCTCATCATGGTGTTCGAATCACATACCCGAAGCGATTGGAACATTTTGGAAGTTTATTACAAGCGTTTTAAAGGGTATAAAGGCTCGCCGGAGGGTCGGTCGGCGGTGGCCAGTGACCGACCGGAAAAACAGGAATTAAAGGGGGAGGGGTTTGGGTTTCAAAAGTTTACACAAATGGTCCCTCACTTTCAACCTTTATTATTTTATGCAAAAAAACTTTCATTTAAAGTTTTAAAAATGACAACTAACCCCCCTTAAGTTAATTATTTTTAAGATTTTAAACATTAGTATTATTATTACTAAGACTTATTATTATTATTGTTACTAGTATTATTATTATTATTATTATATTATTATTATTATCGTTACTAATTTTTATTAATCTTCTTTTCATTATTTGAATCTTTTTATTATTGAACATTAAGTTTATTTAATGAAACTATAAATTTACAAATTAAAAGTTAATTGCAAGCACATACGGCATCCATGAGTTTCATATTAGGCAATAATAGTCCTTACAAGATTAACGACGTTAACTTTTAATTAACGTAAAGATACAGGATGTTACAATTAGCAGCCGCAACCGACCACAATTTCTGAGCCCCGACGATGATATCCGTCATACGTGCAACACGCGTTGCTGCAACACACTAGTTTTAATAATAAATGCATTAATTTGTTAGATGATTAGCGCATTTTTTAACGTTTATAATAGGTTTATTGGACATGCTCTATTACCGGTTGTAATGTTAAAAGTTTTGTTGTAGAAAAGGAAATTAACTAAATTTGAATTCCAAATTTTAACAATACAACTTTACTATTCGATTCTTACATTTTATGATGATTGATATTATTTATATCTTTGTAATTTCATTAATTGGATGCAGCACTTATCTATGATAAATGTGGTGAAAGGTTAAAGTTGATGAAATGGAAATGTGTCACAAGTTAGTAAGTTATGTATCTATGTCAAAGCATCTATCAATGATTAAAAACATGTAATTCAATATGACACGTGAAGCTTATTAATATAAACAGATTAAATTGTTCGACATGTTGTTACGAGAATTTATGCTTGTAAAAAGGTTGTTGGGTTGTAACTAGTGATCCAAGTTTTCATAATGTTATTATTTACATAATCATATTGATATAGTTTCGTTGGTTGAAGTCAAACGACAAATAGTGAATACTTATAGAGGTAGAAAAATAGAGTCCGGTTGGATATAATATCAAAACGAGTCACTATTTGAGATGAGAAGAGTCAAAAGACCCAAAGTGGAGCAAATCAAGTTGACTCGTTGATTCCTTTTTATCTATGAACTCCCAGATTATAGTTACTTTACTAGCATTCAAAACTAACATCAGATATATTATTATTAATACAAGCACCATATTTGTTGTTTTCCTGAAATTTACGACTTCATCCAGTAGTTTTTAAAGATAACATGAACACTGTCATTTATTTAGAAATATGTAACACAAACAACAACTAAATTGGATGGCCATTTAATTTTGTCGTTAGATTTGTCACACATGATGGTAAACATGTCATTCTATTTTCATTTCCTTTTGGTTGCATACTTGCATATGGTTGCTTTTTTAGTTGCAGGTAGTGCTCCTTCATTTCTTCAAATTAAAACCCATTTTCGTTTATGTGTTTAAAGTTTCACATATGTGATTATGTTACATTATTGTGTCAATAATATAAGATGTTCGAGTAAATAAGAGTATCTACGAGACCCTAGCATTATCGTGTTAACCAATAAAAGCATCTCAAAAAAAGATCTATTATGGATTTGTAAAGTGCACGGTGAGTATAACCACTAGAAGCCTATCAAAAAGAGAGTTAATTGTGGATTTGTAAAGTGCATGGTGAGTGAGTTTAACAATTGCTACAACTAGTTGCATTGATAATTACCCTTACAAATACGATACGAATTTAAATATTTACAAGTCTTGTGGTATGGTTGGTTGGACATGTGGTGTGAGGTGGTTGTCGGCTAGACACATGACAGTCCTCGATTGGATCAAAAAAATTTTTTTTTTCAGATCATAACATATTTATAAAGGATTTGTTTGCAAAAACTAAATCCAGGAAGAATGATTGTCCCAGTGGGTGCGGCGTGCGCATCAAAACCCTTAACGGCCCGGTGCGATCCTTTTTTAGGGGAGACGGGGGTTCCTACACATTTTCTTTTGTCTTGTTTGTTGTTGTAGTGTCCAAGTATATTTTGTTTTACTCTTATTTTTTTCGTTGTGGGTTTTAGCACTCGCGTCATATCATTGCTTAAAAAACACGAATTATGATTATAATTATTTAAAAAAATTACAAACTCTGTCACTAAGTGCTGCTATAATAAATTTAGTTGATATCGTTTATTGATAGCAAAAGAGGTGGTATTGTGTAGCCGATGTGTAAACTTTTGATAATGTGAACAAGATCAAGAGTATAAAACTGACAAACAACAAATCTCCACATACAACTACACCAACTCTTACAAAACAATCTATTCGCAGCTTAGACTAGCAACGATGAGTTGCTAGTCAACAATGATTTCAATATGTGGTTTAGCAAATATGAAAGAACAAGAGACTAAGGTGGATTAGGTGAGAGGTTTCACAACCCTAGAGGAGAAATTTGGAGAAGACGACTTCTGAACTTCTCAAGAACTTGAACAACTCTTATAAAGCCCGCTACAATTCTCCATACAGCAACAATCCTCGAACTCATCCAAATCAGCAACATTAGTCCTCGAACTCTTTACAAAGACCAAAACATACCCTAGACTAAAACTACCACAAAACAAATAATAAAAACAAACAAAGCATTAGAATTGAATTGTCAAATACATAATATGCTAGAAATTTAACACCCCCTCCCAATTGATTTCCCAAAGAAATCAAACATGCCTAGTTTGTTACACAAATAAGCATGTTGACCAACACTAAGACCTTTTGTAAACAAATCAGCTAGTTGTTCAACAGTATTTATTTTTTCAATCTTAAAAACACCAGCCATTACTTTTTCCCATAAAAAGAACAAATCTATTTCAAAGTGCTTGGTACGCTCATGAAAAACAGGATTAGCCGAGATAAGCATTGCAGCATTATTATCACAATAAATTGAAACAGGAAGAGAATAACTAACCTTTAAGTCTTCTAACAATTTAAGAATCCAAATTACCTCACAACCAGCCATATTCATTGCACGATACTCAACCTTTGCTAAAGACCTTGAAACTGTGCTTTGTTTTTTACTTTTACAAGAAATCAAACAATTACCCAAAAACACACAATATCCAGTAACACACCTTCGAGTAGACAAACATCTACCCCAATCAGAATCAGAAAAAGCATTAACCACAAAGTGTTCAGACTTTTCAAACAACAACCCTTTTCCAAAAGCAGACTTAAGATACCTTAGAAGCCTTAAAGCAACTTGAAAATGTGAATTTAAAGGTTTATGCATATACTGACTCAAACACTGAACAACATATGAAATATCAGGTCTAGTCAAAGTTAAGTAAATCAATTTTCCTATTAAAATATGATATTTAGTGATATCCTTTAACTCAAAATCACCTTTGGACAAATCAGACAAATCAGACAAAGTAGTATTCTGTTCTAAAGGATTACCAACCGGCTTAGACCCCAGCAAAGCAAACTCATCAATTAATTCCAAGCAATACTTGCGTTGAGATAGACATAAACCAGTTTTGGTTCTCAATACTTCTATACCAAGAAAATATTTAAGTTCTCCCAGATCTTTAATACGAAAAATTTGACTTAACTTTTGTTTAACCTTATTCATTTCAACCACACTATTCTCAGTAATAATAATATCATCAACATAAACCAACAAAAACACCATGAATCACAACTAGACTTAATAAACAAAGAAAAATCATTCTTACTTTGAACAAACCCAATATCAATCAAAGCCGCAGTTAATTTCTCATTCCATTTTCTAGGAGCTTGCTTAAGTCCATAAAGAGACTTAACAAGCTTACAAACCTTACCACTTTTAAGATCTGAATTGCTTCCATAACCCTCAGGAATAGTCATATACACATCTTCTTCAAGATCACCATAAAGAAACGCATTATTAGCATCCATTTGATACACACTCCAGTTATTTTGAACAGACAAAGCAAGAAGCACACGTATAGAAACAATTTTAACTGCAGGAGAAAAAGTCTCATCAAAATCCAGCCCCTCCCACTGACTATACCCTTTAGCCACCAACCTTGCTTTATACCTCTCAATCTCACCAGTAGATTTATATTTAATTTTGTAAATCCATTTACAACCTATAGGCTTCCGATTAGGAGGAAGATCTGTAATAACCCAAGTTGTATTCCTATTAATGCAGACATTTCTTCATTCATCGCATTCACCCAATTTACATCTTTAGATGCCTCTTTATATGACTTTGGTTCGATACTTTTATCAAGTAAGGACAAAAAACAAAAAAATTTAGAATTTAACTTTGAGTAGTTAACATACTTCTCAATTCCATATTTCACCTTACCTTCAACTACAAAGTCAGAAAATTTTCTCGGAGAGTACTAACACGACTAGACCTTAGAGAACTACCCCTAGGAGTTGCAGATATACCCTCAGGGAATTCAGCAGCTAATGTTTCCTCATTGGAATGGACGTAAGTGTTAAGCACATCATTACCCTGATTATCATCCACACGTAACTCAGAATCAATTTCTGACTCACTAACAGGTGCCTTACCAGCCTCAGACACTGGTCTGTCCCTGGTTGCAGCCTGTGGAGTCTGAACACTGTTTTCAGAATCAACTGAGTTAGTAGTTCTCGGGTTACTACTTGACTCAGGTTCAAAGAAATAGTTAGGACTACTAGAGTTAGGCTTAGGTCCATAATTAGGAGCATCAAACTGCTTAGAATCACTATCACCTTCCTTGGATTCCTTCCGTTCATTATTAGGCAAAACATTTTTATTAATAGATCCATTGGTTTCAAAAACATCATCAAATAAGTTTGAATGACTGACACCATTTTTAGTGGAAGATTCGTGAACAAGTTGACTCAAAGGAAAATAATTCTCATAAAATTTTACATCTCGAGAAAAAAATACAGTTTTATCATCAAGAGAGTACAATTTATAGCCTTTTTTATCAAAAGAATATCCAATTAAAACACATTTGGATGCCCTACAATCAAACTTATCTTTAGGATTTAAATTCGTAGCAAAACACAAACAACCAAAGGATCTAAGATACGACAGGGAAGGTTTTCTATTGATTAGCAACTCATATGGACATTTACCATTTAACACAGAAGTAGGAGTTCTGTTAATAAGATAAGTAGCAGTTAGAATATACTCAGTCCACATATTCAAAGGAACTCCATTTTGAAAAAGTAAAGACCTAGCATCATTTAAAAGATGCCCATGCTTCCTTTCAACAATACCATTCTGTTGTGGGGTATACACGCATGAAGTCTGATGAAGTATTCCATTATTATTTAAAAATGATTGTAATGATGAGTTTACAAACTCAGTCCCATTATCAGACCTAAAGCACTTTACCCTTTTATTAAATTGATTTTGCAATAATTGCAAAAAACATTTAACGTTATAAAACACTTCATCTTTTGACTTTAGCAGATACACCCATACAGCTCTAGAATAGTCATCAACTATAGTTAAAAAAATATCTATACCCCTCTCTGCTTCTTACCCTAAAAGGTTCCCATACATCTAGATGGACTAGCTCACCTACACTGCGGGTTTTATGGTCACTCATAGGAAAGGGATTCCTAGTTTGTTTAGATTTATGACAAACCTTACATGGAAACTCAAACATGTCACCTTTCAATTCTAAGTCAGATTTTAAAGCCTTTAGCACTTGAAAAGATGGATGACCAAGCCTAGAATGCCACATCAGCACAGTATTTTTGGAAGAGCTACAGCTACCACCATACACAAAAGTACATGGAGAAGAATCTCCAAAGTAATACAAGCCATTGACCTGTTTACCAATCAGCAGTGTCTTGGTACGAGACAGGTCCTGAATTAAAGATTTATGTTCATCAAACCAACATCCAAGCCTATTATCTTTAGCTAATTTATACACAGACAACAAATTTACACAATACCGAGGAACCACGAGAACATCTGACAAGACAATGTTACTAGCAAGATTAAGTTTTCCCATGTATTTTATAAATGCTTTAGCTCCATTTGGATGGCCCACTGTCATTTTGTATTCAGAAACATCAACTAAGTCAAATATATTCCTTTCAGAGGAGACCATGTGTGGATTAGCGCCAGTGTCTATAACCCAACCACGACAACAATTCTGATCAGATTGAGAGACACAAGAAAAAAACATATCATCAAAAACAGGATGACAAGTACCTGCCATGTTTGAGGTACCTTGATCAGTTGATACAGGCTCCTTAAGTAATGACATAAGTTTTGAATACTGATCTACAGTCAACTGACAAGGTTCTCCATCAGGTTTAGTGTTATCACTACTAGCATTATTACTACTAGATTTGACATTATTAGTTTTCCCTTTAAAATTGGGAGGGTAACCCACCAATTCAAAACATCTGTCAATTGTGTGGCCATTCTTATTGCAGTGAGTACACTTTAGAACAGTCCCTTTACCAGATCTTTTAACAGTATTGGTTTTAGAGACAAAAGCAGCAGGTTGAACTTTACTGGACACTGTTATGCCTCTATGAGATTCTTCACTTGAAATTATTGCAAAAGCACCCTTAACCGAAGGTGAGGGATCCTTTGTTAAAATGGAGGACCTCACAGAGTGATAAGCATCATCTAATCCCATTAAAAACTGCATCAGCCTAATGTTTTGGTTGAACTCACGAACAGATTTAGATGCATTACAGGTACACAAAGGCAACTTGGCCAAAGAGTCAAATTGTCTCCACATAGATGTTAGTTTATGATAGTAATCTGAAATAGAAGCGCCATTTTGTTTTATTGAAGCAATTTTTTGATGTAGACTAAAAATCACTGACCCGTCTATTTTTGAATATGTTTCTTTAAGTTCATCCCAAACATCAGCTGCACATTTTGAAAAAACTTGGCCAACAAACAGTTCCTCAGATATCGAATTAAGAATCCATGACAGTACCACAGAATTACATCTATCCCACTGTCTTTCTAGGTTTTCATTATTCTTGGGTCATACACAGGTTTTGTCCACAAATCCAAACTTATTTTTAACATTTAGAGACAATTCCATAGCATTGGCCCATACATTGTAGTTTTCTGTACCTTTCAACTTAATATTAACAATGGTAAGATGATTCGTATCCGAGGCATGTAAATATAACGGATTACCAAAGTCAAGATTACTCATTAAGTTGCTAGTTTCGGCAACTTCTTTACCAGTCATCTTGGATCAATCAGATCACACACCAAGCGAAAGTACACAACACACAAGACCACTGCAAGACCTCTTCAGGAACCAGATACCCGGTCACTATAGTGACTGGCCAGGTGTGAAAAGAGGGAGCAGTTAACCCAACAAGATACAGATGACAAGTATTAATCTCATGCACAGCGGAAACAAGCACAAACCAAACGATATATCACCAGATAGAGTAATACACCTACCCACACCAAACCCTAACCAAGTCAAACAGTGACAGCCAAGAGCAATAAACCACAAGGACCAAGGAGATAAAGGAACTAGGAGAATTCTTATAGAGTACTCCAGCAGTAAGGATTAGGGTTTAGAAGGACTTACAACGATTTAGGCGATTCAACTTCTTTTGTTTGGTTTAAGAGAAGGAAATACCAGATTCAGCAACTTCTGGTTGAATCTCAATCCCGTAGATCACCACAGATCCCAGAGAGTCGTCTTCAAGAACCGATCACTATACATCCCACGGCAGAAACCCTAGATCAAATCACTTTCACAAAGATATCGTTGCGCTCTGACACCATGTAAACTTTTGATAATGTGAACAAGATCAAGAGTATAAAACTGACAAACAACAAATCTCCACATACAACTACACCAACTCTTACAACATAATCTATTCGCTACTTAAACTAGCAACGATGAGTTGCTAGTCAACAATGATTTCAATATGTGGTTTAGCGAATATGAAAGAACAAGAGACTAAGGTGGATCAGGTGAGAGGTTCATAACCCTAGAGGAGAAATTTGGAGAAGACGACTTCTGAACTTCTCAAGAACTCGAACAACTATTATAAAGCCTGCTACAATTCTCCACACAGCAACAATCCTCGAACTCATCCAAATCAGCAACATTAGTCCTCGAACTCTTTACAAAGACCAAAACATACCCTAGACTAAAACTACCACAAAACAAATAATAAAAACAAACAAAGCATTAGAATTGAATTGTCAAATACATAATATGCTAGAAATTTAACACGATGGAAATGGATCGTTTTCAGACTCATAGGGTTAGAATCGAACCATTGGTTTCTTTTTAATTTTACTACATGAATTTCCACGTTGTTAATGAATAAATTTAGACATGATTCAATGTAAAAATGATAAAGTAGCATAAATATCTTTGAGCAAAATTATACAAAATTATGTTTGAGATTTCCTCAAAATTATGTTTGAGATTTCCTCAAAATTATGTTTTACGTCTTTTAGTTTCTAAAAAGTAAAAACAAGAGTATCTATCTTTTATCTGAAAACGTATAATGTAATCGATAGTTCAACGGCCTCTTAACGTGGTCATTTTATCATATGAAGCTAATTCTATCGTTTCATTTTTCACCACCTTCTATTATTACAAAATATATGGCCACAAAATACACGTTTCAGTGATCATGTATCTACTTTTACTCGCATATTTGTATGATTAATACTATTTTTCTACTATCACTTTATCAATTACTATGCACGTGATGTATGTATTAACCGAGCTTCAACTTAACACTCAAGTGTCATTATCAAATGTACATTCAATAGTAGTTAGCCGACATACGTAAGAGTAAGTCATATATTATACCCTTTGCGTATTAGAGAGGTTCAAACATATCTAAATTTATATAGTTAAAACACAATTCGTGTGTCATTAAAACAACATATGCTTACATAAGTTGATCATATATATATATGTGATAGGGTCATACATGCATTTTATATTAAAGGGTATTTACCGAGCAAGGATGTCATACTACACAAATATATATTTTTTTCTAACATGACCAAATCTCAGCTATATGCCTATATCCGTATCACCTCATTCTAAGCTCCCGTCGCATGCAAACGACCATTTAAAAGCATGTAAAATAGTCGTTTAGGGGAGACGGTATGAGGACCAGGGAATGTCAGGGAACAAATGACTTGGGCGTAAATACCACGCCCCATGTAGGGTTTTTTTTGTGCATATGTACGATGAATTCCATCAGGATTTATTGAACTCCACAACAATAAAAAAGAAAAAAAATAAACTGAGACAAACAGGGTATCTAGAAAAAAAAAAAGATGACACGATGTATAACAAGGAAAACTAAATAAGATAAAAAACCTTATCTGCACTAATGCGTCACACGAAGAAAATATAACGATTGTCGGTGATCTTACAAACTAAAAGATTTTAAGCCTAAGTGAAACACCATTTACAGATTACGTCAAATTTCTTAATCCCTTGAATTTTAAACGATCGTTTGAGTATAAAATAAAACAAATAAAAGATGATTTGGGGTGACATATTTTAAAGAACTCAAAATAAAACATAAAAGATTATAAAACTAGGTGGTTTGAAGCCCATTCCAATCCAGTTCATCTCATCTAAAATATATTTTGGTATTCAATCTTCACAATTCCCTAGGCAGTCATGCATCTCTATCTCTACCCTTTGACCCCACCCTTTATCTTATATTGCAATCCATTTGCCCACTCATTCTAGATAAACCATTTGTCACCCCAATAATATTTTTGGCCATTATTAAAGATAAATTAAAAGGAAAGAAAGAGTCATGTTTTATTGTTTTGTAATTATATTATAACTAGAATTAAGCTTCCGTGTTGCGTCGGGAGCGTAAAATCACGTCAAATAGCACTAATGTCACACCACTATCAACAATCACCAACACTAAAGTTCCGGTGTGTGAATGTCGACAAATTAGACCGCAACGTAAAACCTAGAAATGTTAACTAAGTTGACGCGAGTTGTGATAAACTTGTCAAATGTTTCCAAATATATGACACATGCACGTTGTCTCGTGTTAAATTACAAAATTTAGACTGAAAAGTAAAGCGAAACGTATATATGTTGAACCACACATTCATGTTGCGCTGTGTTAACTTGCAAAACTTAAAATGAAACGTAAAACATAATTTTACGAACGATAAAGAGTATAAGGGGTTAAAGTTGAAAATAAAAAAAATTATAAGGTCAAATTGCAAAAGATGAAAAGGGTTTGGGTAAAAAGTAAAAAAAACTTAAATTGAATGAGGTTATATTGCAAAAAGAAAAAAAAAATTTGGGTTGAAAATTAAAAAAAAAAAAAAATTTATACAATACTCTATACATAAAATACAACACCTTACGCATAGAGAAGTTAATGACTAGTATATTATAAATTATTATTCTCTTATTATTTGAATATATTGTTTGAAGTCAATAGTAATCACAATTTTTGAAGTCATCGATCATATTTTGCTAAATTTTTATTTGTCGTGTTTGGGAGAGAGAATCACTGAGACACCTTTTTCCTATTTAATATTTCTTTTTCCATTAATATTTAAGATTTTTAATTTGAATTTAAATCACTTAAAGTCGTTATTTTCCTATCCAAAGATGTTATTTTTGTACATTATATGTTTTGCTTCACACAATTTGTTTTCAATTATATAGTTTTACTTTTTTACCTTAAACAATATTTTATACTTGTTATTTAAAGACTCATTTTACAAAACTAAGGGCACACATGAGACATGCGTAAATTTGTATACAACAACTAACTAATAATTGCTTACACATAAAGTTATATATGTAATTGTAGTTTTAATACTGTTTATTTTCATTTTGTTACCGGGATCGAAAGAATGACAAATGAACATAGCCACATAGGTTTAATAAATTTATGAGCAACTACATTTCAATAGTTGTTTATGATATGTTTGATTTTCGAAAGAATGACAAATGAACAAGTTTAATTAGGTGTGTTAACAGGTTAACATTCGTTTAATCTGTTAAGACACAATTTTTATCGTGTCTTTAACGTATTGACCTGTTAATGATACGAAACTTGTTAAGCTCAAATACGAAACATGTTAACTTCTTGTCGTATCGTGTTAACAGGTTCGTATTAAAAATTGCTAGTCCTACATTTTAACCATTCAGACTAAAATTAACTTTTAAATAAATTATTAAAAAACAAGATCTTAATTGCCATTAAAAAACTAACAAACAAACTCCTACCTTACCACGGTTGTTTTTAATCCCGGAGCCAAGTTTTGTGATTATTCATGAACAAAGGTTATATAACTTGAAAAAAAAACGGAAAAAAAATATAAACTTAAACTCTGTCGTGTGGCGGTGTATTATAATTTATTAATAATATTATAATTGAATTAAAAAATAAAATGTCATATTAATAATTTAAAGATCTAAAGAAGATTTCCTTAATGGTACATTTTATGTATATAAGTTTTTGCTCTTTAACGTTAAATATTTAACATGTTAAAGAATAATCAAAATATCATACAATAGGGTTATGCTAAAAATGATATCTAATCTAAAAAAATTAAGAAGGATTGAAGGTTTGACACGTGCTCTTCTATTGTTTTAAAAAGAATGACGTTTTGGTCCTTGTGTCAAATACGTCATCTTATTGTATCTTATACATTTATTGTATCATATATTTTACATCAATTGTTATGCGTATTATTACATTGTTTTTATGTTTTAGATAATTTCATGTATTTTATTCATTGTTTTTTTATAGTCTAAATTTGTTATTTATTATTATGTTTTACAATTAGAAGTACACAATGAGATACTTTCACTAATGTATTTTTAAAATCTCATTGTGTTGAATATAACACAATGTATTATTTTTAATAGATTAAATAAACTTGTTAACTGTTATTATGTTTTACCATTAGGAGTCATAATAATATTATAATGTAATTTTCAAGACTCATAGTGTTCACTAACACAATAAAAATCAAAAGACAATGAAACATTGTGTTATTTTGTAGTTTCTTAATGTATCAGGTAAATTGATTTTTAATTTATTATTGTGTTTTACATATTAGAGATAGACAACACTATTATTCCATCATTATATTTTTTAAAATTTATTATTTCAGAACAATATGATAACTAACAAAAAATATACAATGAACTACATCAAAGACATAATAATGAGATATAAAATTTAGAACGTAATTTTTTATCTTCTTATATAACAATATTGTACTTGTTCTAAAGCTAAAAAATGCTCATTTTTATTGTGTAACTTTTATAATAAATAATATCATACATAAAAGTTACGAACGTTTTAAAAAACAATAAAACTTGCAGAAAGTCAACAAAAGTGATTACGTGTTAGATGAATTATTACATTATTAGCTATTAGTTGATTATGTGTTAGATGAATTATTAAAATATTTCATTAGTAGATTTCTAGATTAAACTAGAATTACGCCCCCGCGTTGCGGCGGGGGCGTAAACTCATGCCAAATATCACCAATGTCACACCGCTGGCAGCGACCACCGACACTGAAGTTGCGGTGTGTTAATACAGAGAATTTAGACTGGGACGTAAAACATATAAAAATTTAACTAAGTCGATCTAGGACATGCATGTTACGATGAACTTGTCAAACGGGTGAAAATAGACGTGAAATCCTTGAACCCACATATCCACTTTGCGACATGTTAAGTTACGAAATGTTGAACCATACATGCATGTTGCACCGTGTTAACTTGAAAAGCTCAGAATGAAACGTACAACATAAAATTTACAAAAAAGATGAAAAGTTAATGTAATATAATTGAAAGAAAAAAATTTGTAAAGTCAAATACCAAAAAGAAAAAGTTTTGTGCCAAAAGTAAAAATTCAAATATTTGTAAGGTTACATTACAAAGAAAAACAATATTGGGTTAAAAGTTAAAAATATATTTTATAAAACACTTTATGCATAAAATACAACATCTTAGTTGAAAATTAGTGTATTATAAATTACTTTAACTTCAATTGTTTTGTGTTAAGAGCTAAAGATTGGCTCATGCTCTTTTTTTATTTGTTTAATTATATCATAAATTTGTATATAACAATAAGAATCCTTTATGTAAATATAAATTGTAATAGATTATATAAATAAAAAACTTCGCACGAGTTGACTCAAGCATCATACGTAAAGCTCCAGCTTAAACTCGTTTGTGCTCAACTCGATCCAAACTTTTAGCGAGTAGTCCCGAGTTGCTCTCGAGCCATCATGACTTTGTTTACACCACAAAGTGTTAATGCTAATGCTAGTTTAAAAACTAAAACTTGTTGGTAAATTAATGGTTAAATTATTTGTTTTAATTTGCTTTTATTTTATTATTATGTGACTTGATCATACCTGACACAAATCAAATCGTACCATACAAAAAAATTTAACATATAGCTACAAATAACCTACCCAAAAATTCCGACCTCCATAAAAAAATTCTCAAATCCATCACTGAACCCAGTTAACCCGTCAATATAACACGATAACACCTTATTTTAAATTCATCATCTTATCTTATATTTATTAAATTTACTCCACAACATTGGAGTACACTTTTTAATCACCAAATTGTATAGAGAGAGATAAACAAAACAAAGAAACAACTTGTCTTCTATAGAGAGAGAGAGATAGAAAGAGTTCGAAACAGATAAAGAATTTGAGGGTATACTCTGGCGGGAGAGAGAGACAACAAACAAGGGGCAAATGGGTAGAGCCTTTGTGTACGTGATTCTCGGTGGAGGAGTTGCAGCAGGTTATGCAGCTCTCGAATTCACCAAAAAAGGGGTCTCTCATGGCGAACTCTGCATCATCTCCGAAGAACCCGTGAGTTTCCCCCATCGTTTTCATCGATTTCATGGTTAAAAACCTTATAAAGTTGGTCTTTTTCGTCCAATTTCATCTGGGTCAGTCGTTGTTCGTTTGTTGATCATTGGGTTTTGTTGGAATTGGGTGAGTTTGATTGGGGATGTTGGGTTTGGTTTCTTGCACGCCAAGTGTTGTTGTTTTGCTTCATGTCGAAATTCAAGTGTTTACATCTAATTGGGATAAAATACTGATAGTTGATCTTTTGAATTGGTTTGGTGCTTTGGGTGTGAGTTGAATTATTGAAATGATTCTCGGGTGATTTGGGTCATTGGGGTGGAATCTGGGAACTGAACTTGCTTATATCATATTTTTTGCAATGTTAAGTAATGGATGGTGTAAGATTTAGTTTGATTTTGGGCAATTTTAAGTTCATTAATCTCAGATGCACTTGGGTTTCTAAAAAGTCAATGAATTTGAATGAAATTTATGGATTGTGTGCAATATGTTTGAGGAGTGATTCACTTTTGATCATTTTCAAGTAATCTGTTTTGTTTTCGTACCATGATACAAAAGGGTTGTAATCAATATTGTTTCACATTTGTAACACTTTAAATACGACCGATTTCTAAGCATATTTAGTTTAGTTAAGTGCAATAGAAGTTTCGCATGCTTTGTTCTCCGATGTAGATCCAGAAGGTTAAAAAATATGCAGATTAATGAGCTTATTGACAATGGATAGAAAGTTGCAACTTGCAAGATCTTCCTTCTTTATGTAAATCCACATCTGTAGTTTTGATGATCAACTAGAATTGGGAATAACTTCAGTTAAAGGTCCTAAACGGGCTATCTGTATGCAATTTAGTTGAAAACAGAAGTTTTAGTGAAGTTGTAGATCTTCAGCATTCTAGCTAATTAATCTATTTATCTCTGTTGGTTTTTCTTGATATATCTGTTTAATATGCAGGTGGCTCCTTATGAGAGACCTGCTCTTAGCAAAGGCTTTTTACTTCCAGAAGGTGTTTCATGTTGAATTTTTGTCTTTTATTTGAGATTGATAACCATCTCCAGAATATAAAATGCTCACGCGGTCACTTATGGCTATTGTTCTAGTTTTGATTCTTTATGAAATTTAAAATCATCACAAGTTGCTTTAAAGTCTCATCATTGTTTTTAACTTTGTGTTTCGTGATTGTTCTACACAGCTCCTGCACGTCTTCCTGCATTTCACACTTGTGTAGGTGCTAATGAAGAAAGATTAACACCGAAGTGGTACAAGGAACATGGTAAATATTTTTTGCTTGAATATGTTATTATGTTATAGATCAACAAGTACTGTTACAAATTTTGTCATACGTCATAGATTCACCTGATAATGGAAACATAATACATATATTATTTCAGGAATCGAACTGATTCTTGGAACCCGGGTAAAGTCTGCTGATGTGAGACGTAAAACATTACTCACTGCAGCTGGAGAAACCATCAGCTATAAGTTTCTTATCATTGCAACAGGTGCTCGGGTACTGAAACTGGCTCCAAACGATATTATGCTTAACAACAAGACATGACAAGAACTGTATTTCCTGAATGATTTTTGGCTTTAACAGGCTTTGAAACTTGAAGAGTTCGGTGTAAATGGATCAGATGCTGAAAATGTATGTTATCTACGTGATTTGGCTGATGCAACCAGACTTGTGGACGTGATGCAAACCTCAACTGGCGGCAATGCGGTGGTCATTGGTGGTGGCTACATTGGAATGGAGGTTGCTGCATCCTTGGTTATAAATAAGATTAATGTTTCAATGGTGTTCCCTGAGCCACATTGCAGTAAGCACTTTCATTTTCAAAACCTAACTATTTTTCTTTTGACTCCTATTCAATTGTATATTTATGATTTATCTCTTATAGAATCTATTAAGTTCTAGTAAAGTTGAAGAATTTATGTATCTTTTTCAGTGGGCCGTTTATTCACCCCCAAGATTGCAAATTATTATGAAGAATTTTATAAATCCAAGGGTGTAAACTTTGTCAAAGGCACAGTTCTCTCATCATTTGTTTTCGATGCAGATGGGAAGGTAAATCTTACGCTCACATATCTCATTTGTTTTCGGACATTGGTGTTGAATGGGTTGTGTTTGGGGGTCCAACCTGATGTGGACGAGGAAATCGTTTCAAACACATGAATCTAATCACAACAAGAATTTTACGCGCCGGCATGAACACTAACAGTTTAACTTGATTTTTATTATTTAATATTTTCTTTTGACTTTTAATATTTTAGAATTATAATTTTTTTTAACATAAATACAATGATGTATAAAACCATTATTGTTTATATTATAAAATTTAATGCGAAATTTTCTTTTAACTTTTGACATAAAACACCTAATTATGGGGTAAAACACTATTAAAAATAATAATAATAAACAGGTTAAATGGGTCAACCGGTAAATCCATCAGGTTGATTCACACATTACCTGGTTTGACGTGAAATTAACCCGAACTTGTTTAGATTATACCCAGACCCTTGAATTTTTGTTTTAGGGTCGTGTCATGTCTTGTCAGAAATACACACCTGTATGCTCAGTTAAGACGAACATGTCAGTTGCATGGCCTGCGGCTTCTATTTGTGTGTATTAGTTACTTGGTTATTGGTTATGACCCGTTGGATTCGAATCTATGCCAAGATCGGTCCACTAACCGAACTGTTTACACGCAGGTCACCGGAGTTAACCTCAAGGATGGAACCAATCTTCCTGCTGACTTGGTAGCAGTAGGAATCGGAATCCGTCCAAACACAAGTCTATTCGAAGGCCAACTCACTTTAGAGAAAGGTGGAATCAAAGTAAACAGTCGGCTGCAAACGAGCAATAGCTCAGTGTATGCAGTCGGTGACGTGGCATCATTTCCCGTCAAGATCTTCGGTGAAAGCCGGCGACTCGAACACGTTGACGCGGCCAGAAAAACCGCTCGCCACGCTGTCGCTGCAATAATGCAACCCGACACCACACCAGATTTTGACTACTTGCCGTTCTTCTATTCGAGGGTCTTCTCATTTTCATGGCAGTTCTACGGAGACAACTTAGGTGAAGCCATATACTTTGGTGACTTTTCGGGACCGAGTTTCGGGGCTTATTGGGTGCACAAAGGTCATCTAGTCGGGTCGTTTCTCGAAGGCGGGAGTAAAGAAGAGTATGAAGCTATAGCCAAAGTGACGAGGCTTAAACCAGCGGTTGATGATTTGAGTGAGCTCGAGCGGTTGGGGCTTGGGTTTGTGGTGGCGATGAGCCAGAAACTGCCTGTGGCGCCAGTGATAAACGTGGGTGGTTCGATCTCAACGGTTGTTTTGGAGAAACCGGTGTACCCTTGGCACACGGCGGCTGGGGTGGTGGTGGCGGCATCGGTGGCGGCGTTTGCTTATTGGTATGGAAGAAGACGTCGGCGATGGTGAGGGTGATGATGGTTAGGAGTGGTGGGGGATTTGTTTCCATTGATCACAGTATTTGATACCAATTACCCTTGTTGTGCAATTTGATTAGATAGTATGAAGAAGAAAAAACTCATGTAAGAGATTGATGAATTATATGACATGATGAATATTCTATTTATGTATACTTTATGTCAAAGAAGAAAATGTATTAGGTTCTCTAAACATTTGATACAAGTATCTTATCATCTGTTAATATAACACCATCATTTTCACCTTAAAATCTATGTTATCTATGGGTATGATTGCTTAAATTTGTGTTCTGCCTAAGTAAGAATAACACTTAGTTACTATGTTAAGGCTAAGTTATAACAATGATGCATAATCTACTCATCATAAATGCTCTAACTCGGACTATAGATACGAGTGATTGTTTTTTTTATGATTAGTTTTTACGGTTTTATCTACTCATTCAAATTTTGCTTTTTATGTGAAATCACCCAAATTTACTCTTTTTTTATAACAAAGGTATACGGCTATACCTACTCATTCAAAATTTACTATCATTTATTACTGTCGTCTATGTAAAAAGAGATGTATCGATAACTTCCTCATATGATGTGATAAAAAGTACGTAAAGAGTTATATACATGAGGATAATAAATGATAATAATGTGAGTGAGTAGTGAGAACAATTTGACTTGAGCTTACTCTTAGAAGTGTTTTGTTATTATACAGTTCATACTATAGGTTGGAGCCATCACCATTTTAACTATGTTGATTTACATCTAAGACATGCGTTGTTACAAATATAAATTGGAACAATTTTGTAATTTTTACAAAGTATAAATGTGTAAGATTTACTAAATATATAGCACGATATCCTTTGTTACTGGTCTGGATAGACTCTTACTACATAAAATACATTCATTTTTAAAATGACCAGTCACACATTACTAAACTTACTATTAAATCTACATCATCTATTTACCGTGTGACTTAAATATTACCACTTATGAGAGACAAAATTTTAACATCTTGATATCATAAGACCAAACGGTCATTGGTACATAGAAAACATATGTATTAGGCTGTTTAAATAGCTTGAAGCTCGGAGATTGCTCGGAGGAAGCTCGGAGATTGCTCGGAAGAAGCTCGCTAAAATGCAGTTTTTTTTTTGCAAACCGAGCTAGCTCTGCTCGAATCATTTTCAAAACCAAGCCAGTTTGACTCAACTCGACTCATTTAAACTCGAGCCAGCTTAATTTTGATTCGAATTCTTTCTTTTTAATTATGTATAGGTATTATATATAATTGTTTATAAGTGATGAATGTTTTAGGTTAGTCTAGTATCATTTTATTATAACAATAGTTATATAATGTTTATACATTAATTTTAGCCAATATATCCAAAATAATATATACTACTCACCTGCCATAATTAAGTATAAAGATATTCAAATGACTCGTTATTCAAAATGTATGCTCAAACAAACTCTGAGACTTGTGAGCCAACCGGCTCAACATTATAAACCAAGTTGAACTCGGCTCGAATCGTTTACGAACCGAGTCAACTCGGTTCGACTCGTTATAAACCAAGTCCAACCTGACTCTTGTATGGTTCGGCTCGGCTTGACTCGGCTCGACTCGACTCGGTTCGGCTTGACTTGTATAAACAGACGCGTATAAAGTTTGAAGAGATAGAGGGATTTTATCAAACAAATCAAAGATCAGGGTGTCAACTGTCTACTCTAAAATTCAAACTAACCCCTTTTACAGTTACAAAAAAAAAATTCAACCAAATCTCTCAATCCTCTTATCCTATATTCTATCTCCCCCTTCATCTTCATCTTCATCTTCATCTTCTTCACTCTCTTCAACCTCTGCTCCAATGGCGTCTTCTACACTCTCCACACTTACAACACACTCATTCTCTCATCTTCCACAAGTCTCTACCATTCAATCATCATCTCCATCACCGTTGCATCCACCAAACCCCAAGCACTCCGTACAATTCCCCTTCCGAACCACCAACCTCCGCCACCGATCGACATTCCTCCGCCCCGTCGCCGCCGTAGCGGAGGAGAAGGTCGTTCAACTCGGCGACGAGATCTCAACTCTAACCCTAGCACAAGCACAGTCGCTGGTGGAGTACCTTCAGGATAAGCTCGGAGTCACCGCGGCGTCGTTCGCTCCGGCGGCCGTCGTCGCGGCGCCTGGTGGCGCCGGAGCGGAGGCCGCGGCGGCGGTGGAGGAGAAGACGGAGTTCGATGTGGTGATTGATGATGTTCCGAGTAACGCGAGGATTGCGACGATTAAAGCGGTTAGAGGTTTGACAAGCCTTGCGCTTAAGGAGGCGAAGGAGCTGATTGAAGGACTTCCGAAGAAGTTTAAGGAAGGTGTGTCGAGAGATGAAGCTGAAGATGCGAAGAAGCAGCTTGAAGAAGCTGGAGCTAAGGTTTCGATTGTTTAGATCTCGAATTTGTGGTAAGCTTTTTGTTCTTCATTTTTTGTAGTTGAATCTCATTGTGCTATGCATTCATAACGTAAATTAATCTCGATATCATGTTCGTTTCATCTGTTTAATCTGATGATGTTAGAACTTCTGTTGATTGATTCATTTGCTGGTTATATGATCATGATGTGTTGATTAGAAGATGTTTGCACTTTAGCAACATCTGTAAGTTGTTTTCAATGAATTCATTTCTTGAATCAATCTCGATATGGTGTTGCTTTTGTCTGTTTAATCTGATAATGTTAGAACTTCTGTTGATTGATTCAATTGAAGCTATTGCTAGTTCTGTAATTCTCTGAAGGTGTTATATGAACATGATGAATTAATTAGAAGATGTTGTTTGCACTTTAGCAACATCTGTAAGTTGTTTTCAATGCTAATCTTCAAATCGTGTTTTATGAATTCATTTCGTGAATCAATCTTGATATCGTGTTGCTTTCGTCTGTTTAATCTGATGATGTTAGAACTTCTGTTGATTGATTTATTTGAAGCTTTTGCTAGTTCTGTAATTCTCTGACGGTGTTAAATGAACATGATGTGTTGATTTAGAAGATGTTGCTTGCACTTTACGAACATCTGTAGGTTGTTTTCAATGCTAATCTTCAACTCGTAAAACGGCGATAATAAGATCAGTAATCACTAAGGAATTCAAACGTCAAAGTGTGATCCTATAGGTTTGTACAAAATGATGCATAGGGGAGTGCTTTTAATAATTTTAGGAGAGCAATTTACAGATCTATGTGCAGGTTTTTATGTCGTCGATGATGAATTGGATGTTTTAGGATCATTACAATAGCTTCTTTTAAGTTGATAGTAGTGAATTACTGGGATAGTCTTCTTGCAAACTCGTTCGACATGATTTTGTGTATATATGCGATTACAAGTTATTTTGTTTGATGCATGTAGAATGTTACAAAGTTAAGGATTTGATATATAAGAAAGTGTTACTAGCAAAACTACACATACCCTAAGTTGAATTTAAGTTCTGTTATTAAGGAGGAAGACGAATTCTTGTTATTATTACACAATGCCTGGCAAAACAGGTGGTCGGGTCGGGTGGGGTAATACTGTAATAGGACAGGTTCAGGTCAGAACGCGTCGTTTTAAACCATGGTCATTTTGGTTTGGTTTGGGTCAGAATGGGTTGTGACCAAAATATGTTCGGGTCAAGAACAAATCGTTTTAGAAAAAAGAATCGAATGACTAAGACTATCAAAAGATGGTCATAAATTGTTATAAAGTTCATCCCTACTTCTGAAAATTACTACATAATTCATTGCAGCTTATTACAACTGTGTGTTGCAACTTTTCGAATATCAATGAAAATTAATACATTTGCCAAAACCTTTAAATTGAGAATCGGTGAAAGGTTGTGTTTTTAGTGGAATTCTTAAAAATCGATCATTGAACTAACTCAATTTATAAGTTGCATAGAAGAAGATGAAATTGGCATGTCATTACCAGTTACTTTGAATCTGAAAGAATGCACTTTGACTTATAAGGTCAAATTTAGAATTCGCATATCTTCAGAAATTAATCACAAACATTTCTAAAACTAGATTAAATGTTTTATAATAACATAATTCGTATTCATTATATTAAACTTAAGAGTTGATCATGACACAAACACACATGTGGATGATGGATGGACAATTTTTTTTCTACTTCTGTGTTAAGACTTTTGAAGTCAGACCTATACTTCTCTAATTCCAAACTGAGATGACATTTTTCAACAAAAAAACTATATATTCTGAATATGGAGATATAACAAGGTTCACATAATTCATTTCCAATCTGAATCCTATAAAAAACATGTTTAAGCAAGGTTTACACAATTCATTAAAAATTGTGTTTATTTGACCTTAAGTGTTAGAAAAAGAATTCACACATACCTAAAAAACTATAAAAAGCATACTTGAACACTTATGGTTAAAAACCTTCATTTCATACCAAGTTCTTGATTTTCTCTCAAAATTGATCAATTCATTGTTGTAAATTTGGGCATTATTGCACCCAAACATGATCTTAATGACGAAGGAGAAGAGTCAATTTCGGGTCTTTGCAATCCTAGAGAAAACTAGTCTACTTGAGATGAGTTGAAGTTCATTACGACAAATAATAATTCACCTAGTTTAATTCGTGCGCCTATTTTGATGGCCCATCCTGACCCGTTATTTTGTTTTCTTTTTGGCCGTTTAGATTTTAGACCCCTTAAAAATAATACCTAGCTCAAAAGAACCCAGAAGCATACATTGAAAGTCCAAAACAACCCAACTTTAAGGAGTGTGTTGATTGCCTACATGGGAAACATATTAGTCTATGGTTACAAACGACATAATGGCAATCATCATCCATTCTTCAAGAAGTGATGATTTGGTTAAATTTTGTTTTCCAAATGTGTTGATTTGGGTTTATTATAACCATATGGGCCAAAATGTGCGAGTTTTATGGAACTTTATAACTTAAAACGAGCTTAAATGGGTCAGCACCACCAACAATCTTTGTCACGCTACACCACTTAACGTCCCTACTAGTTGTTATGAACAAATATAATGGATGAATAGTGTTTGTTCTTTAAAATTCTAAAGTGACACGTTACAACCCGAGTTTATTTTGGTGAGAATTCATTTTAACCCAAACCAAATGTTTACTTTTTTAAAATGATTGTTTTTGACTAGTCTCATTCCACAGTCCAAGCTGGCAATTTTACCAATCTTAGTCACACTCCTAGAGTCCTAATGTGTTCAATGTTTGTTGGGGGTAATAAAAATGAAGATACTCGAAAGCATGCCAATGGTCATAATCAATATGTTAAATTTGACTTTTCAAGATATGAAGATTAAGATGATGAAAAAAATGCTTGTAGTTATGATGAAACATATGCACAAAGTAATCATTATCCTTTAGGGTGTTGGATTTTTTTGCAATGAGTTTTTTAAAAGCGAACATATTGATAGTAATTTTGTCAACATTGTAAACAAGCAAAACTACTCGATATCGACACGCTAAAAGCTCGACTCAATCCGAGCTTAAATGATTAAGCGCTCGTGAGGTTATTTAGTACACGAGCTTGAGCCTAAGTTTCACATGTCAAGCTCGACTAGCCTTGTACGCCTAAACAAGTTAAGTATTTATATAATTTTTAATTATTTACTAGATTTAATATATATTTACATAACAATAATAATTCAAATATATAAATTATGATAAAATAATTATATACCATGTTATATATAAAAGTATAATGTTAAATATATATTAAAATAACTACAAAGAAGTATAAATAAATAATTATTGAATATAAGCTATTGTGCTCGAGCTTGAAAAATTAAGACAAAATTACAGAACCGTCCTTTAAGTTTATATAAAGTTACAAGTATCATTTTTTATCTTTAAGAAGTACTTTAAACATCCTTTATATTAACATTTTATAACAGATTTTACCCTTTAAAATAATTGTCTTTAAGTTTTTCCTGTAGGGCAATTTTGTATTTTTACCTATAAAAGACTACTAGTATAGCTTTTTTCAAACATAAAGAACATATTTTTCATTTTTTTTCTCTTTTATTTAATTTATGTAATTTTACAACTATACATATGCATGCGATTTTTTATATAACATTATATATATATATATATATATATATAAGTATTTTCATCTATGTATTATACATAAATATAAATTATATTATTTAATTATCTATCTAATTTAAAATACGTGTATGAAACAATAATATATATACGTGAATGAATATAATTAAATAATTATATGGGCATGAATATAATTAAATAATTATATGGGCATGAATATAATAAATATATATAATTATTTATATATATTATGCTTATATATAATACTGTGGATGAAAACAATAATATATATTTATTTTCATCGACGTTTTACATATATATATAATTTATTTAACTCTAAACATCATTGTACTATTTGAAAATAATTAAAGAAGATATATGATGTTATAACAAATTCATATGTATAGGTATAATTACGAAAATACATAAATTAAGTTAAAAATGACAAACGGCAGAAATCATCCCATATGTTTAAAAGAAAATTACATTAATAGTCATTTAGAGGTAAAAAGACTAAATTTCTTTGAGTTAACATAAACAATTAATGATAGCTAGCTTAAGGACATAAAGGATGTTTAGAATATTTTTTAAAGATAAATGATGACACATGTAATTTTATATAAACTTAAAAGACGTTTTCATTAATTTTGTTAAAATTTAATTATGAGTCAAGGTTGAGATTTAAAAATAAAATTTTAAATGTGTTGAGTTAAACTCAAGTTTTTTCGAATTAAACAAACTGAACTCGAGTTTGAAAAACTATTTGGCTCCGCTCGGCTCTTACACACATTCTTTTCCATTAGATAGATGGCCAAACAATTTGGTGATAAGGTTGGAAATAATTTTAAATTAACTTTTAAAGAGAATTAAAACATGTGATTAAGAAGTACGATGTAAAGGTAATTGACATGCAATGCAACACGACAAACACTAAGGCGTTGTATGTGACGTCTTGTTAAGACATCAAACCTCTACTATCCCCTTCATCGCCGCAATTATCAACACGTCGTAAAAACATATATAATTGTAAGCCAACTGCAACCCAATATGTTTTGATCTGAACCCATTTTAATTGTCTTTAAAGAAATCATTTCCGAGCCGAATATGTTTGACAATCTACGTGTTGTCACTCGTTATTGATATGAATGAATCGAACTTTACCTAATGGAATTTCTATCTTTTCTTCGTTATGGTCTAAACATACAAGTCTAAAAACAGTCATCCATGATAAACCTAAATCAAAGGACAATATACTTTATTAAGCACGAAAGCTGAAATTTCAACACACACATAGAACGATCAACGTAAAATAGCATGTGGCTAACCTTGTTTTGTTTCATTTACTACTAATATTATTTCGGTCAAACGAAAACATAAAGATTTACGCATGAAAAAAATATGTTTTAACTTAAAACACACAATTCGATAACCATATTCAAATCACTTCTCTCATCTAAAATCATCACACAAATCAACCATCTGTTACTCAGACGGAGCCTAACATGCAACAAGTGCACCCGAACATTAATCTCTCCAATCTTATGTTAACGTGTTTTATTCTTAACAGAAACAACATACGTTAACATCATCTAAACTGTAAATCTTAACCCTAAACTACCCAAAATACCCCTCTAGTAATTAATCTACCACTAACCAAGTGATTGAATACCATTAAATGAAACCCTACCAAAACCCAAATTATCAACTCTATACAACTCTAACCACACCCTCTCAGCTTCAAACCTTGCACTATACTTACTACTTTCTCCTTCATCTTCTTCAATAGATATAACTTTCCCAAAATCCCCATTCTCCCCCTCATCTTTCCCCAAATTCTGCATTCTACCCTCATCTTCCAACTTCTTTCTTTTCTTCTTCTTCTTACTCAAATGCCCCAAACACCTCCTCCCCATCATCCATGGAACCTTGAGGAATGCAAGTGTGAACAAGTTCACGACCGCGCATGGGCAGCAACACACCGCGACACAGTCAGCAATCACCCACGCGGTGCAAGATTGGCACGCCTTCCCCGAGCACGCCACACCCTCGTCTTCTACGTGGCTCGAACCACGTCTTTTGGTGATTCGGGCAGCGGCTTCGGATGGGCCGGGTTGTGTTTCACGTCCCATTTGAAAATTGAAATGATGTTGAGGTCAATTCAATTATTCAATGATTCATTCAACCTTAACAAAGGACAAAGGGTTGCATTGTATTATTAGTTGTTTGTTGCTGTGTTGGGATCATGTGGATCAAGGTGTGAAAAGAGGGTTATATACAACTCTTTTTTTATAGTTTTTTTTGTTTATAAATTTTATTTTATTTTTTTTCAATTTTTTTTTTGTTTTTTGGTATGCAAACGTGAGTTGATGATTCTTGGAGTTTCCAAAGGGGTAGTGAAGTGCATGTAATTTAATGATGTGGGACTTAAAGTGTATACTAGAAATGGAAGGGGTAAGAACCCATTAGCACGCCTCCTTGGCGTACGTTAGCACCACGCACCCTTCTTAATCACATGTCATTATTACGTTAAACAATTGATTGAATATCGGTTAATTGAATCACTAACGAATTACTAGTCATTCGATCATCTTCATTGCTCGTGCGCGAAATTTAATACACCCTTAAAAGAAAACTCACATTAGGTGAGAAAACCCTCTGACCCATCTCGAATCCTTTTTTTTGTCAAATGTGGGATTTGAAACCTATAATATCCAGTGAGATCTTGAGTTATATCATCTTAACTAGTTAAGCTAAAAATCAATGGTAGCATAAATTTATATTTGAGCTTATAATAGTTAAGCATGTTGGAATCAAATTTCGCTTAATAGTACCTTTTTAAAAGATAATTAGTTGTGTTGTATGACGTCGTTTCTAAGAGATTAAGCGTTTAACTTTTAACGTAGACAAATTATGTAAATTTAAAAGTGAATTATATGTGAGTGAGTTTGATTGTTAAGAAATAGGTTTGAGTTAGGAAATTTTAATCCGAGTCAGAAATTAAGTTTGTATTCAACTTATGTCAACTCATAACTCCATGGATCAAATTTCGTATGTCTTTTTGGTAAATCTAAATAATGATTTAATAGCAATACTAAGTTATATAGGTTTCAAATACGAAAAAAGTATGAAACTACTAATATACAAGAAAATTCATAGATGGAATATATTTGAGTGAGTCAACGAACGAGCTACATTCAACTCTAACTCGACTCAAATGTTTATACGATTCAATTAGCTTTGAACACAACAACTTAAATTTAACTACGAGTGCTTTTTTAATGAGTTAATTAAGATCAAATAGTGAATTGTGAATGGTCATCTATAGCAAAAGCACAATGATAATGGTTAGAGTTATTTGCTCAAATATAATTAAGTCTTTTTGATAAATATTTTAACAAGTAGAATGGTTATTATTTATATGACTGCTTATAAAAAGGTAGGTATTCCAATAAATACAAATATAAGGGATTTAATAATCATGACACAAATCTTCTAAAAGGATAATAATTTTTTGTGATATTGATGAAAATTTAACATAATTTCATTTTAAAATATAGAAGGGTGAATTATAACATGACATGAATTCTATACAAAATAAACAAGTTTTGAGTTGTTTAGCCACATATTTAAGTGGGCATGTTTAATTCAAGAGTGGTGATGAAATTGTTCTAAATTAAACAAGTCCCAATTTAATATTACATGAATTTTTCTTAGAAACTCCATAATTATAAGTTTAATGTGATTACGATCATTTGTGACAAATCAATTCGTTTATGTTTTGTTTAACTCAATTATTACTTAATTACAACGCTAACCTGTATTGACTTGTTAGTCGTTCAACATATTCTAATAAACAAAATATATGACTCGAGTTATTTTTAACACTAGAAAACATAAGTCATGTTTGAAAACATTAACCAACACAATGCCACTCGTGATTATGGTTCAAAATGAAGGCATATGAAAAGAGGCCAACAATGTGCCATGGTAAGCTTTTTCTTAAACATTATGCATTTGTTTTTTACTCAAAGTAAAAAATTCTTACCATATATACACATATGTATATTTATAGACACACATATATTCACACCACATTATCATGCTATCCATTAACTTTTAACACCTTTTAAATGTATGAAAAGTCCCACATGTAAGCTTCTCCTAACTATTCTCTTAATAATAATAATAATAACAATAACAATAATAATAATAATAATAACAATAACAATAATAATAATAATAATAATAATAACAATAACAATAATAATAACAATAACAACAACAACGAAGACAACAATATCGATAACGATAACGATATTGATGACGATGACGATATCGATGACGATGACGATGACGATGACGATGACGATGACGATGACGATGACGATGACGATGACGATGACGATGACGATGACGATGACGATGACGATGACGATGACGATGACGATGACGATGACGATGACGATGACGATGACGATGACGATGACGATGACGATGACGATGACGATGACGATGACGATGACGATGACGATGACGATGACGATGACGATGACGATGACGATGACGATGACGATGACGATGACGACAATAACGATAATAATCATAACGATAATAATCATAACGATAATAACAATAACAATAATAACAATAACAATAACAATAATAATAATAATAACAATAATAATAATAATAACAATAAATAAATAATTAAATAAATAAGTATTATTCTATTTGAATACTTAACTATAATTACTAAATATTATATAATAATGATGATAATAATAATCCATATCTATATCATTTATTATTTATTACTATCTATAAAATATCTTTTTAAGACTATTATAATTTTGTAACCATTTTAAGATAACATATAAAGGATTGGAAGCTTTAATCTTTAGTATTATAAGAAATCTTTCTATTATACTTTAACTAGCACATTGTTTTCTATTAATATATGTATATTTAATATCTAACGTCACAACAAATATTTTCATTGTTGTATCAAAACAAATCATCTTATATTATGTCAAATGTGAATTTTCTTGAAAATATTCGTTAAATTTTAATCATGTTTAACACTTATATCTACTTTAAAGTTGAGTCATTCAACTATTATTGTAAGGCTAATTAGTGTTGTAAAAATATGTTAGCTTTAACGTATGATAATAATAATAAGTTGTATATGAGATTTAAACCATAAAATAAAACAATTGATAAATTAAGTGAAATATAACAAGT
Organism: Flaveria trinervia; assembly: GCA_025506515.1. Classification (NCBI taxonomy): domain Eukaryota; kingdom Viridiplantae; phylum Streptophyta; class Magnoliopsida; order Asterales; family Asteraceae; genus Flaveria; species Flaveria trinervia. The sequence goes on along the minus strand of CM046458.1, from coordinate 65,522,512 downwards.
ATACAATTGTAAATTGTTCACTCCACCGCAACACACGAGTTACCCACTAGTCACTGTATAAACTCGCTTTAGTCAAACTGGTTCCAGCCCGATTCAAACCGATGGTATCCATTAACTTTTAACACCTTTTGAACGTATGAAAAGTTCCAGTAATCTTCTCCTAACTATTCTCTTAATAATAATAATTATTATAACTCGAAAACTAAAAGTTAATGAAAATGAAAATAGTCACTCCATTCTACACATAAGAGAGTAAAAGTTAAAAAGAAAAGCATATATAATAAAAAAGATTCGTAGTAAACAAACAAGTAAGAATTATATATTGAATCGTGGGTGAATGATAGGAATAATTATAATTAGTGGGGCCTTCGCACGTGTTTGTGAAAGTGGTGTCACAAATCACAACTTCAATTGTCCCATCTTATTCGTATCTTTGTCCTTTCTATAACTCTTCTTTTCCAATATGTGGGATATTCTTCCATCTTCATTTTCTTAAATTTATGTTAGCTTTGATCTAACTTATGATATATCAGTATTTCTTAAAAACGATTGAAAATGGAAGAGATAGAAAATATAATGTTAAATGTATAAAAATATTATTTAACTAAAAAAAAGATAAAAAATAATGATTTTTAATGTAATTATAAATATGACGATTAAGAGTGGGTTGTGAATGCTCTTAGAGATATTAAATCTTTTAATTTATCAATCGAATGCAAACTCGATAATTGATTGGGGTTTTAAATGCAAATCAACAATAAAAAACATTAAGATGATGAGTTGAATATGTATAAGACAACGTTTATGTTTTGGAACTAAAGGTTGTATGGTGTACTACAATTAATAAAAAAACGTGAATGTGGTCTTTCTACACATGATATGTAACGGGCTTGTTATGGTTGGATGATATGTAATTTTGATATGTGAAGTTTGAAGCTCGAGGTAAGTCGAGCTTGTTTTACATCAAGCATAAAATTTAGACGAGCTTGGCTTGAGCTCGTTATAACTTGACTTGATTCAAGTTTTATCGAGCCAATCATGTCAGGTCATATTGTTTTCACCATAATGTAAAACAATGGTTGTTATTATTATTATTTGAACGGAGATGAATTGCAGTTATTTGTGTGGACGTGTCGATTAATGATAAATGCCAAGTCAGCATTTATAATTGTATAGTTGTATTCATATAGTGTTGTTTTTAAGATTTAAAACGAAATTGTGAATGTAATGGCAACATTGAAATTCCAAAAAAGGAAAGGGAGTGTTTTTTTTTGTTTTTTTGTAACAAATGAATCATAGGATCCATATTCATAGTTTTGATTAGGAAAAGATGATTTATTTTGGTTGTAATATATTTAAAATATCTCTTCTTACAATATAATTTTAAAAGAGATATAAAATTATCTGAAAAGTAAAAACCCATAGAATCGATATTGGATCCGATCCAAGAAAGGGAACAAAGAAATTCTATCATAACACGTGGCAGCTTGCAAGACAACATAAAAATGTACGAACCACACCCCTCACGAAATCTCCTTGAAAACCCCAAATCCAAAAAATATAAACAGAAAATAATATTATTCATGAATTCCCACGTACAAATAAATAACTTACTATAATTTACGCCAACATTTTTTAAAGTAAAATCAGCAACGAGTAATGGTATTAACATATAAAAATAAATTGGAAAATTTGCCTTAATAAATGTGAGATAAGGGTTTTGTCTAATCTAAGTTCTAAACAAGTAGAGCCGAGTGTAACTCCGTTCTTTTGAATTCTATCTTATAAATAGGTTTGAATAAAATTTAAATTCAAGCTCGTTTATTAAATAAATTAGCCTTAGAATAAGCTCGACTTAATACAAGTTGTTTGTAAGTTAATTTCAAATAACTTCCGAGCAGATCGGCTCATTTACACTCTAATTGCACATCAAGTACGGAACCAAAGAGGTTAATGAGTACATTGAACTCCAGTCATCGGAATTCGTCTGATTTCTTTTTATAAATTTAAGTTATGTTTAAAAAAAACATGAGTTGTACATGTCGTTTTTGTCTGTATAACCAGCTCCCTTAGTGATGTTGGTAAGGCAATAATGTTTTGAACCTCACTTCATGAGTTCAAATCCGAGCCAACTCAGGTTTTAGTCCCGGAGTGCGTTACGCTAGCGGGTTTCGGCTCATGTAGCGGCACAACTATTGTCAAGTGGTAGTAGGCTCCATCGTTTCCCGAGGAACGCCAAGCCCCTCCTCTAAACTCGTGGGCCCGGTTCAGACAACGTAGCGGTCAGGGCAGGTCCTGAGGACTTTAATGCCCTGGACGAGCCCGAAAAAAAGGCCCATGGGCCCTAACGACTTAAATTATATAAACTATTTTTTTAATGAAAAGAAATGTATTAGCTATATACATAGCAATATCATAGTATTACAATGACATACCGTAATAGTTAACTAATAACTCGTCAATCTCTCATATCATTCTTGATAGCAATTTGGTTTATAACATATTCGTAGTTTATAGTCTCTAATATTTTGTTTTCGATAGCTATTATCGCCGATCCGCTAAGTATTTCTTAGGATACCGTGGATCGTAAGCAAGATTTCAAGTTTGAATAGAACAAAATTTGTGGTATAAATTAGTTTTTAGACTTTAATTACAATCGAAATTTAAATATTTTAGTGAGCTATTAGTTGAGTAATTAGGTTAGAAAAATGAGCTAAAATTTTTTAATTTAAAACATAATTGAGTTAAGTTTTTAATTGTATGATACCTTATAATTATTATTTTTTATAATTATATATATAAAAATTTGAAAACTTTTGTGCCCCCAGAACGAGTGGGCCCTGGACGGGGGGTCCATTCCGCCCCCTCCTCAGGGCCGGCAGTGGTAATGGTCAAGCATTGACGGATGATAGGTTTTTGACTTGTCGAAGATACGACCGCCACTCAAAAATGAAAGTTAAAAATGAAAGTAAAAAATGAAAGTAAAAATTGAAAGTCGCCTTTCAAAATAAAAACATGTAGTTTTTGTCTGCATAAAGTTGAACATTTTCAATAACACCCGACACTAATAACAGCAACGGACATCAGAGTTTAGGCACTAATAATGTAACCATCCTCTTCAAGCCATATCAACTAAAATTAAAATTCAAAAACGAGTTACAAACATTGAAACATAAATACCTCAAACCATCACCAGTAATCTGCAAATTAAACGCCCGTCAACCGTCGCCTTCGATCCGATGGATGAAGCTTCAAAGTTGGAGAAGATGATCATGTGATTAGATTCACACTTTCAATTTGAATCTGCAATTTATATGAAACTTCAAATGCAGACATTCAGTAATGGAGAAGATGTATGAATTTAAAAAATTGTTATATTATTATTATTATTGATTTAAAAGTGTAATTATGCCAGGTGGAGACATATTGATACTTGAATAATATTTTGTTACTTATCATCTATGGTGATTATGTCGCACAGGTGGCCGGTGGAGCCAGTGGCGGAGCTTAATCAATTTTGTAAAAATGGTGGAGGCGAAATTACTTTTTTAAAGGGGGCGAACTCGATATCTATATAAAAATTTATACTGTCGGGCTAAAATTTAACACTACGGGAGGAAAAATATGAGGGGACGGCGACCCCCCCTCCCGGCCTCTATTAAACTTCGCCCCTCCCTGGGTGGAGCTAGTTGTTGTTACATACAATTTAATTCCGTAACAAAATTAGAATCTCAACTCTTAATAATTCAAAACAAACTGTTCAAAACTTCGAAACGAAACAAGAACAAGATTAACAAACAATAATAACTTAAACAACAGAATCTCAACGAGATTCAAAATATCAAATATGATGGATACAGATATACAGACGATTAGAGTTTCATCAAGACGAGGACGGACATGAAGCGGGTAACACAAAACCTAGACTGATCAAGACGAAATCAATAATCTAACTAGTTTTTAAACTTAGCTCTATGACAACTAATAGTAATTGGGTCATAAGGTCATCAAATACATAAATGTGACATTGGTGTTTATTATTTGAATCGGACTCAGTTAAACAAAAATTAGAATCAAACTGGAATATGTTTTTCTTCAAACTTAGTTTAAACAATTTCAAATTCGAATAACATGTAAGCCGACCCAATAAACGCTCCTTAATGTGGGTAAACTTAATATGAGTGTAGATTTTTGATTTAACACAAAACACGAAATTATGTTATATTGTGAGGACATACATTGAGTTAATATAAACATAAAATTAAGCTTTACCTCCAAAAATTTCATATCTTGTATTAATTTCACTTCAAAAGTTTTATCATCTTGAATAAAATTGAAACAAATAATGAAACTTTTGGACTAAAATGAAAGAAATTATGAAGTTTTTGAAGGTAAATTGATGTTTTTAATATTTTGGAGGAAAATAATTATTTTTAACAAAATTTTTGAAGAGTAAAATAACTCATATAATTATTTTACCTTAAAAACATTCACTTACGTTAGGCACAACTTATAGTTTTGGATTGAGCATCCATGACTTTTAGATGTAACCTTTTTTTAACAACCGTTTTTTTACCACCTGACCTAACACATGTAACATCACTCTGTGATATAACAAACATCATACAATTAGACCACGAGGTTATGAGATCTTTAAATATAACTACTGCAAGATTATCATGTTATTGTTTAGTAGACCCAAAGGTAATACATCTAAATCAGAAAATACAAAGCAATGTATGAAGCATTAGTGTCCATTCAAAAGCTCTTGCAGAAGGTAATCCTTATTTGAGATACTTCATGAACCAGTTCAACATTTCCGCGTGTGCTTCCATCGCGCTTTTAACAGTATGTTCATCGTCATCCTTGTATCTCACCGTCCAACCGTGAACAACACCAGGGTATATCTTCACAAAATTATCAATCTACAAAACAAAAAAATTATAAATAACAATTGGGATTTAATCATGGTAATTCATGCAGGATGCAAAAAAAACAAAGTCTTACTGATTTTGCTGATAAAATTTCCTCAATTTTTTTGATCTTTTCAGGTGGAGAATACTCATCAATTTCAGCACCTAAGATTGCTGTTGGGACTTTTATTGCTGAATAACAAGGTTACATGCAACATCATACATGAGAATGTGTATGATGATTGTTTCTACAAGTAAAAAATATTGTAAAATTACCTTGAATGTCATCATCTGAGAGCGGACCGGGGTGTAGTATAACCGCAGCCTCGATCTCACCATACGCAGCCAGTTTCGACAGGGTCATTCCTAAATAAGATAACAATAATCTGAAATAGTTAAGTGATAACAAAACAAGTACACAAGACGATATTCACAGAGGCGAAAAGATACATGGGGCGTGTAACAGGTCAAAACACGACTATTTAAAATAACGTGTAACATATAACTTTTCTTAAAATGACATTGACCCGCGTCCTATTTAGCTATAAAACTTATAGCATAACCTATTTAACATGTAAATATAAATAAGATATAACCCAAATCGACCCATTAGTGAACTGCACCTCCCCAGCAGAAACCAGCTGCTCCAACGGCCGACGCTCCTTTGCTTTTCAAATCGGCAACTACCCTTCTCGCATCTTCACACCCTTTCCCCTACATCAAACGCGCGAATAACAAAGATTTTAGATTACGAAATTGAGAATTTAAGATCAATGCAGCTAAGAGTAAGCAATTTACTGGATGATGATTAGGGAACCAAGAAGATAGTGACATTTCAGGGACATAAGGATCTCATAGAAGAAATCAGGCACCACCACAAAGAATCCAGCTGCTGCAACTTTGTCAGCAATTTGCCTTCAATATTAACACAAAAACAACATATCTTTAACCCTTTGATCAAATTTCATCATAGAGCGCGTGCACATCAGCACGCGCGCATCATGAGAAGCTTCATACCTTAGTTTTGGAGCTTCATAGCCTACAACAAAAGTTTATAGGTAAGATGCTAATGTGGATACGTACTTATACTACCAAACAATAAGTATCATCGACTGAAACTTAGTGGCGGATTGCGTGTGTTAGAGATCATCAACAGAACTCCATCCCCGAAAATAATCTAAAAATGCAGATAAAGTAACACAGTTGGTAATTCGCTAACCAACAATTTACTGACGGAATTATTCAAATCAACCCGAATTCCAATAGAGTTTTTTAAAGGTCTGTTTGGTAGTATCTTAATAATTTTATTAGAAAACTACCTTCAAAACAATCATTATTTGGTTCACTTGATGACACTTCTTAAAATTTATATAACCTCTTAATTGGTATGTTTTAAAAACATATTGACTGATTCAGAAGATTACTTTTAATTAAGTTAGTCTCTTAATTAATTATCATAAGTTTGCCAAACAGTCTCTAACTCTTATCCGAATTTTTAAATTCGGTTATGAACCCGGTTCTCATTCAGAATTTAAGATGCAAAATCATATAAAAGTAGAGAGTATATACAGCAACAAAAAGATACCATATATATCTGCAATGAGAACAACTGCAAGTTTAGAAGCAAGTGAGCCTGCAGTGTACGACGGTAAGCCTCCGATATCGTCTATACGATCCTGCGGTCGGTGACCGGAGTCGATCTCCGGTGGGTTTTCACAGCATTGAGGGCCTGACATGATGATATATTATGCTGTAAAATGGATGGTGATTGTTGATTAACTAATCATGTAGAGAAGAAGATAGAGAATTGTGAAGATAATGATATTACAGGATCATGGATGATGATGACGACAGAGCTTACGTGAGGTGTTTTTGTTAGGTATCTTTGATAATAACGATCAAATAAGTTAGAAATTCATTAGGTAGTTGGTTAAAGTACTCATTTTATAGTTTCCACGTTGTTTGGAAAGAAATAAAATTTAGAAAACGTTATTCTTCGGTTTACTGATTTGTTTTACTACTTTACATGTTACTAGAAGAGTGTTCGCTCAATGCGGCGAGTGACATTTTATATTCGGCACGTGTTTTTAGTATTTTGTTAATGTTATAGTATTTTTATAAAAGTTTATTACGTTTTTTCTAAGCTAAAATTTTAAATACCAAATAAATGGGTTATGTATGACTATTTATATATTTACGCATTAACTTATTGTATATTACATAATAGAGATCGATTCAGCAAAAATGTTACACAAAAACGTTAAAAAAATACAGGTTACAATTGTAGTTTCAAAAAGTTTTCAAATGTGATAGATTAAAAGATATAACTAAAATCTTAAACAAAGTAAGTTTTTTATTTATTTATGGGTAGATAATGAAAATTTTTATGTGTATGTTACTAAGTGTAAGGTTATTTTATACTAATTATAAGGGTAATGTGTAAATAATGTTATAAGTACTATTTTACCCTTAAAATTAATTATATCTTATGCATTGAATTATGTACTTGTTCTTAATTTTATGGTATCTTAAAATACCCCTTCCATATCTATAACATATAATAGAAGAATGTTTTTTAAAACACTGTAAGACCCCGTTCCCGAGACGCTTACAGCTGAGTTCTCATCGCACATAAAACATATAAAAACATTTGTATTTCATAAAATCGCAACGGAAAACTAAAACAATATTTCATTTCCATGTAATGCTTATTAATACAACATTCGTTACAAAATAGTTTGTTCGCATTACAATGCAAAAACATCAATCAAAAGAATGCCATCCCAAAAGGAGCTGAGTAGCTTCACGGTGCCGTCCTCAACAATCATTTCCTGCCAACTGGAAAACATATAAAAAGTCAGCGTTGCGGAGTGAGTTCTAGTTTTATTATAAAACATATTTTACTTTCATATAAAACCATTCGTTACTTTTACATGATCACACATCATACGTACGCATAGATAATATCATTATTATCTTCTTCATTCATTCATTCGTTCATTCGTTCTATATACTTTACGTGCGCAACCGGACATCAACGTACCAATACCATGTGCTACACCCCCGGTTAGTCTTAGCTACCAGGCCGAAGTCAATAATGAACAGCTAAACGTATGCCATGGTACTAGGAGTAACCATCATGTCACACCCCAACCTTGACGGCGGAATCGTCGAGATGTGAGGGTTAAGATTGTTCACAGCCACATAACGCTATATTTAAGTGTAAATATCAAAGTTACAAGTTTCAAAAGTCATTACAAACATAAGCCACAAAACATGAAATAATCCCAATAAAACAAAATGTAGCATAACATTTATTTATTTAACTAGGTCCAAGTCCTAGTTTTATTTCCAAGCTTCAAAAGTCCACTTTAAACTTGGGGATTTCCTGAAACATGATAAAAATAAAAGTCAACTAAAAATAGTTGGTGAGTTTCCAAGGTTTTTATACATAAGATGATAAAGTTACAAGTAGCAATTCATGTCATAGGTCATAAGCAAGTAAGGTTATAGAACACATATCGTCACAACCAAACCTCGACTTGATTACAAGTATAAAAGATTGGCTAAGTGTATTTGGTTCCCATGATGAACAAGCATACGTCATCAGGAGCCGGCAATACCTCGGCTTTAGCACCAAATAGGCTTGTCAGGCCCAAAGATCTAAGACGTCGCCAGGCTAGCAATAGTTAATGATTGTAAACAAACTATGTATCTCATATAAACACTTACAATACACAAATAACCATGACATAATAATAAGATGAATTGCATGTGCTTACAAGTCTCAAACGTTTATAAGTGTACAATGTATAGATAATCATGTTTCACCCCAAAGTAGTGTGAAATAAAATAAAATGGGGCAAGGAAAACTCACGTGATAATATGTATATAATGGAGATTATTTAAGAATAGTAAACGTCGTTCCAAGATGAACGTCACAAGGCACCTAAACATATGTAATTACAAGATTTAAGTTTAATAATTGAATTATTGATTTAACGAGAGTTAAAATTTCGAGTGGAGTTTGAGGGTCTTTGTAGTCGTCTAAAAAAATGTACAAAGATATATACCATTTGTGTAATTTATTATAAAAAAAATAACATTAATTCAACGATAATAACTAGTGAAGTTTAAATATAAACTTGAATAAATATATGAAATAATCAAAATTTTAACGATAATAACTTAATAGTAATATTTGGACCAATAATAATTTGTTAATTTATCATTCAAAGTCCATTTTAATAGAAATTATCCAAGAACATCCTTTGTTAAAATTCTTTTTTTTTTTTTTAATTAATTAACTTTAGAAAAATTATAGAAAATAATTTGATGTCTTTGAAAAATATTTAGAGTTTACAAAAACCTTTTTTATATTTATTAAAAATTTTCTATAATTTATTTAAGGGCTGAAAAGCCTTTAAAAAAATGTTTGAGGGTGCCCGGGTTCGAACCCGGGACCTCTAGGTGATGATGAGAGCGTTTAACCAGTGAACCAAGGCATCCAGCCGCGGTAGATCTTGGTTTTTAAACATTAAAAACCCACATAAACAAAACCCCCAATTTCATAAGAACCCTAGTTCGAATTTGAATCAAATTAGGCGTTAAATCGATGTTGTTAATGGTAAAGATCATGGGGCTTTTGTTCCCCATGTAAAATCGAGCATGTACATGTATTTAATTACCCGATTCGAAGATGTGTTGATGATGAACAGACGAAGTTTCAACCGAAGAACAAGTCGCGACCGTGAGTGCAAATAGTTCAAGTAATCTTCAATGATATTCAAATCAAAGGTGCAGATAGCTTCGTGTGATGGTCTGGACTCAAAGCCCTCTGTCAATTTTGATCTTTGAACACAATAGGGTAGTGTTCGACTAGTGTGCAGGTCGCGATGAGGATGATGCTTAAATTCGTTGATTATGTTTGATTCAGGTGAAATTGAAAGGTGTAAACGATTGGAGATAGACAGAAGATTGATTGTACTCAGTTAATTCGATTATTATTGTGTTTTAATGACAAAACGGTCATGAGTAAAAGAGTTTCGGTTATATGATCGAATTGACTTGTAACCGATGTATAACTCGATTTTTAAGTGCATTCAAGTTCGAAGCACGTATGCGAAGCGATTCGGATAAAGTTCGGCTACGAAACAACCGTTTTTTTTATGTTTTAATCTCGCCGGACTTTGGCCGGAATGTGGCCGGAGTCGCGGCCGGAATTACGGGAATGGGCGGGGGTTTGGGTTGAAAGTTTGAAATGTTACACTTTGGCCCCTTTTAGTTTAACAGTTAACATTTCATGCTTAAAGTTCTATATTAAGTTTCCAAATTGACAAAACAACCCCCAAGCTTAAATTAAGTTTATAATTTAAATATAGTTAAGTTTATAAATCTTTATTATTAGTAATCTCATTATTACTAATACTATTATTCAATATTATTACTTATATTATATTTACTTTTATTAATATTACCTTATTATTATTATACATACCTAACATTTCATGAAACCCAATTACAATAAATAATAAACACAAACAATCACAAAAGTTTCAAAATTTGACAAAGATAACCTTTGTAAGAGTAAACGAAGTTAACTTTTAGTTAACAAAAAAAATACGAGATGTTACAGTCTCCCCAACTTGAAAGAATTTCGTCCCGAAATTAGAAAAAATGAAACTATACAAATAAGAACGGGTATTCTTCTTCATGTGCTCCTCTCGTTCCCAAGTAAATTCACGCCACACGTTTTTTTTCCCAACGAACCTTGACGATTGGGGTTGTTGTGGTTCTAGTCTTTTTCATTATGCGGTCCATGATCTCAACAGGTTTCTCGACAAAATGTAATGACTCGTCGATCTGGATGTCTTCCAGCGGAACATGCAGACTTTCGTCAGCCAAACACTTTCTCAAATTTGAGACGTGGAACACCGGATGAATTCCACTAAGGTCGGAAGGTAACTCTAGTTTATAAGCCACTTTCCCAATCCTTTTCAGGATTTTGAAAGGTCCTACAAACCTTGGAGCCAGTTTGCCCTTCTTTCCAAAGCGAACCACACCTTTCCACGGTGAGACCTTGAGAAGAACCAACTCCCCAACTTGGAATTCCAATGGCTTACGTCGCTTGTCAGCATAACTCTTTTGACGACTTCTCGCCACTTCAAGGTTCTTGCGGATAATAGAAACTTTATCGGTCGTCTCTTGTATAAGTTCAGGACCAGTGATGAAGTTTTCACCAATATCGGTCCAACAGATCGGTGAACGACATTTACGACCATAAAGTGCTTCAAACGGTGCCATCTTGATACTCGAGTGATAACTATTGTTATACGAAAATTCCGCGAGCGGTAGATGCGTATCCCAATCACCACCAAAGTCAAGAACACACAGGCGTAGCAAATCCTCCAAGGTTTGGATCGTTCGCTCGGTTTGACCATCAGTTTGAGGATGGTAAGCCGTGCTTAAGTCCAATTGAGTACCCAAGAGTTCTTGCATAGACGACCAAAAATGCGAAGTGAAACGAGCGTCACGGTCGGATATGATGTACAGAGGTATCCAGACGACTTACAATCTCATCAACGTATATACGAGCTAACTTTGATGTCTTGTAAGTGTCACGTATAGGTATAAAATGTGCCGACTTGGTCAATCGGTCAACGATCACCCATATGCTATCATGTCCTCGAGAGGTTCGGGGTAGCTTTGTTATGAAGTCCATGGATATGTGTTCCCATTTCCACATAGGGATCTCGGGTTGCTCAAGTAATCCACTTGGACGTTGATGTTCGGCTTTAACTTTCGTACATGTGAGGCACTTAGCTACATACGTCGCTATGTCTTTCTTCATTCCAGGCCACCAATATTGACCACGTAGGTCCATGTACATCTTATCGGAACCAGGATGAATAGAATAACGAGTTTGATGAGCTTCGCTCATAATAAAGGTACGAATGTTATCGCGATTTGGAACCCAAATACGATTGGCGAAGTATATCAATCCATTGGATTTTGTTTCCAATTGGGTTAGAAGGTTATGCTCCAACTCATCCTTCATTCTCCCTTCTCGTTGAACCATTTGTTGAGCCTCCAGGACGCTAGACTCGATGTCACTCTCTATTCTCAGGTTTTGTAGTAGTACGGTGGTCTCATTGACATCTAATCGAATTTCAGTATCGAACTCTCCCAAGGTGTCAAACCATTGACGTCGATCTCGAATTTCTTGAAATGAGATCATCTTGTTGTGAATCTTTCGGCTCAGTGCATCGGCCACAACGTTTGCTTTACCAGGATGGTAACGAATGTCACAATCATAGTCACTAATCAACTCCACCCAACGACGTTGTCTCATGTTGAGGTCTTTTTGATTGAAAACATGTTGAAGGCTTTTGTGATCGGTGTAGACTATACATTGCGTACCATACAGGTAGTGCCTCCAAATCTTCAAAGCAAATACAACAGCACCAAGCTCGAGATCATGAGTTGTGTAATTCACCTCGTGAACCTTCAATTGCCTCGATGCGTAAGCTATGACCTTCCCTCGTTGCATAAGAACACAACCAAGGCCTTGCTTAGATGCATCACAATACACGGTGAAATCGTCGTTTCCATCGGGTAGGGTCAATATAGGAGCATTGCACAACTTATGCTTTAACGCTTCAAAAGCTTCTTCTTGCTCGTACCCCACTCGAATGGTTTATTCTTTTGTGTCAAAGTAGTGAGCGGCTTCGCGATCCTCGAGAAATTGGCGATGAATCGCCGATAATAACCAGCAAGACCAAGAAAAGAACGAACTTCGGTAGGAGTTGTAGGAATACACCAATTCTTCACAGCTTCCACCTTCGCAGGATCAACGTGAATCCCTTGGCTATTCACCACGTGTCCTAGAAATTGAACTTCTTCGAGCCAGAAATCACACTTCGAGAACTTTGCGTACAATTGCTCTTTCTTTAACAACTCAAGAACCAATCTCAAATGCAGCTCATGATCGGTGTTGGACTTGGAATAGATAAGTATGTCATCAATAAAGACGATCACAAACTTGTCTAGATAAGGCTTGCATACTCGGTTCATGAGATCCATGAAGACAGCAGGAGCATTGGTTAAACCAAAAGGCATCACCATAAACTCATAGTGTCCATAACGAGTACGAAAAGCAGTCTTTGGAATGTCATCCTCATGAACTCGTAATTGATGATATCCAGAACGTAGATCAATTTTCGAGAATATGGCAGCTCCTTGAAGTTGATCAAACAAGTCATCGATGCGAGGAAGAGGATAACGATTCTTGATGGTAAGTTTGTTAAGCTCGCGATAATCGATGCACATACGAAACGATCCATCTTTCTTCTTCACGAAAAGAACAGGTGCACCCCAAGGCGAAGAACTAGGACGGATGAAGCCCTTCTCGGACAGCTCTTGCAGTTGACAAGAGAGTTCTTGCATTTCCGATGGTGCAAGCCGATACGGTGACTTGGCCACGGGGGTTGCTCCCGGTATTAAGTCAATTTTAAACTCGACTTCACGCACGGGAGGTAAACCACTAAGGTCATCGGGAAATACTTCAGGAAAGTCTCGTACGATAGGGACATCCTTAAGTTCTTTCCCTTTGACTTTCGTGTTGACCACATAAGCCAAGAAGGCCATATACTTCTTGTTTAAGCACTTTCGGGCTTGAGTGCAAGACATGAGTTTAAGCCCTTTAGAAGATTTTTCACCGAACACCTTCAACGTATCCCCAGAGGGTAACGGTATACGAATGCACTTCTCGAAACAAATGATCTCAGCATGGTGTTTGGCTAACCAATCCATACCAATGATGACGTCAAAACTTCCAAGTTTCATAGGGATAAGATCGATAAGAAAGTCATGCGTGTCAAGACTTAAGATGCAATCACGAACGATAACGTCAACGGTAATTGGTTCTCCATCGGCAACTTCAACAGTAAGAGGTCTTTCTAGTTTCGTATGTGGCTTAGCAAGTATGGGTTCAAACTCTAATGAAACAAAACTTTTATCGACTCCAGAATCAATAGGAATAGGCATAAGTTTTGTTAATAAGGAACATACCTGTTCAATTTTTAAGGTATTTAACAATACAGGTAGAATATGAAATGAATTCGATCACAAAATTTAAGGGTGAGTTAACGTACCATTCACCACATCGTTGTTTGCTTGTGCTTGGTTAGCGTTGATGTTGAAAGCACGTCCTCGGGCTTGTGGAACATTACCCACAAGACGAGGGCATTGTGGGCGAAAATGGCCAGGTTCCCCACAGTTGTAGCAAACACGGTTTGTGACCACAGCGGCATTGTTAGGTGCACGGTGGCAAGTCGCCACCAAATGACCATATTTACCGCACAAGGTGCAAATGCGGCATGGTTGATTCCCTGGATGATGATACCTACACGTGCTGCACATTGGTTGCGGACCAGCATAAGCCCTAGCCCCAGGCACTTGTGCCACAGGTGTAGCTGCAGGTACAAGTTGTCTTTGGGGTTGTTTGGGTGCAGCCACGGCATAGTTACGTGCCGGTGTGAACTTGCGCTTCTTGTTGTTGTTGTGGCTGTTAGACGGTTCAGCTTTGGTCTCCTTAACCGCCTCGGTAGCCGTCTTCTCCACCTTCTTTGCACCCTTCACAGACATGGTGCCCGCTCTTATATGGTTCTCGGTGAGTTGAGCGGTGATTGTAATGGCTTCTTCAAGGTTGTGGGTCGGCTACCCACCACAGCATCTTGAATTTGGGGTGGTACACCCTAATGAACTTCTCGATGTTGCGGGGAACAGTGTCGACCATATGGGGCAGTAGTATACTCAACTCATGATGCCTAGTTGAGTAGGCCAAATGATCACCATCATTTTGTTTCAAATTCCAGAACTCTTCTTCCAACTTTTGCAATTCACTTCTTGGGCAGAACTTCGCGATGGCGATGTTCTTGAACTCTTCCCACGTAAGTGCTAGAATGGCATCGGGTCCACGATTCCTCTTCTCGCTATTCCACCAGGTAAGAGCCCTTTGTTGGAACATACTAGTGGCATAACGAACCTTGAGTGCATCAGGACACTCACAATTGATAAAGGTATTCTCCATGCTTTCGAACCACTCAAGAAGGCCAGTGGCTCCTTCCTTGCCACTAAAACTAGTGGGCTTGCAAGAGCTGAAGTGTTTGAAGTGCAAGTTGATTATTCCCGTGTTGATTGTTCCCGTTTTGATTGTTGCTATTCTCTCCATGACCATTTCCATTGTTGCTAGCGTTGGTCATTAAGGTGCTATTAAGTTCAGCAACCATAGTCGGAATGACAGCAGCCATTTGTCGAGCAATCATGGCGGCTAACTTACGATCGGAACTTCCACGCTTTCCATGATGACGAGACATGCTGGAATATACAAATGAGTTAGATATGAGAATTGGAATAACAAGGATTAATGTTCAACAAGGATAAGGCAAAAAGTTGTAAGGCACATGGAATGGTTCCATTTGGTAACGCATCACCATTTGGAAACGTTGACACGTCAAGGTAAGTTGACTCACTCGCCTTAGAAATTCGTGTATGTTGACCATGGTTTATCACTCATCCCAGAAATCCCCAGGTAAGCATAACTAGTCCCGTAGGATTTATGCGATATGCTTGCCTTAGCCCGAGGGCCTTTTGCCAGGAAATCCAGAATACAGGTGTCCATGTGTCACACAAAGTTCTTAGGTTTATGAAATCAAAACCATGATGAGATTTACATAGATTAGACATAAGGTCTAAAGATTCAATTCTTAAGCATAAGTATACGATTCCACGTGTTGACGAGAATAAGATTAAGAAGTTTCATTTGTCGGGGAGAGTCAATGAGTCAAAGTTAAGTTTAGGGAGACAAGTAACAAAATTTAGACAATTACAAGGCATCCTATGCTAAGGCATCAAGTTGCACATAAAGTATAGCATTATGTAGCATGTAACAATATATATATTTCCAAGAATATAAATATTATCCTATGAGGTTCATGCATAAGCTATAGTCTAGGTCACCATTACTAATAACCTAAATCCCTATAGTTATGGGCTCTGATACCAATCTGTCACACCCCAACCTTGACGGCGGAATCGTCGAGATGTGAGGGTTAAGATTGTTCACAGCCACATAACGCTATATTTAAGTGTAAATATCAAAGTTACAAGTTTCAAAAGTCATTACAAACATAAGCCACAAAACATGAAATAATCCAAATAAAACAAAACGTAGCATAACATTTATTTATTTAACTAGGTCCAAGTCCTAGTTTTATTTCCAAGCTTCAAAAGTCCACTTTAAACTTGGGGATTTCCTGAAACATGATAAAAATAAAAGTCAACTAAAAATAGTTGGTGAGTTTCCAAGGTTTTTATACATAATGATAAAGTTACAAGTAGCAATTCATGTCATAGGTCATAAGCAAGTAAGGTTATAGAACACATATCGTCACAACCAAACCTCGACTTGATTACAAGTATAAAAGATTGGCTAAGTGTATTTGGTTCCCATGATGAACAAGCATACGTCATCAGGAGCCGGCAATACCTCGGCTTTAGCACCAAATAGGCTTGTCAGGCCCAAAGATCTAAGACGTCGCCAGGCTAGCAATAGTTAATGATTGTAAACAAACTATGTATCTCATATAAACACTTACAATACACAAATAACCATGACATAATAATAAGATGAATTGCATGTGCTTACAAGTCTCAAACGTTTATAAGTGTACAATGTATAGATAATCATGTTTCACCCCAAAGTAGTGTGAAATAAAATAAAATGGGGCAAGGAAAACTCACGTGATAATATGTATATAATGGAGATTATTTAAGAATAGTAAACGTCGTTCCAAGATGAACGTCACAAGGCACCTAAACATATGTAATTACAAGATTTAAGTTTAATAATTGAATTATTGATTTACGAGAGTTAAAATTTCGAGTGGAGTTTGAGGGTCTTTGTAGTCGTCTAAAAAAATGTACAAAGATATATACCATTTGTGTAATTTATTATAAAAAAAATAACATTAATTCAACGATAATAACTAGTGAAGTTTAAATATAAACTTGAATAAATATATGAAATAATCAAAATTTTACGATAATAACTTAATAGTAATATTGGACCAATAATAATTTATTAATTTATCATTCAAAATCCATTTTATAGAAATTATCCAAGAACATCCTTTGTTAAAATTCTTTTTTTTTAATTAATTAACTTTAGAAAAATTATAGAAAATAATTTGATGTCTTTGAAAAATATTTAGAGTTTACAAAAACCTTTTTTATATTTATTAAAAATTTTCTATAATTTATTTAAGGGCTGAAAAGCCTTTAAAAAAATGTTTGAGGGTGCCCGGTTCGAACCCGGACCTCTAGGTGGTGATGAGAGCGTTTAACCAGTGAACCAAGGCATCCAGCCGCGGTAGATCTTAGTTTTTAAACATTAAAAACCCACATAAACAAAACCCCCAATTTCATAAGAACCCTAGTTCGAATTTGAATCAAATTAGGCGTTAAATCGATGTTGTTAATGGTAAAGATCATGGGGCTTTTGTTCCCCATGTAAAATCGAGCATGTACATGTATTTAATTACCCGATTCGAAGATGTGTTGATGATGAACAGACGAAGTTTCAACCGAAGAACAAGTCGCGACCGTGAGTGCAAATAGTTCAAGTAATCTTCAATGATATTCAAATCAAAGGTGCAGATAGCTTCGTGTGATGGTCTGGACTCAAAGCCCTCTGTCAATTTTGATCTTTGAACACAATAGGGTAGTGTTCGACTAGTGTGCAGGTCGCGATGAGGATGATGCTTAAATTCGTTGATTATGTTTGATTCAGGTGAAATTGAAAGGTAAACGATTGGAGATAGACAGAAGATTGATTGTACTCAGTTAATTCGATTATTATTGTGTTTTAATGACAAAACGGTCATGAGTTAAAAGAGTTTCGGTTATATGATCGAATTGACTTGGTAACCGATGTTAACTCGATTTTTAAGTGCATTCAAGTTCGAAGCACGTATGCGAAGCGATTCGGATAAAGTTCGGCTACGAAACAACCGTTTTTTTTATGTTTTAATCTCGCCGGACTTTGGCCGGAATGTGGCCGGAGTCGCGGCCGGAATTACGGGAATGGGCGGGGGTTTGGGTTGAAAGTTTGAAATGTTACACTTTGGCCCCTTTTAGTTTAACAGTTAACATTTCATGCTTAAAGTTCTATATTAAGTTTCCAAATTGACAAAAACAACCCCCAAGCTTAAATTTAAGTTTATAATTTAAATATAGTTAAGTTTATAAATCTTTATTATTAGTAATCTCATTATTACTAATACTATTATTCAATATTATTACTTATTATTATATTTACTTTTATTAATATTAACCTTATTATTATTATACATACCTAACATTTCATGAAACCCAATTACAATAAATAATAAACACAAACAATCACAAAAGTTTCAAAATTTGACAAAGATAACCTTTGTAAGAGTAAACGAAGTTAACTTTTAGTTAACAAAAAAACGAGATGTTACACATCAGTCTTAGCACTGGGCCGAAGTCATAATGAACAGCTAAACGTATGCCACAGTACTAGGGGTAAGCGGTAGAGGCACTACACGTTTGGTCAATCACAAGAAGGACCCTGATATCCAATGTTTGCAAGACTTCTTTCATTCGTTCATTAATGCATGCATTCATCATCATATTCCTCTTTCATTATCTTTCACTTTACGTACATAATACTTCGTTCATTCATTATCATAACACGTAAAGTTATGGGAAAGATAAACATACATCATCATAAGGAACATAACACACACAGTCATCAACATCATACATGGCAACATCATACATACATAACAAGCATAAACATGCAACAACATCATCATCATGCCCGACATGCTCTCTAAGGCCTCAATCGTCATCTTACCTGCTCTTACGAAAACCTTTACATCAAAACTTACATCTGCCCTTTCTCCTGAAAGTCAGAAGTCAAACTACGCTTTCCACGTGTGCAACCGCCCTATTCGGGCGTATGGACGCCCTTTAGTCGCATGGCTCCATGCGATTGAACATCATGCTAATGGACTAATACGGATGAACATCTATGCGGATGAACATCCAGTCGTGCGAATGGACAATGCGGATGGACCTCATGCGAATGGGTCTAATGCGGATAAGCACTTATGCGACGGGACCTCCAATCGCATGACCCCCATGCGACTGGCCGTTCAATCGTGCGAATGAACCTTCAATCGTGCGAATGGTCCCCAATCGTGCGAATGGACCCCAGTCGCATCCTATTCGGCCGTATAGCCTCCATTCGGACTCTAGTCGGTCACCTAGCCCTAGCTGATGCAGAGTGCAGTTCATCCCGATTGCAGCCGAGGGTTTTCGGCCTCCAAATTCATCTAAACCCATTTTAAGCCTAAATCGACCATCCTAAACTTTAGGGATGCATACCACAACATCATTCAAGCACACACAAGCTCACAATCAAGCCACAAACGCATCATACATACACATCCCAAATGGGTCAAACACATACACATACAAAAACGGGTTGTTTTATGCTTTCCAGCCCCAAAATCGGTTGAAAACAAGTAAAAGTGGGGTCCTATAACTCACATAAACGAGCAAAATGACAAGGGCTTTGATTTGGCTTGCTACACGACGATTTTGGCGACCCGAACCAACCCGAACCGGCACTTTTCCTCTTCTTCTCTTCTTTCTCTCTTCTCTTCTTTGATGGCTGATTTTGTGAGTGTGTGGGGAGAGGGTAAGGGTTGCCCTCTCCCTTATATACTCCCACTCACCCGACTTTCTTTCGTGGGCGAGTTTGGTCCCTCGACTTTGGACTTTATTTCTTTTCTTCCTTAGTCGGCTTTAAAATAATTGAATAAATAACCGGGTGTTACAAGTCCACCCCCCTTTAAATAAGTTTCATCCCCGAAACCTGTTATTCTTCGAACAATCGTGGATAATGCTGTCTCATTTCTTCCTCAGTCTCCCATGTTGACTCGGATCCCTTCCTGTGCTTCCACTGTACACGCACAAGAGGAACCACTTTATTTCGCAGCCTCTTCTCTTTACGATCAATGATTGGCACTGGTTGATCTACACAATTGAGCCTTTCGTCTACTTCGATATCTTCCAGTGGGACAATCATATCTTCATCAGCTAAGCACTTCCTTAGATGAGATACATGGAATGTCGGTGAATTCCACTTAACTCATCCGGTAACTCCAGTCTATAGGCCACCTCTCCTACTCGAGCGATGATTCGGAAAGGGCCTATATACCTTGGGTTCAACTTACCTCGCTTCCTGAATCGGATGATACCCTTCCAGGGTGAGACCTTCAACATAACCCGGTCACCCACCTGGAACTCAATCGGCCTGCGTCTTTTATCAGCATACGACTTCTGTCTATCTTTGGCTGCCTTCATAAAGGCTTTAACCTTCTCAAGCTTCTCCGTCGTAGCCTCGATTACCTCGACGCTCCCCAATTCCTTCTGACCAATATCACCCCAACAAACGGGTGTTCTGCATCGCCTACCGTATAACATTTCGTATGGTGGCATGCCAATGCTAGCATGATAGCTATTGTTGTACGAGAATTCAGCTAACGGTAGGTGGTCATCCCAACTTCCCCCAAAATCAATCACACATGCCCGAAGCATGTCTTCCAATGTCTGAATGGTCCTTTCTAACTGACCATCAGTTTGGGGATGATAAGTCGTGCTAATATATACACACCACTCCTCAAATTATTATTTCATACACAATGGTTTGTTGTTATATTAACCAGCCTAGGAATTTTCAGTTAGTTTTTAATTAAAATAAAATATATATACTTTTTTCATTATTTCAACACTAGACGCCAAGACGTGATACACCATGTTGTAGTCATTTTATCTAAACTGATCATAGTGCATAACTTTTTGGCCCAATATACGACCCATTTAAGAAAGGTGCGTGAACCATATTTGGCCCTATAAAAGCCCATCAGAAATCTATAAAAACCTACATTAACCTATCTTCTTCACCTAATTAAAATTTAAAACACAAACCCTAGGTTCTCTGTGTTTACGCAGCCGCTTGAGCTTTGTAAATTACTTCTCTCTAATCCTTAATTATTATTATTATTTTTTAAATTTGTTCGTCTGATTTCTTCTTCGTCATCATTATCATCTTGTTAATGGTATAAATTTGATGTTTTCGATTTGTAATTTGGCGAAGATGATCGATGCTTAATATTCTGACACCTCTTGTATGAGAACAGCCTTCAAAAGCTGTTGTTTGAGCACATAAAGCAACACTCTGAGCCTTATTTCTGATTTATTGTTAGATCCAATTATGTTTTGATTTGGTAGATTCGTGTTTAAGATTAAAATTGTTTTGATTTTTGATTTGTTTATCGATCAGAAATTCAGGCAACCACCTTTTGTAAATGATTAGAGAGGTAGGTGTTGTTCTGATCGTAAATTGATTTCTTTTGCTCTTCAGATTGGTTGAGATTAATCGTCTATGAAGCTGGTCTAGTAAGCATAAGAACATTTTGATTTATGATTTTTTTGCAAAATATTTAACTGTTGTTTCTTTTACATTAAAGAGACGTGATAAACTGTTATATAATTTTGAATATCAAACTTTTTAAAAATAAACCTTAGAGCTTATGAGCATTGCTCATGAGTTTTGGAACCACAACACCAAAAAAAGTGGATGATTCAATTTTAAAACCAATTTGGTTTTATCCACAAAACCTAGCAGTTCATGATTGAATTTTAAAAATTGGAACTTTTAACATTCGATCTCAAACAAAAAGATCAAGCTTTCCTTAACCAGGATTACACCAAGTATCATCTCTAACAATAAACTTGAACAAATGCTTAAAATTTTGAAACCAAATATAATATATTTTTTTGGATAGAGATAGTAATTTTGTCAAAAATACAAGTTTTAAAATGTAAAAATAAGTGTATCAAATTTAAAATGGATAAAATAGGGATTTAATTAAAATTTTAGGACATTTTATGGGTAATATAGTAAATTTATTTATTAAATCTTATAAAATTGTATTTTTCATTATTTCATAAACATTATTAATATATTATTTAATAATATGATATAATTTAATTCACTTTATTAAATATTATTTTATTTATGATACTATAAATTGACCATTTAAATTTATATTTACTATTTATATTTTTATAACTAAATAATAATTTAATAAAGTATATTATTTTATTTAAATATTTAAATATATAACTTATATAAATCTTCATATTTATATAATATATATGTGTGCGTGTGCGTGTATATATATGTATATATATATGTATATCTATTCAAAATGTAGTTGTTTATTCAATATGCATGAATGATAAAATTTATTAAATTTTATTATTTGATTGAGCAGAATGACTACTGAATAGATGTTTTTATGATTCTCCCTATACATCAGATGCTTATATGCAATCTATCCTATAACTAAAACAGTTTCAAGTTGAGGAGTTTGATGGATTACAAAAAGTTAACAATTGTTAGTCAAATTTTAAAGGCACATACGAGTGCTTATAAAAGATCTAAAATATGAGACACCTTCATACTAGAAGAATGTGATATAAAAATATAAGGTTCTTAAAAGGTACTGGGTTGCCTGATAGATGGAGGGATGTTCTTAATTCTCCATTAATGATTGCTTGAAGTTATTCATCGTGTATTCATATGAGTTCTCATTGAAGTGGTACTTGGTTTTTTATTACATATTATCGGGAATCATAGAATTTAAACTATGTCAAATCGATCATTTGATTATGTAGTTGTATGTTTGGCTATATTTAAAGGATTTTTCTTATTCAGATGAATTACCAGCAGCTCACAACAGGACTTTAGTCTTTTTTGAGCTCTACTCTTTACTACTAATTTGTTTGTGTTTGATTTTTATATTATTATAATCAGGATTGTGGTATTTGTAAAAATTAGTAACGTAAACCAGTATTGTGTTATAAATTATTACTGCCGTCGCATTGGCGGATTTTCTACTAGTCACATATAAAACAACACTAAAATGGCAGGTCAAGGGTTTCAAATAAAATACAAAATGAATTGTCATCTTTCATCCACAAATAACATACAAACAAAGAAGAAAACCTTTTTTTTACTATTGTTGCAGAGAAGATATGATGGAGACAAATAAAACAAATGAAGATTTGGTTTTGGCTTAAAGTCTTCAAAGAGATCAAGGCATGGGTAACCTCTTGTGAGTATTGATTGATGATGATAAGCATAAATCTTGGAACTGTAAAGGGTGGGAAAAGAAAAAGAAGGGAAAACAACCATTAGAAGAAGATAGCAATCAATAATAGATCTCTATGTATAAAGTGTTACTGTAGTTGATACTCAATATATTGAATTTAGAGAAAGAGATAAAGAAATTAATGTAGATGTAAAACAGAAAATATTTTTATGTAATAAAGATGGAGAAAGAGATAAAGAGGCTAATATGAATGTTCTAAGAGAATTAACCTTGATTTTTAAAAATGTATGCTTGATACTATATGTTGTTCAGATGCATGAAAGGTTCTGTACTTCTGTTAAAACATAGGTGACAACCGTGACATCATATAAAAACCTTGTGTAGACTATTTGCAGACATCACTTTGGAAACTTTGAGTTTGGTTTTTGACATCCTATAAAAGAATTTAAATTTGTAACATTTGATCAAATACTTGTGCTATGTGAGACACCAATATATATTGGTCAAGAGTAATACCTTTGAAACATCAAGGTCAAAGCGTTGTATCTTGAGACCCTGACTGATTTGGGAAAGTAACCAGAAACAAACTCAAGGGAAAAGTCGAATAATAAGTTTTTTGGTCTAGTAACAAATAGTTGAGAGTTAAAATCTTGTAAGAGTATATGTTATCTGTTAAGTAGTTACTCGTAGGATGTGTATGCTCGTTAGTTCTATAAAGACATCTATTTAATTTTTTGGGTATATATATTTTTCCCAAAACTCTAATTTTAATGTGACTAGTGTTTGTATTCTTGATGCTCGTTGCACGTCTTAAATACGGGTAAAATGAGGCTTAGACAAATGCACATGTTTGTAATATTACGTTTACATCATCATAGCCACAACACGTGATGGTTAGAAGGTGGCTCAGTACCAATGTTGGGTTGCGGCTGCATACCGAAAACGATTGCCAAACCAAGACAACCAACACCACTTTTTGTCTCATCACAGCCCTAGATCAACCAAAACGAAGTCGCAGATGATCATGTCCCCATCATCATTGACATCAAGAGGATCATATTACCAACCAACATGACATAAACATCAATAGCCATATTTTGTCTCATCACAACCATAAATCAACGAAAATGAAGAATCCTAGATGATCACATCCCCATCATCATTGACATCAATAGGATAAGATTACCAACCAACACGACATTGACATCAATAACAAAAAAACGTTACAGACAAGCGAGGTCAGCAAAGGTGGTTGTAGCACCACAATCGCTACCTGTAACCAGCCAGCACCGGATCAAATCAATCAAAACACCATTGATACCAGTAATAGAAAAACCCTAAAAATATATTTAAAGCCACAGAGAAACGCAAGGACGACGAAGGCGACAAACTTCACCATAATTGCCACCTTTAATCGCCAACAACCAAGCGGAGGGATGGACCATGCAAGAACCTGCGCAAGTGAAAGCCCGCCGTTCAACCACCGGAAATGGCGGTGATGAACCACCGAAGGTTAGTAAGGATATGAAACACAAATAAAAGAAACGGGCCACCAATGGCAGCGACACATGCCACCACTGCTGCAAGAGCATACGGAGGTGAAAAGTCGCCAACAATCACTAACGCTTGCAGCGACTAACCACCATCCATTTCTTTCTCTCTTTACAAGAAACCATGAGTATCACCAACCACTCGAGGATTACTTGTTACCAGTAATTTGCACTTTATACCATAAAACTCTTTTATATCCTTGTGTTTAGTTCTTGAAAACATTCCAAATTTGCATTGATAACTCCAAACATTTTTCTAAAGCAAAACCTTTGACAACCAAAATCTAAACTAAAACTTAACTTAATCATATTTTGGGTTATCTACAAAATAATCTTCTAATAGGATGTTGAGAGCTTTTTCATGATCACATAATATGTACTTCTCTAACTTAGTTGTCTTGTTTTTAACTTCAATTGTCGACAATATTGGTGAAATTGAAACTATTTGAAATGCTTTCACTTAATCCGAACAAATCGTGTGGAAGAAATAGTTTACAATTTATTGTGTTGAAAAACAAAACGTTTGAAAACACGTTATAAGATATGAGAAAATACAAATTTGTATTTGAGATTGGTGCAAAAAATGGAATGTAAATAAGTATATCACGTTTAATTATTTCTTTAAATAATCAATTGTTCATTGAACATTTAACGATAGTAAAAAATTTAAACGTTGCTCGTGTTGGAGGAGTCTAAAACACCACCCGATTTTGACAAGCTAATCTAGTGGTGACGGTGTTGCCAATCGACCAAGGTACTCAAGATGGTTTTCAGAGGGTGTCCTGAGGCTATTTTTTAAACCGTTTAAAATCACAAAACTCATAAATAAACTTGAGTAAAGATTCTTCTTTTCATATCATCGTCTTTTAGATTTAATTTTTAAATTTAGAAAATTTATTATAATAATTTTAACATCATATTATTAAATTAAATTTAATAATTTTGTTCAAATATCACATAATAAAAATAAAACTATTTAAATATATATATTTTTTCAAAAATAAATTCAATTTTGTCTATAGTTTACAAACCCAAATAACAAGCTAGATCATTCCCCTTGTTCAAGCTTTCAGTCAATTGCTTCCATGGATGATGCTTCAACCTCTTCTTTCCCCGTTCGCTACAAGAATTTCTCTGTCAATATAAAGGTTATTCGTCTCTCTACCTTCGTAAGATCTTTGTTCATTTTGTGCTTTTATCCTTTGTGCTTGAAATCCCTCTTTTGATCGACTGAATGTGTGCTTAATGAAGTTGGATATACTCAATTTCAACATAGAAATGTTGAATGGTTCATTTGGGTTTATGGGTTTTCATCTGTTGTTAATAAAGACATAAAATTTTTTGATCGTTCGTTGATATGGATGACCATTTTCGCTTATGCCCACCAACTGTTTGTTTAAATGTCTCTACTGTAATTCGTGATGCAAAATTAGATGGCTATAAGTTCAAGATTCTGTTTGTAGCATTTGGGTTTGCAGAAGATCAGTTGATGTTGTGAAATCCATTATCAAGATTGAACTTTAATAACTAGACTCCTTGTGTTCTCAATTTCGATATGCATTTGAGGGCTTTTCTTAGATTGATTACTCGCAGAACTTCATGAATTCTGATGAAAAGAGTTCTCAAAAGTACATTTTATGATACAATCCTTGTCCCTTCTATATGATAGAAAGGGATCCCGTTGATACCGGATCGATCTAATCCCAATTTGTCTATGAAGAGCGGATCTGGTTGTATTAGTATCTATAATTGATTTCTTTTGTGTGATGCTAAATGATAGGACCTCGTTGGTTAGTTCTGTAAGATCTTGTGTATTGGAATCCATGGTTATGGAGCTGAATCTATTAGTATGGAACATTTTCTTTTTCAAGTGAAATCCCCTAGTATATGAAAGAGTGAAAAAGTGCTTTCCTTGTTGTGGAATAAGAAACATGACTTTGACTTGTGAAGAAAACTACAACATATAAACAAATCGGTGTTATGTTCGCAATGAAATGTGTATCCTTTTTCTTGAAGGAAAAAGTCGAAGTACTATATTGTGTTTTGCTTTTGCACAGTAACTATTGTGCATATTTCACTAGTTGATCATAATAGCTAACAATTTTCTTGGCAGGAAAATAAAATTGATATTGTCATTTGTAGCTATGATGATCAGTTCTTGGTGAGTTCTTGCTTCTTTCGCCTTTTTCGTCCATTCAAAATGATCTTGTTCGATGTATATGTTAGTTTTTCAACACTGCAGGTTGTTGCTACTCAAATTGGGACTATGGGTACCATGATGCATGCAAGGTAGTATAAAGTCGGTTTTAAATCTTGATTCTTACAACTGATTTTTTGTATGCTTGTATATCAAGCTATTGATCCTCCAAGAATCAAGATTCTGTACTGCAATTTTTAATAAAAAGTTTTGAATTTTTTTCCTTGTTTTAACAGGAAGGAGGAAGGGATGCTAAATAATCCAACTTATAACGTATCTGTTATATTTGGCAAACGAGATGAGGTAAGCTGTCTTATGAAGTCAATACTACTGAGGCTCTCTCTATTTCGTCGTATTTGTTTTGATCACTGACACGTTTGCAGCCGATGCTAGTGGCGTGTGCTCGCCAGCTTATCGAACATATAAGGTCTGTTTCTGTACATATCTAAAAAAAGCATACCAGCGTTGTTATTATGTTTGGTTAACCACTTTTGGCTTGTTTTCAGTAACTCTGGTTCTTCAAAACCCTTGACACTCTCACTTGGTCTCAAGGATCATTCTATGGTAGTTATCTGATTCTGGTTACAAAGTAGATTTCTTTTAGCGGAAAACTTTAAGATTAGTAATTAGAATCTGTTGATTGATTCTTCAGGAGATACTTAAGGGAATTGTTTCTGCTGTTATTGAGAACCGATTGTGGTAAACGATTGCAACCTATTTAAAGGATACTCAAGATTGGTTTTCATCGACATTCAAAGATAGATGTTACACATAGGTGGGAAAATGATGCGATTCCTATAATCTGTGTTTTGTGATTATATGTAAGTGATTCTTGAAATGATTTTGTACAACTGAATATGATGATGTTTGGAGCAAATCGCTCGGATTCAAGAACCATTTATCTGGATTATCAAAGTATGTTTTTTCCCATTAAAATTTTAAACACAGTGTACATTAGCAGTAGATCTTCAACTTCCACAAGAACTAGACAATCATCTTTGTCTTTAACTATTAAAACTTGGGGGAAATTCATCTAACTAATATGATGTATATTAAGAATTGCTACTCACAATTTCCTGTGTTCCCCTTCAGTGAAGATGGAATGTACTAGAAATTGAGGTAAACAAAAAAAATGAATAGACCTATTTTTTTATGTAGAACAGATTTGTAATAATGTGGACCACGATTTCTAGCGTTTTTCAAAAACATTTGCTTGCAATTTGTGGATAGGTCAAAGAGTACGCCCACTAGGTAAAACGATACGTCTGCTAAAGCCTTCATACTATTACTAAAGTACGCTGAACACATCTAATCTTGCTTGAAAGCGGAGTGGAATCAAGAAACTTGTATGCCTTGAATCTAGCTTGCTATTTTTGCACTTATCTTAGGAGATAGTAAGCAAGACCTGATACGTTAATTTCTTATTTTAATAAATTTAGACAAAGTCTTATTGCGTTTTGGAAGTGTGACACTTGGATGTTTTTTGAACAATTCTTAGGTATTCCATGATAAATATTGTAGCGGAATCTGGTTTTGCTCCTTAAGATTTGACAAAAACAACCATTTCCTTTAAAAAATTAAAAACATCAATTTATCTTTATTGTTTTTATAAGTTGTTTCAATGTCGGCATAAAAATTTTATCAGTTATTTCAACTTGAATCCAAAACAATGAAACTTTTGGATTAAACTCAAAACAAATAAGAAAACTTTACGATTGAAATTATTATTTTTAAACTTTTGAAGGAAAATACTTACTTTTATAAAAAATGAAGAGGTTTGATTGAAATTAACTCAAACTCTCAATCTTTGGTTGTTACAGATAGTATTTAAGCGGTAGGATGTCCTCTTGGGACATGTGACACATAGATAAGATGTAAACAAACCCGAACCTTTGTTGTAACCGGATAAAACATCATTATTGCTCAGATTATTATTATAAACTAAAACAGAAAGTATTCACATACTTTTGTTGTTAAAAATATGATATTGTGATGATGAGATATGAAGTACCTTCAACATCTCTATGAATATGACCTTGAGAAAGACGATAAACGAACGGTTTGGAATGTTTATCAAGCTCATGGTAATGCCAACCAATTCAAATTAAACAAAACATTAGTTAACCTTCATCTATACAAGACACAATATGTATACATCAAATGTGACTATAATATGTTGGATTCATTGATTGAGAACAAAAACAGGCATACCGGATCATTGTTATATTTTTCCAAATCAAGAGCCTTGTATGCAACTACATCGTTTAATGGAACACAGAGTGCGCAATACATTGAGGCACACGCAAGTTTGGTTATGAAGATCAAAACTGTGTGGCTAAACGCGTTAAGAAGTCACAAACCTGCAACATTAGGAACCCAATTTCGTCAACAACGTGAATGGAAGATGGTTATGATTAGTTTTGTAGCTAACTGGCTATAATTCGCATAGCATTGTAGAAGAAACAAATTTTCAAACATGTAAATTACAACAGGATACGCTCATTGAAATCATTAAAGAGACAAATTATAAACGTATGGAGACATTATCATGACAAAAGGAGCAAATTCATCCAACCGTAAAGTTAAATAGCATCATATCAATGGTAATGTGTCTTCTGTCTGTCCAAAAGGTTTGGGTTAAATCCTATAGGAATGAGTCGTTCTTAAATATATATGTAGGAATGTTGAAAAAAACTAATTTTTGTCTAATAAAGTTAAGAAATGTATTTGGCTACCTCTAAACCTGGTAAAACAAACGTCGATTGAACTCATCTCGGCAGAGTTGGAACCGGCTTGTCAGCTCATGTATTGTATACTCTTGAACTAGATATTAATCATTACGTTTAGATTTTTTTTAAATAGGATGTATTTAACATGTATGATGCATTGGTAAAAAAATATGTCTAACTTATTACAGAGTTACTTCTACAAAGACATGTGTTAAAAGGCAATTTATTTTATTATGTGTCTAAACATTGCAAGGTTACAACTTGTTACGGGTTTTTATGCACAAATTTATATTGTGCATCAAAACATGTACAAAAGCGAGTCCAAGTTTATTGATTTGATGCGTCACTGAATGTGTTTTGACATACACAACATATTTACAATTCTAAAAGCTAACGTATTTTTATAATGAAACAATATTTTTCTAATTATTTGTAACGTTAACAAAAATGTAATATATATATATATATATATATATATAATATATATATATATAATGTTAAATGATCAACTAATCACATAGTTAAAACATAAATGCAATCTTTTATCTACTTTTAATCGATATATGAATATAAGTGATTTCTAAATTTAAATAAAAAAGAACCTCATGTTTGAGTAAACCTATAGTAGAAGGCAATTGTGGATTAATTATTATTATGTATTTTGTTATTTATTTTAACAAATAAATACCAAACATGAACTCTTAAACATGTGAAACTATAAAATATAATAGCTTTCTAACAGCACGACGCAAAATTTGGAATATTTTGTTTATTATTCTAATACATAAAAAGATTTTCCTTCTAGAGGGTCCGCTATCGCTTTATTTCAAAGTGCTTTTGACATTTGAAGTCATATGAAGAACATACTATGTTATGTTAAATGATTTTAAAATATTTAAGAT
Source organism: Flaveria trinervia (assembly GCA_025506515.1). NCBI lineage: Eukaryota > Viridiplantae > Streptophyta > Magnoliopsida > Asterales > Asteraceae > Flaveria > Flaveria trinervia. The sequence continues at coordinate 65,491,943 of CM046458.1, read as the reverse complement.
ATATAATGAGAATTATTTTATTGCCATAAAATAGTCTGTTTTTTCCTCTCTATGTATTGTACTGTATGTGTAGAATAATTGATCAATTTTCCCATCTACTTCTATCTCGTTTAAGTTATTTTTATGTACTTTGTAATTATTTAACAAATTAATACCAAACATGAACACTCAAATATGTAAAACTATAAAATATAATAGCTTTCCATCACAGCGGCGCAAATTTTGGAATTTTTTGTTTATTTTGGTGATACTTAAAGATTTTCCTTCTAGAGGGTCGACTCTCTTTATTATTGTAAGTGCTTTTTGAAGTCATATATAAGAAATATAGGATGTTATTTAAAAAAATGTTAAATATTTTTTGAGATTTTAATTCCGAGCTACTTTATTGCCATAAAATATTCATATATTATATGATTTGGATTCGGTTTTCTTGATTTGGTTCATTTGTAACCACTTTTATGTATTTGGATCATATGAAAAAAATATTAGAAAATCTACAAGTACTATTTTTTATGCAAAATAAAATATATGTGTAGTTTAAATGCAATAATTCTCTAATTTGCTTGTTTGTATAACTGCAAATTCTAAGTACACGATAAACGTTAAAACACATGCATGGAAATATATTTTAAGAAATAAAGGTTACAAACTTATTGCAAATTAACGACCTAGAAAAATAGATGGTTATATATGTACGTTGTAACACTAGATGTTGAACCCACGCGATATGGCGCGATTACGAACTTCGTTACACGCGTTGCGACGGTGATGTTAGTGTGGTTTAATACATAATGCGATCGACACATAGAGAAAAATAAGATTATGACTCGCATGTTGCGGCGCTAACATGAGTTAACATTGAAAGTAACCAAAAAAACAAAGATAATAAAAGAAGAATTAAAAAAGAATAAAACACGGTTTGTCACCTGTGAAGTCAAAACCGGTTCATCGAGTTCAGCAAGAGTTACGTTTACCTATAGGCTAAAGGTCAAGTTATGTTCTTAATTTGCAAATAATTATATTTGATAAAAATGAATAAGAAATGTGAAAAGACAAAGAAATATATGTATGTCTCTATATTCGAACTCTATTCGTGAGTTTAAGAGAGAAAGAACAAATCAAATGGTTTAATAAGCAACATGTGATTTGATGTTGCAAAAAACTGTATGTGACAATAGTTTAGATTTAACAAAAAATTGAAAAAAAAACTCACCGATAAAATACTTACTCATCGTACTTTACTCCCCCCACAACTTTAGCTTTTGAAATTTTCACACCTAACTCCTTAAAAATTTGATAAAATGTCATTTTGACCACCTCAAGTAAACGTGTATATTGTAATCATAAATGACGGGTCAAATATAAATTGTTTACATACTTAATTTTATATACGCTTTTACATTGTTTACATTCCAACATGCTTCTATGTTTTGACATAGTTTTGTTCAGAGATTAGTTGGGTAAAATATAAAATGTTTTCGTGTTTATATTAATGTATACTTAGGGTTGGTCTACGTTTTGACGTAAGTATTGTTTGGAAACACGGTGGATCAAATATAATACGGTTTTATTTACTCTACGTTTCGATGTAAATTTAGTTCGAAAACAAGTCGGAATGATTGTAAGTCCATGTTTTGACATAATTCTTGCTTTAAAAAAATCAAATCAAATATAATACGTTTTCATTCAACAACTTAAATTCGAGTAATTTTACTATTGACATAAATTTAATTTAGAAATGAGTTGACTCTATAGTAATCTATACGTTATCACCCTACGTACGATGGGACGACAACCGCAGACGAGTAAAATACCTTGTTTTTCTTAATTGTAAAATATTTAATATATTATTTCACTACTTTTTTCCAACAGGATCTGTGGATGGGCATAAATCTTGGAAGCAAATCAGGAAAAAAAGTAGAAATGTCTCTTCTAACATACGAATATTTGTTTTTTAGGAAATTATTTGTGATTGTCAAATTAAACCTTTTTTTGGTGTGAATGTTTATATGTGTGTATACGCACGCATGCATTCAGCATGTATGTATCGTTATTATTTAAATCACAAACATGTTAAATATAACTCGCAAGTCTACACACTATTTGTTTAAAAAGGGTACTCGGGGCACCCTCAGCAAAAAACCAACGGTTCGAGCAGGGTCTAAGGGTAGGTGGTTCCGAGTGGTAATAACAGACAGAAGACCATTAAAATTTTTGGGTGAAAATAATAATATGGGTAGTTGGCCGGGTTGCGTCCATATCAATTTGGATATTTCCAGTATATTTAAGTAAAATTGAGGTGATATTCAATTATTAGTTGTAATTTGAGTAGTCTGAATAGTTAAGGTTGTGTCACTGAGTACACTAAAAAATCTTGAATACATTATTTTAACACTTTGGTAGTCACTAATGAGACATTCTCGTGATAAGTTGCATCTCTTTTATTAAAAGTTTGAGGTTAAAAAAATATTCTTTAGTATTATGGTAACATTAGACTGGATCCTTTTGTCCACGCAATTTGTATGTCTGTTTATTTAATTAGGCATATTAACAAAGTGTGTTATGGTCCTAAATATGTTTGGTTTACGGCTTAATAGTTTTGATTATTATAGACAGACGAACGATAATGTGAAATGATAATTAATAAGTGAACGAATTTTAAAGATTAGAAAGAGATGTGAAAGGGAGTTTTATATACAAATGAAATTAAAAAAAGTTAAGAAAGTTATTTATTTTATTTATGATTAATAATACTAATCTGATCACATCTCACACAAAATCTTTATCTTGAGAATTTTTATATTTATTTAGTCAAATTAGATTTTCATAATCCAAATTTTGCATCGAAAGTTTAGTTATAACACTTTTATATTATTTTTTTGCTAAGAACAATCTCATTCACATAATCAATATAGATTTACGTTTGAATTTCTCGATTTCGCTCACAAGTATGATAGAGGCGATCACTAAGTGGGAAAATGTCTTCTTTGTGAGCATAATCAAATAAAAATCAAATGTAAATAAAGTGTAATATACTATGATTACACGAGTTAAATTGTCTTTATTAACAAAAATAAAAGGTAAAAATGTTATTAATTAAATTAACATGATGGATTATGCCTTTATTTTATCTAGTTTGAAAATTGTTAAATGTACCAATAAATACAACTCGACATATGTTTGTTGCACCACGATTCACAATTAAGGGTGTAGGGAATCTTGTCATGAGTGTCTTACTATATTATGAATCAATCAACCAATACATGTTATCTCAGTTAATACCACATCGTATCACATCATAAAATTTTAAGAGGACACTTGTGTTATTTCATGTCATAATTTTATTTTATAAAACAATATTTTCATAAAATTTAAAAAATACAACCTAAAAATAAAAACTACTCTAAAATGAAAACAACATATACATAAAAACTTAAACTAAAAATCTATAAATTGAAGTCCTAAGCACGTAGTAGGACAATTTATCATTTGCGTTCTAGGACAATTTTTAATACCGCTTTGGGAATATCGTCATTTGGTTTTAGGAAAATCTCCATGTCCTGATCTAGTGTCTCCCGAAGAAAAGCTTTTCATTGTAAGTCTAGCAAAGCAATTTTCTTTTCGGCTTATCTCCTACGAAGGGATTCTTGTTGAGTTCTTTGCTCCATTTCTTTCTCCTTCATTGTTTTGTAATTGATTATGGCCTCATTCAAAGTTGTTTTGCCCGAAGACTCCACCACTTTACTCCCTTTACATCCCGGCTGGTCGGTGTCACGTTTTCACTGAGGTCGGGGAGGGGGACTTGTAACGGGCTCATTTGAGCTTACGTATTGACCCAATTTCGAAGTTTTAGGGGTTGTTTAGCAGCCTCTTAATTAGTTTCTTAATGGTTCAGATGTTTGAATGGTTCAACACTTAATGGTTCAGACTTTTTGTTTCGCGAGCACATATCTAAATGGTTCAAACATTTGCCTTTGAATGGTTAAACATTATACAAATGTTGAATGGTTAAGAGGTCTAATGTTGAATGGTTAAGATCTTTTATCTGAATTGGTCAGACATATGCATTTGAATAGTTAAACGATATACTAGCTCTTAATGATTCAGACCTTTTAATGATCCAACACTTAATGGTTCAGATATTTTAATGGTTTAATATTTAATCATTTAGAATTTACCAAATAACCCCTTAGTCCTCTTTGTTGCTTGAGCACCAAACTTCTAGTCGTAACCTTGACCGACTACCATTTAGCATGGTTTTTTGCAACCTTTCATGTTTTTTAGGCATGTACAACTTTTTTTTCTTGTAAACCTTTTTGTATACGCTTAATGCTTTAAGGATGATACTATCCTTGTTGTTTTCACTCGACCAACGATGTTTCTACATATTTAAAAATAAAAAAGTTAATTATAAAAATATAAAAAAAATAAAAACTTGTTGCAACGGTCGAATCTTTGAGGTTGATGCGCGACGAGAACATGTGAACTGAAAGCTTGGTGGCGTGAAGAGGGGTGACCGACGTCGCGGTGTTGTAGCCCCACATTGAGGCCCGCCGAGCCTCGCGACATGGGCGCCCCTCCCCTAAGGAGTTGGTATCTTAGTTGCTAAACAATAATGACATCTTTTGACAACACATTAGAAATTCATATGACTTTAAATTTATGCGCCTTTTATCATTGAAAATGGAGCTAAAGTTTTATACTTTATTTAATAATCTTTAATCAAAGCGTTGATAAACTTTTGGGGCGATCGGAGAAAAAGGAAGAAGAAAGTGGATGGAAGTATGAAACTTTTGACAAGCATGCTTTTTACGTAACACCTTAATAGAATAAAATATTGAATAACTAATATTAAGATGTTAAAAGTTTCGTGGATATTCAATTAACATGGATATTCAATTAACAGCCAAAATATAAGATATTAAGAATTAAAATTGTAGCTGCCAAAAAGTTTAACGATGTGATTTATTTATCCAGAGTTGATACAAATGTGGTCCTAGCGGTTTGAGGTTAGAGCAAAATAAGATGTTTGAGTTAATAAAAATAAAAATAAAAATAATAAATAACATATTTAGATACATAGTTTGGATATTAGGGTTAATTTTCGTTAATTTTTCTGTTATATTATGTTGGACCGTTATAGCCCAAACTATTACTTTTGTTTAGTTTTTCTTTTTTCTTTTGTAAAATTAGGATGAGTGATTATTTGAATACATAAACACCTTACAAAACTAAAAAAGTATACATAGTTGTTACTCTTCTGCTTATAATTTTATTTTAATTTTATCTGCTATTGTTTATTTATTACTTTATTTTAAATCTTTATTTTAAGCTAATTTATCTGTTTTAAGTAAAAAAAATTTGTTAATGTGTGATCACCTTCACATCGTAGTTACATATATTTCACATTCACATGATTTTGCATTAAATAATGCTAAACCATATAAGTCAGTTGACCACTGTTCAATTCTTTTTTAGAACTTTCACATATTTTTATGTGTTATCCTTGCAAATCAATATAACTAATGGACTTTCGCTAAGATAGATATTAATATCCAAAGCTGTCAGCTAACTTTTTTTTCGTACCATTTGATTATGATTAGATAGATATTAATATCCAAATTTGTGGAGTTGTTGTTTTTGGATTTTATGTCTTTCATGTACATCATTTTTTCTGGGGTTTATTAGTCTTTTGTTAGCCTCTCTCTCGTTGTTTTAATAAAATTTTCTAGTTGTTAAAAAAACTAATGAACTAATAATAAACATAATGATTGTTATTAATGTAAAATAATATAATCTAGACATTTTTAAACATATAATACTCTGTATATTATAATTAAGTTCTAACAATTAATTAATGAACCAATTATATCATTCGATTTTTATATTTTATTTAAATTATATGTTTTAACATATTTTTTATTCATGTTTTCTTTTTGTTTCAATTGAAAAATATGTTTTTATGCTAATGTGGAACGGTGATATGTATCTTAGGTATTTCTTATTTTTTAATATAATTAACATATTTTTTTATTTCCTAATATAATAACATATATTAAAGATTTCAAACTACACGTTTTCTCCTTTCATTACTCTTTTGAATGACTCGATTTGATGGTTTAGTAGTCTAAGTTGAAGAATATATGCATAATTGATCAAATTTGTAACACTTTTAAATTTTTATAATTATTCTATGATATTTTTTCTTACAAAAAAGTACAAGTAACTTAATAGAAATAAAAATAAATTTTTGTATATTTAAAATACAAGATTTGTAGTTTTTTTAAACCTATGGTGTTTCACATGTGTGGGGTAGAGTACAACATTGAATGAACATAGTAATAGTATAAAAGCTTTTAAAGAGTCAAGTTGCAAATGCAACTTCTTGTTACCTACATTCACAAGGATATAGTGGTCGCGCAGCGACCCAACGTGTGAACTTCACATTCGAGAATCGTGGGACTTAAGTAATGTTTATTAAAGCCACCACCTTTAATAAAAAAGAAAGCGACACATAAGAAAGAAATTTGAAGAAAAAAACGATTTTGAAGCTTATTTTTGTACATTCACGTACTGTCAAGTATCTATACTACTATATAATACATATTAAAAAGATAAGATGATAATTTCATTCAGGTGTAAGATACCTATGTAATATTTTATGCATAGAGTACAAGTGTTTTATACAATAAGTTCATTTTTGTCTTTATTTAATTAACTTCTTCTGATTATTGTATTATTTAATACACATATCAATACATTACTTAATAATATGATATTTTTTAATTACTTCATTAAATTTTGTTATATATAGAATAATATAAATTGACATTAAAGTTATGTTTACTAATTATATTTTTATAACTAAAAATTATTTAAATTAAGTATTATTTTATTTAATATTTAAGTATATAACTTATATATATATTCATATTTATAATAACTATAATACTAATATTTTTCTACGAGCATATTTTTAGTTTAATAATTTTAATATTTATTTATATCTTTTATAATAAAAGTGAAAGAATGATAGAATGATAATTTTACATATGAATTAAGATATCATATGAAAAGTCATGCTTAAATTTCAAAAAATTAACTATTTTATTTCATTTATGCATTTACAATAAAGTATAACATATGATTTTTATAATACAAATTCTAAAACATATAAAAGTGACCAAACATAACCATCATTTACTTTCAACGTCGTTTATTATAGCGATTGGGCACTAATCCCTCTTCCTCTTGCCGGTTGTTAACAACTTAATAATAATTATGATGATAATTTATGATGATAATTTCTCCATTAATTTTTACGGGTATATGCAAATCACTATCGAAAGCTGCACTCTATAATCATAAAACTCTAACATATATTCATAAAACAACCCACCAATCTAGGTAATAAGCGATTCTAACCAAAAATACCACTTTTGGTTTCACTAATCTTGTTGGGATAATATAATTATCTTAAATTTTTTTATAATATATGTAATTGTTTTCTTTCATTCAAATTTTTTCATATATATACTTTGATTTTTTAATTTACGTCATACGCACCACTAACTAAAATCGAATTCCCAGAAAATTACGCAACGCATAGACATTTTCACTAGAATTATAAATACATATATAATCTGAATATGTTATAGTCATATTAGATTCTCTCAAAATTATTCTTTTTTTATTTGAGACGAGGAAATGATTTACCAACAATCCTTCGAATTGTAGTTATTTATGTTTATTAAATTCAAATTTAAAATTTAAGAACGTTTAGGTTAAGTTTAATTTCACAAAAAAAATGCTACTTGTATTAAAAAAAGGATAAAAACTACTAATTTGTATGAGGACCACAGGCTTGAGCGACGTTTTTCACTAGATATATTCAAAGAATATCATGGGTGTTTTGAGATTGTAGCCCTAAATTAACATCTTTAGTTCTTCCTCATTTAGAGGAACCTCCATGTGCTTGGGTGATATTGCGGCAAATCATGTTGTGTAATATGTTTCTAGTGGGCCAAGTGTTTTACTACGGTGGGTCTTTAGGTGGTGGGTTTTCTTTGTAACTATGGGCGGGCCAGGTCATCAGCGTTATCTGTGTTCGTAGTTGTAGGTGGCCTTTCGCCACTAAGTTTACTCGGGTGACCGGATTTAAAAATTATTTGTTGAACGTTAAAAAAAAGAGTTGGCATCTATCGATCCCACTCCCACAACCCTGATGAACTTTGAGATAACATGGGGAAATTCAAACATATAATGGAGGGTAGTAAAAAGATTCAATTTATAAATTAAAAAAACTTTACAAATATTTATAATTTTTAAATTGATATTTTTGAAGTTTAATAAGATATTATAATATATATTTGTATATTATCTAAATGATTAAAACATATTAGAATATTTACATTCATGAGTTTAAGCGCACAAGAACGTATGATGCTTGGGTAAGGACTTAAGTGCGACTCGATCTCACGGTCTGTTTAGAAGTTGTCTGGTATTGTATTTGTATTTTAGTTAGAATGATTAAAACAAAAAAAATAAGTAACCTTAAACCAAAAGCTTCAAGAGTGGTTAGAACTTTGTTCATTCATCCATGCATGCCTTTTACTATTAATGTAATATATGATTTTATCGAGTGGATTTTCAATGAATTTTCAATGTCATAATAGGCTGACTTCATAGGTGATCTTAGAGTTGCAATCAAGCTGATAACTAATAAATAAATTATGAGAATTAAGAAATTGAATGTGACAATTAACAAATTTAATGAATAAGTAATCACTCATGATTTGATAAGTAAATGGTGATCAAGAAAAACTTCAAACTTAAGATGCGTAAACATCTTTGTTGCACCTTCTGCACTCCTATAGATCTTCAATATTATGGGTTAAAGATTGTTGTACATAGACATTTTTTCTGAAAAAAAATATATTAAAGGTATATAATTAATTATAAGTCTGAACAAAATTACTATAATGCATTCAATATAATTATATATTTGTAATATAAAATAAATTTCTACCTCTTCGTCATCAAGTAGTTATACATCTTTATAATGGGCTTTCTAACTTATGCTTAAATGCAGTTGTTGCGTATTAATAGTTTTATATCTTCAAGTGGGATGTTTTACAAGTTGGGTTCTTTACTGAGTCGGGGAGTTGGTTTCATATATACATAAATTTTACTTTAAATTACATTTATTATGAATGATTTATATTATATTTTACTACAATTAACAAGGTTGATAATAATAGTGTTCATAGCATTTATTTTTCAGCACGCTTACTTGCTATGTATATATTTTCTTGCGGGTAGAACGATAATATCTAACCAACCTTGTTTTTTCAATAGTAAATGTGCGATTCAAATAATAAATATTATCTCAATTATGTCCACTTATTCGTTTTTCAGTTGGGACTGCACCCTCAACTCCCTCAATAAGAAACTTATTATTTAAAAAAAAACCCTTGCTCAAATTTATTCAAAATTAGACTTAAACCCAGAATCTCCCAATATTTACATATGATGGCTCAACTCCTAACCCGCCTAGTTGGTCATTGTGCCTTGCTCATTAATGGTTAATTAGACTTTATGTGTAATTAAACCTAAGCTGGAACTAAAAACAACTTTATAATTAAACACCTTTATCATATACATAAAAGGTAAATTTGATTTTAAAACCAAAATATTACTTATTGGATTGATAATAATTTATATTATTATTCTGACAAGCAACACTTCAACTTCTATTTTTATTACCAACAATAATCCTGATAACATAATTATCAAATAATAACATATATTTGCCTTCAATTTTGTTCATAATAATGATATGAATGAAATGAAAAAACATAAAACACACAATCAAACATAAAATAAATACAATCAAGTGTGCATGTACGATGATTATACTACTAAGATTGTCATTGACAATGAAAATAAAAGTTAGGAGTGCCACTAGTCAAACTAAGGAGTTGTTTGAAAGGGTTGAGCACACTTCTGAATGCAGACTGGCTGACTCGCTCAGTCGGTCAGTGCGTTTGATGTTCTCCAACCGGTGACTAACCCGGTCCCAAGCTACTGACCGAGACCATAATATTTTCTTCACTGAACAAAACCATCCACCCTCTCCTCTTCACATACCGGTCCCCTCCACCCTTTCCTTTTCACCAGCCGCCATCCCTTTGTCGCCCTCCTCCTCCTTCTGCCGCCCTTCCTCTGTCGCGTTCCTCTCTCCAGCCCGCTCCTCCCTCTGTCGTGCTCCTCCGTCCGCTGCGCTCCTCACTCCGCCGCCATCCCCCCGTCGTGTTCCTCCCTCCGGCGGTCCACCTCCGAGCACAGATCCAATCAAATCCACAACAAAACAACATCATCAACAATGATTGAATCGTAGAAAAGAACCCTAGAATCAAACCAAAAGAGCCTTTTTAAACAACCCTTAAATTGTCACACCCCGATCGACGGCGGAATCATCGGGGCAGACGAATGGGAGACGATTGCTCATAGCAAATGGAACTAATTAAGTTGAAATATTATCAAATATCATTATCATGAAACATTACAAGACAAATAAGTAATTACAAAACAATCAAAATACAACCAATAACATAAGACTTTCAATTTAAACTAGGTCCAAGTCCTATATGAGCATAAAGAGAAATCCACAAGAAGTAAACCTGAAACATGATAAAAATAAAAGGTCAACTAAAAAGTTGGTGAGTTTCCAAGGTTTTCATACATAATATAACAAGGTTACAAGTAACAATTCATGTCATAGGTTATAAGTTAGTAAGGTTATAGAGCATATATCGTTACAACCAAACCTCGACTTGATTACAAGTATATAAGATTGGCTAATTGGTTCCCATGATGAACAAGCATACATCATCAGGAGTCGGCAATACATCGACTTTAGCACCAAATATGCTTGTCAGGCCCAAAGATCTAAGACGTCGCTAGGCTAGCAATAGTTAATGATTGTAAAAAACTATGTATCTCATATAATCACTTACAACACACAAATAACCATGAAAAAATATAAAGATGAATTGCAAGTGCTTTACAAATCTCAACGTTTATAAGTGTATGATGTATAAGTATCATGTTTCACCCCAAATAGTGTGAAAAATGTAAAAATGAGCAAGGAAACACACATGGAAAACTCACAAGATGTATACAAGGTGATGATAAGAATTTAAACGAGGCTCCAATGATTTCTGTTACAAGTTACCTAAACGTATTAATTTCAAGATTAATTTCAATAATAAGATTTAACAATTATACGTGAACTAGGGTTTCAATTGGAATTTGGGAGGTTTTTATTATTAAGTCGATTGGAATCAATTATGTTTTGGTCCATTGAAAATGATATAGATCAACTAAGATTGAAAATGATAAAGAACAATAAAGAATGATTCAATAATGTAATTTATTGATTTAATAAGAATTAGATATAATGTGTGGAAAGTATAATTATTAATAATTTATTATCTAACATTTGGTAAAGATAATTGAATGACTTGCAAAATCATCTTATATTGATATAAAGTACTTATAACATTAAAGCCGTAAATAAAGAAATTAGTAAATCATACTGCTTTATAAATTTCAAGAATTTAGGTAATTGTTTAAGAAATAAATTTATAAACTAGTTATGATATAACATAATTAACTATATAAATAATTCCTCAACTAACTATTTGAATAAATATTTATTTGATATATAGATTTATAATATTTTAAATAATGTATATTTGAACCATAAAAATTTAAAACATTTAATCACGTAAGTATTATTTTTTATAACCCTTATTATCCTTTATAAGGTAGTTAGATTTAAAATCATAAGTTTTTAAAACCTTCAAAATTAATTTAATAATTTCAAAAATATTTTAGTTAATGAACAAATTTTTATTTTGATTTTATAATATGATAATACTTTTTCTAATTTATAAAATGTTAAGAAAAACATTTAAAAACAAAGGTGATGGAGGCCCGGTTCGAACCCGGGACCTTTAGTATGAAATGTGAACCAGAACCAGTAGACCAAAGCTGAAGTCATATTAAGTGGTGGTTTTTATATTTTAAAAGCATGGTCTCAATAAATCCCCAAATTCACCAAGAACCCTAGATTCGTATTTCCCCAAATTGAAAATCAATTCATATGTGTTAACAGGATTAAACTTAGGGCTTTTAATCCCTGAATGAAACCGAATGTTTTGATATGTGTAATTACCATGTTGATGAATGAATCGATGTTACAAGGTGAATAAACGGTCGCGACAAGGTTAAGTATGATTCGAGATTCAATCGTTGATAATAACCAAATTCGTTGCACAGGAAGCTCTTACTGGACTCGATGAAGGAAAGCCCTCTATCTATTTCAACCAAAATCACTCGAATGTTGACGAATGGTATAGTTGCAGGTCGCGAGGTTCATGTGATTCGTTGGTGATGATTAGGCGTGTGTTGGGTGAAATGAGTCTAGTTATAACTTAGTAATGGTTAGACAGTCTCTTAGGATTTGATTGATTATGTAATAATCAGGTTTTTGTGATCGAACGGCTTTGTGGATTAATGGTGATCATTGACAAGTTCAACCGTCCCCTTTAACTCCAATTGAAGTGCTACTAATACTCGAAATGGTTCCTAGCAGTGATTGGCATCGATTATGACATTGAATTTGTGGGTTACATGGGTTTTGGGGAGTCGCCGGACTTCGGCCAAGGGTGGCCGGAGACAAGGGGAGGCCGACGGGAAGAAAGTGGGAATTGCGTTTGGTTTTTGGATTTTTACACATATGGTCCCTCATGTTTACCATGTTTATTATTTGATGTAAAAGCTTTTAAATCAAGTTTTAAGAATTACACATACAACCCTAGACTTTATAAAACCCAAACTTTTAATGCCTATTTAATTTACATATTTATAAAAACATTATAAAATATAAATCTTGCCAAATATATATTATTTACTTGTTAGGATGATTAATAATATTTGTCTTTATATATTTATATATCTTTACAAATCTCTTAGAAATTTTAATGTTTAGTTTTTTTTATTTATAATTGGAATTCATAAATGATATATTAAACCTCATAAGTTTAACATTAAACTTTATAACTTATATACTTTATAATTTTGTATAACTTTAGAATATAATTACTTTATATTAACTCATAAAGAATAGTTAAGATTATAAAAATTTATAAGTCTTTACTTTATAAAGTATAAAATTTATTATAAACTGTTTAGATGATTTAATAAATGAAAAATAAAGCAATTTTTATGATTAAACTACACTTATAGTTCATATGATGTTAGACTAAATAAATCAAATTTGATAATGAAACTTTCTTTGCCTGAAAGTCCAAAATGATTTCGGGTTTTGGGTTTATAATTTAAAATTAAGCGAATGTTACAGTCTCCCCTACTTTAAGAAATTTCGTCCCGAAATTTAATCACGAGGGGGCTAATTTCAAGGATATGAGTAGACTTAGATTCGATTTCACGTTTGCACGTAAACTCTTGGAAGTGTTTAAATTTGACAAGTTTAACTATGATGTTTTGTTATGATCAAGTTTGTCAAGTTTCATAGTTCATGCTTTCAGGTGTTCTTTGGCAGAGGGTACAATATTATTTGTTTCAAGACAATCGGGAAGGTTTTGTCACGGGGAAAACACTAAGTATTAGTCTGACATGAGACTCGGAGATAAGTTCAAGATGCTTTTGAATGAGATAAGGAATTCATAAGGGCTTCTCAATGAAATAAATTTTACGGGGTTTCAGGATGATCGATTATTGTTTAATTATGACTTTGAGATTTTAAAGTTTTATTAGCTTAACGTTGATACGAGAATCGTGTTTATTATGATTAAGGATTCAATTTATAATAAGTGCATCATTGTAATAGGATTTCAGGATAAGTTTGGTTTTGAGGGGAAGACGTTCAGAATGATTATTAAGGGTTGTTAAAAGATTTGGGATAATGAGTTTAAAATTCAAGGAAACAAAATCAATGAAGAAACGAGTCAAAATAACAAGGGTTATATATATATTTACAAGTTTTAAGTTAATAATAAGGTTAATGATTTAATGTAAACTAGGGTACTAGAATTTGGGGATTTATAAATAAGATTAGTGAACTCTTAAGTAAAGTACTATTTATAAAATTTTTAAAGGAATTAAACCCTTTATAAAAAAATTTATAAAATTTGATTATAAAATGTATATACATTTTATGATTCTATAATTAAAGATAACATATAGACCAATAATAATTAATAATTATTATATGAATCTAATTTTATAAAATTATTTAGTTATAACATTTGTAGATAATAAAATGTTAAAATATTATACAAGAATTAATTTTTTAAGAAATATTTAGATGACTTTAAAATTATTCGAAGTTTATAAAAGTTATTTTTATATTTATTATAAATTTTCTATAATAAAATCATAGCTTAAAAGGCCTAAAAAATAAACAAATAAATAAACAAATAAATAACTAACTAACTAAATAAATAAATAAATAAATAAATTGCATGAGGGTGCCCGGGTTCGAACCCGGGACCCCATGCTGAAAGTGTAAGGGTCTTAACCAGTAAACCATAGCCCTCAGCCGCGATATGAATCAGATTTTATTTGTTAAAACCAAGTTTCAATCAAATCCCTAATTTCATATAAACCCTAGATTACTCGAATCCAAAATTGAACAACGATTCGAGAGTTTCAACTCGATTAACCTTAGGGCTTTTGATCCCTAAGGGAAATCGAGTTGAATGATGTATTGTACTTACTTGATTAGGCTTGATTTGTAGTATTTATGCTCGGTTTTGTCTCGGTTATCTCACGAAGAACAGGTGCCTAGCAATCGGTTAATGGATGAATGTTTTACGAATTTGCGCTTACAGTGAGTTTAAAGAGATCAAAGGAGCATTAGCCCTCTATTATACAGTGTTGATTTGTTTGTTGAGATGCCGAACGAGTCCTGGTTCGTGTTCGATCACCTCGGTTACAATTAGGTGTTTAATTAACTCGAATTAACTATGCATTAAGCTTAGAAATGATAATTCGAATGTTTCTGTACGTTTAATTTGATTAATCATCATCATTTGTACGTTAAACGGTTATATGTCGATCGAGATGCGTGTTCGGTTCGAAGCCCTTCAATACCGAGCTTTAATGTTCAATTAAGTATCGGTTTCAAGTTCGAGGAGTCTTCCTGAGTCGACGAGCATCTCAGTTTGTTAAAACGAGCTATTT